>JASVEL010006665.1:0-166555 GCA_032618575.1 Nicotiana noctiflora
CACATACAATAACTAATCATATACTTATCATACTGATTCGTTTTATTATCAAGCTATTCCATTTATCCAACTTTCTTCCTGATTCATCATTAATTTGATATTCTCCCTTGTTGTAGCATCACAATACCTCAACTCGGGTTTACCACACGAGACTTGCACATAAGACCACACTGTCTAAGACGCATAGGCCACCGAATACCCTCTCAAATGTTTCCCAGAAATACCATACTCCAGAGTAATTTACTTGAACAACTTCCTACGAATCTGAATTCGTTACCATTACCTTCCAAATGCGGATACATTGAATCCCATGATTATCATAAAGTACCACAAGTCTTGATCTTTTCTAATGAAAACACAGTCTCTAGCCACATACATAAACTTAAGACACCTGGTTGTTACATGCAAAATCTTGAATATGGTAAAACCATTCTCGAGAGTCATTCACTCTTATTCAGCTGTAATTCACTTGCCCTACATGAACGGAACCACTCGTACCTTATTAGTACTCTGACACCACAAAACATGATTCATACAGAAACAAACAACCATCTTTCTTCTCTATACACTGGTCATTCTTTACCAACAACAACTCAAAACATCCTAGTATTTTTTCACATTTACGAAAATACCATATAACCTTGTAAAAATTTTCCTTCACACATGCCATCCTCGGCTCAGTTTCTACAACCAGAACTGATCCTCCATCATACCTCGAAACGGAACCAACATAGCACATAACCGTGCAATCAGCTGACCAACATAAACCTCCCCAACTTGGCTCGAAACCATATATCAAGGCACTCTTAACAACTCATAGCACTTTTTACTCTAAGGATGCCACAATGAGATAAAACTCAAATCATTTACAAGTTTTTGTGAATACACAGATCAACTAGCACTGTCATTCTCTGCAAACCTCACTTTCATTTCCACATCAACTGAGTCCACTTTCTTAAGCGTCCCAAATTCTCAAATTTCAACATATACCCTCAAATTACACATGAGATCTTCTAACATATACATAAAGATCATACCACTTGAAAACACTCAGCAGGCGATAACCCACATGCTTCGCCTCATTTCAAGATTTCAACATACCTTCTACCATCATATATGTTACACAATCAATTAGTCTTTCTGAGTCTGAGCTCCTACCTCCACATAAAATGCACTTTACTGTCCAACTAAGAGATCATGAAAATATTCTTCACGCACCCATAACTCGGGGCTACACGACAGATCACAATAGGAAACGAACACTTAATAATTGATCTATTATTTAGCAGACTCCTCCGCCATTACCAAGATCACGTGGGAGCATCTCGTAGTACTAACATACTTAACACATGGATATCCACCCGCCATTCCGGCTAACTAGGACAATACCGAACATAGAAGTTCAAGACACTTGATCACACAATCAGCACCTCGGTGCTCAAGCCATAGGCAAAGATCCGGCCTCAAGTCCTCCAGACTGGCCAAACATGAACTCACGGAGATTACCTCTCGCCCCTTGATCAGGGAATCACAAGCCATTAAGACACATATGCTACTAAGCACTCGCGTGCACATACAGATATGTGGAAGGTATTTCAAGACTTATCTCAATCTGAATCAAGTACGTACGATAAGAATTCCAAGAATATTAAATTTTTCCTAAAGGTTCTGGAGTGTCTCGAGGATAAGTACAGACGTCTCCGTACAGATCCGCAAGACTCTACTAAACCGTCTCATGACTCGCGAGACCTGATAACCTAGGTTTTGATACCAACTTGTCACGATCCAACCCCGGTCATGCTGGCACCCAACACCTTATTAGGCAAGCCCGACCATTTCATATTTCCAATTCCAATTATTAACTCAAAGTTTCCAATTTATGTAAACAATCATGTTTTCATATTGATCAAATAAGTGCGGAAAACAAAATAACCGAAATAACAGCCCATAAGGATTTGGCGTCACAAGTCTGAGCCTCTAAATACAACGGTATAATATCCTATACATGTCAAATCTAATACAAGAGTAAAAGAATAACAAAAGGAGAGATCGGGTCCTGTGGACGCCGACAACTACCTCGATAACTCCGCGATTAATTTGATGCAGCATCAAGATATCAACTAGTCTCCTGGATCCCTGAATCTACACACAAAATGCAGGGAGTAGAGTGAGTATTTCAACTCAGTGAGTAATGGTAATAGATAATAACTGAAGGAAGAAAACTTGTAAGAAGACTATGCAGTTCTATAAATAACAGTACGGGTAGGAACATTACTAAGAGGGGAAAGTCTAGTACCAGTCTACTACAGTCCAACAGTTATCCAACACTGTTGCGGCGTGCAACCCGATCCTTACTAATGCTGCTATGCGTACAGCCCGATCCAATATATTATATATAGTGTTACGGCATATAGCCCGATCCAATATATTATATATAGTGTTACGGCATATAGCCCGGTCCAATATAATATATTAATATTGCAACATGTATCCCGATCCAATATAATAATAACTGCACTCACTGGGGGTGAGTGCAGATTCGGAGGGGCTCCTTCAGCCCAAGCGCTATAATATTACGGCATGCAATCCGATCCATATATATATATCACTACGGCGTACAGTTCGATCCATATATATATTACTGTGGCGTGCAGTCCTATCTATATATATATATATATATATGCTGTGGCGTGCAGTCCGATCCAATACATGTATATGTATATACTGCTGCGGCGTGCAGTCCGATTCGGTATATATCAAATACCTCACTATGGGTCCCTTACCCCTCTCAGTCAATATAGACATGGCCTCTCGGGCCCACTCAGCTAGAACATGGTATTCAACCCTAGGTATTCTCATTTAGAGTGCATTGTGCTAATACCAGTTCATATTATGTTTTTACAGTTTAGAATACGCTTGAGAGTATGTGTTCAACAGGTAAAGTGTGATCATTTAGCTCAACAGGCTCCCTAAGGGTTCTACAAATCGGCACAAGGCCCAAAACATGGCAACTAGCCCAAAATGTATGGATATAAGCTCAGTCTCAGTCAAAAGTACAGTACACCATCAATCGGGATAGACCAAGTCCGAATCCCCAGCCACAATATCACCACGCTTATCACACGGTGCATGTTTCATCTCACATAGCACCGTATAGTGAAAATACGGGGTTTCAAACCCTCAGTTTATCATTCATAACCATTACTCACCTCAAACCAGCAAAAATCCTAGATCGCCTTGCGCTTTCCTCGCAAATCGACCTCCTCGAGTAAAGAATCTGACCAAAACCACAATAAATAGATTACAATAAGTTAATGGGACATGACCCAATTGAAATAACTCGAAAAACACCTAAAAATACGAAGTTAGCAAAACTCGAGCCCCAGGCCCACTTCTCAAAAAATTACGAAATTCACATTTTCGGAATCCTCGTCTCACCACGAGTCTGTACATATAACATTATCAAAATCGGAGTTCAAATGGGCCACTAAATTCCAAATTTACATAGCAAAAATACAAGACCTAACTTCTTCAATTTATACCCAAATTCAGATAATTAATGGAAGATTCTTCGATTGAATGATGTATTAAGGCCACGATACTTACCTCCAATCACTTTCCGATAAAATCCCCTTCAAATTCTATCAACTAGCTCTCAAGGTAGTGCAAAAATGGAGGAAATAATGAGGGGTTCGCAACTGAAATTTCATTAAAGCCTTCTGTTCCGTCCAGTTTTACCTTATGCGATCGCAGCCCTAGGCATGCGATCGCGATGAACAAAATCTTAAGATTTAAAAATCCTTCTATGCGATTGCGACAGGTCCAATGCGATTGTAATGCACAGCTACTCAACCCTACGTGATCGCATCCTTTACTATGCGATCGCATAGTGCAAAATCAAACTCCCCTGAATTTCCTCTTATGCGAACATAGAGTCACCCATGCGATCGCGGTTCTCTGCTGCCCAGCTCTATGTGATCGCAATATTGTCTATGCGATCGCATAGGCTTAATTTCCTCTGCAATTATTCTAAAAACCTGCCATCTTCCGACAAGAGAATTAGTCTGTTTAACCACCCGAATCCATCTCGAGCCCCCCTGGACCTCAACCAAAAATACCAGCATATTCTAAAACACCATACGAATTTGTTCCAATCATAAAAACACGCTCAACAACACAAAAATTATCAAATTACCACGGATTCAAGCCTAAATTTTTTTAAAACTTCTGAAACTCATATTCGATCAAAAACCCTACCAAATGACGTCCGAATGCCCTGAAAATTTGCAGAAATATCCAAAATCACATAACGAAGCTACTGCAAATCTCGAAATTCCATTCCGACCCTCGAATCAAAATTACACCTATCAACCAGAATTCGCCAAAATTCCAACTTCACCAATTCAAGCCTATTTCTACATCAGACCTCCAAATTCAATTCCGATCGCTCTTCTAAGTCACAAATTATCCTCCGAAGCTAACCGAACCAACGAAATTCATATCCAAGCCCTCTAACTACGTAGTCAATGTCCGGTTAACTTTTCTAAAATAAGCTTCCTTCCAAGAGGCTAAGTGCCTTATTGTCAACCAAAATCAATTCAATTACACCCTATCAACTCTAATGATGATATTGAAACATGAAGCAACACAATAAGGGGGAAATGTAGCTATAATACATAAGACGATGGGTCGGATCATCACACTACATCACTAAGTGTCCAACTATGCGTCTTAAACACAACTAACGTTCAATGCTCGAGAATCGCTACTATGCAAATCATGTGTTGAATTCATTAATTTGTACCATTGACTCATAAAATTTTTTAACAAATGCATGATTAAAGTTTTTTTTTATCTATAGGAACATAAAAAGGGAAAATTACGCTCATTGTCACTTGGCCTAACATTCCATAAAAAAATGGCCCATGTTTGAAGCTCTTACCTCATATGGCCCAGGTTGTACATAATCTGAAAGTTATTTTTCACAAGTTAGCCCACCCTATTTTTTTTTTCTTTTCTTCGTTCTTCGTTCTTCTTCTTCTCCCTCTTTCACGATATTGCACCCCAAAATTTCTTTATCATTATATATATTCTTTAATTCTCCTTCCAGATTCAAAGTTTATAATCACTATTAAGATGAGAAGAAAAAATACCACTTAAGAGAATTATTATTTATGGAGTCATCATTAAAGGTCATTAGAAGTTTCAATTTTAGAAATTGGGAATTTTTAATTTTATTAGTTGTTTGGATTGGGTGTTGCACAATTGGTTGGGATCGTCAAGGGGAGTTCAAAACTTAAATTTGAAGTGATTTGGAGAAGATTTGAGCTGAAATTGAGTTGAATTTCGGAAGATGTCCAAAGAAGAAGATGAATCTGTGAAGTTCCATTAATCGGATTCATTTATATAATAGTGTATAAGTAATGTATAATGGTGTATAAATACCTCTTTTATATTATTTTATACAAGGTTGATACATTATTTACATGTATTTGATGGAGTTCTCACATTTCTTCTTCTTCTTCTTCTTCTTCTTCTTTTTCTTCTTCTTCTTCTTCTTCTTCTTCTTCTTCAACTACTATACCTATATACATGGTGTATCACTAACATTTTTACTAATGTGCTTATACATCTTTATATATTTTTATACAACTATATACATAATATACCTCTTTGTATTAAAGTGTATAATATTGTATAAAAGTATAGAAGGATATCTAACGAACTTTTTGTATGATTTTCACTTGTAATTCTTAATTAAAACTATTCCAAATCTCCATTAAATAACTTCAAACTTATATACAGTCTACTTAGACTAATTATAATAAGTTCAAACAATACCCACTTTAAATTTCACACAAAATTATATTCAAAATCTAACAAGATTAACATTAAGAAAGATGAGATTTTAGATTTCTCGCGTTTATTTTTTGTGTTCGTAGTTGTGATAGGTGTGTAGAAATTTGAGGAAAAAAGAGAATGAAAATATTTCACGGTATAGAGCATAAAACTGAAAAAAAAGTTAAGATTTAAGCTTATTGATATTTGGCTACACATTTGCAAACTTGTAAGTGGACTAAAATAATGCAAGGTCAACTTTTAGAGATTGTGAATAACTCAAATAAAGAAACATAGTATTGCATATTTACTAACTGAAAACGTTGTGAGGATGAATATCATTTGAAAATGTTGTGAGGATGAATATCATTTGAAAACGTTGTGAGGATGAATATCATTTGAATACATCTTCTAAAATAGATAACCAAAATTTATATCTTTACTTGATAGATCTTCATGTCTTATTTCTACGTCTCTCAAAATTATCCTCCATTTCTTATTTTACTATATAAAAATAATTTTATTTGTCCTTCGTTCATATGTATTTGGGATCAATTATGCCCATGCGTACAAAATTAATATACATTTGCTTTTAGTTCCCAAGTCAGCTAACGAAATCTAATTAAAAATATATTACAAAAAATAGAAAAAGTACAAGAAAAATAGATAATGAAATTAGGAAGAAAAAAAAGTGGCTTTTTTTAGTATTAGTCCTTAAATACTCATTAAAATTAAACAATTATAATGTAATCCAAAATTAATTATCACATCACCACCATATTATTAGTACTATTTTCCACACCACATACAAAAGTACAAGTGCCATCCCTTTCCTTCTCACCCCTCCAACTGTTATTTTTTGTCATTTTGTCCGTATTATTTAGATCATTATTCCTCAACATCTTTGTTTTTTTATTTATTAATAATCATGATGTCCGTATTATATTACGCATAACTTAATTAATTTTATGGAATATAATGTATATTAACTAATATAGGTAATGGATAATTTTGAATCACTTAATTAGTAGTATTTTAACCACTACTAAAATATTTGAA
This sequence comes from Nicotiana noctiflora, assembly GCA_032618575.1. Taxonomy (NCBI): domain Eukaryota; kingdom Viridiplantae; phylum Streptophyta; class Magnoliopsida; order Solanales; family Solanaceae; genus Nicotiana; species Nicotiana noctiflora. Next base: position 6,898 of record JASVEL010006665.1, read on the forward strand.
ATTCTAGACTAATAATATTGACTATTAAATCACACATAGACGTTGTCTGAAAGAATGTATTAGACTTTGGTGTTGTTAATCTCTAGTTTGATAGTAGTATTTTTCACTCTATACATAACTTGTATTAGTTATATACCAAATTCAATATTGTTTTTATATATAGCAAACCATGGCATTAACAATACTATAGTTTTTAATATATGGATAAATATGTATAAAAACAAAGTTACCCTTTCAAAATCTTTAATATAACAAACCAAATAATCGATAACAAATAATCCAAATATAACCCATCGAAATACTACTAATCTCATCATTATTAATATATATTATTCACTATTATTCTTATACATCCTCCCTGCCAAACCACCCTTAATGCTTAACCCCTTTGTCTTTTTCCCAAGATATTGAAATTCTTGTGATATTGGGCAACTACCAGGTAGATAAACAATTAATAGTCATAGACTTTTAGCAATGAAGCCATGTGTGTACAAGTCTTCCTTTAAAAATATATATTTGGTGACTAGATTTTCCTACTTTTAGTTTTTTGTTTCTCCTTTCTTTTGGTAAACTACACAATTGCATTTTCAAAGGATACTAATATGACTATAAACTTACCACCAAGACTCCTCCCTTTAACGATGGCGTTCAAACTATTTTATTAAGTAGTATCTACTTATTTAAGTAGTAAAATAGTAAAGTACCATATTAGTTCTTTTAAGTTTTTATATGAATTTTTGGAAAAATAATTAATTTTTTTTGAGGAAAATAGAATCTTAAAATTGTTGGGTATTTGGGAGGAGGGGAGAGTACATGAGGGGACGGGAGGTGGGGAGGCTGAAGAATAACATAAAAAAATATTTTATACTCTCTAATCAAACATTAGAAAATATTTTTTTAAATTTTTTTTACTCGCCAACCAAACAAGAAAAAATAATTGATAAAAGTACTCATTTTCACGAAATATTTTCTAAGAAAATTTTTTTTCATGAAATTTTTTTCCTTCATGCCAAACACACCCTATATGTATTGGAAAATTCTGCGGACAAAATAGTCCCCTTTTCATTGCATATTCACCCCATGTCATTTATACATAATTCTTTTTTTTGTAAAATCTATTGTTAACCCATGATGTAAATAACCATTACTCAGCACTATTATGATTGTAACTCCCACACTTCTATAATCCCTCCCAATGATCTTTTCCCATGATCTCAATTGTTAATGTCATATTTAAGACAATCATTTTGTAACCTTCATATGTAATAGTATAAATAGAGGCATGAAATATGAGATGGAACACACTTGAACACTTGATGAAATAAGAAAATTATCTCTTCTTCTCTTATTCTACTTGTCTTATTGTTTATATTGTTACTTTGAGCTACATTTTTTTAATACGTTATCAGCACGAAGTTTCTAACCTCAAAATTGAATTTCACTTGCAAAGTTTTTACTATGTCGAATTTGTCAAAGCTTGAGTTTGTGGGACTTGATATTTCTGAAAGAATTACCTATCATGGGTTCTCGATACTGAGATTCACTTAGCCGCTAAAGGCCTTGGTAACACAATTACTCATGGCAATGAGGTATCAAGCCAGGACAAAGCGAAGGCCATGATTTTCCTTCGTCATCATTTGGATGAAGGTTTGAAGGCTGAATATTTTACTGTGAAAGATCCACATGAACTGTGGACTGGCCTAAAGAAAAGGTATGATCACCTTGAGGCTACGGTATTTCCAAAGGCTCGATATGAGTGGATGCATTTACGGTTGCAAGATTTTAAGACCGTAAGTAAGTATAACTCTGTTGTATTTCGAATAATTCTCAATTAAAATTATGTGGGGAAGTTTTGAATGCTGATGGTTTGCTGAAAAAGACTCTTACGACTTTTCATACCTCAAATATGGAATTCCAGCAGCAATACCGTGAAAGGGTTTTAAAAAATAATCTAAATTGATCTCATGCCTTTTGGTGGTTGAGCAACATAATACCCTTTTGCTGAAAAATTATGAAGCCCATCCCATAGGGTCATATCTGCTTCCTGAAGCGAATATGGCAGCTAGATGTGATAAGTCTGAAAAATACAGGATAATAATCATGGTCATATAAATGTACGTGGTCATGGCAATGGTAAGAGACGTAATAATAGTCTCATAGTGGTGGTCATGGCAAACGAGAGAACAATATAGGTTCTCAAAACAATCCTTCAAGACGCAAACGCGGTAACTTCCACCGTTGTGGCATGAAAGGTCATTGAAAATTTGAATGCCGTGCACCTGAGCATTTTGTCAGGCTTTACCAAAACTCCATTAAAATAAAATAATATTAGAGCATCTTCTCCTAATGCCCCAGTTGAGTCTGACTTGACCTTTAAAAATAATTTTGTGGCACGGCCTTCCAACAAAAATGATGATAGTGCCGAGGTAAATCTTGCTTTGAATGATGATGATTTTCAAGGCCTCGATGATCTTACTCATTTGGAAGTTGAAGATTTCTTTAGAAATCAAAACTAAAGTTTGATCATTTTATTGGGAAATGCAATTATGTTATTATTTTTTTTTCTCTTCTAAAGTTGTTTTTAATTGTAAGTAGTACTTAAGTTGTCTTATATAGTCGTTGGTAATGTTAGTTTTTCCGTATTTTTCATGATGTACTTTTATTTTTTTATGAAAAAAATAAAATTTTCTAGTCTTCAATTGGATCCAAGATGAGTAATGAACATTTATGTCTTTTGGATAATGCTACAACTCACAGAATATTAAGAGAATTTTTTTCCTCTTATTTGGTTATGAAAAAGGCCTATGTTAATACAATATTCGGTAGTACAAAGTTGATTGAGGGTTCTGGAAGAGCGACCTTATTATTACCTGAAGGCACGACATTAGCTATTGATAATGCATCGTATTGTAGTAAGTCTTAAAGAAACTTGTTGAGTTTCAAAGCTATTTGCCAAAATGGCTACTATGTTGAGATATTAAACGAAGGAAAGGTTGAATACCTTTATATTACTATAATAAAAGCGGGTAAAAGAAATATGCACAACAAATTACCCGCATTTCTTCTGGGTTGTACCACACAAACATTAGTGTGGTTGAATCACATGCCATAGTAAACAAAATATTTACTACTTCTAATGATTTTATCATTTGGCATGATCGGTTAGGCCATTCCGATTCTAACATGATGTGCAAAATAATAGAAAAATTCAAATGGGCACACATTGAAGAACAAGAAGTTTCTTCAATTTAATGAATTCTCTTGTGGTGCTTGTTCTCAAGAAAAATTGGTTATTAAACCATCAACAACTAAAGTTGGGATTGAATCTTATGTATTTTTGGAACGTATACAAGGTGATATATATGGGCCTGGGCACCCTCCATATGGACCATTCAAGTATTTTATGGTCTTGATAAACGCATCTACAAGATGGTCACATGTGTGCGTACTGTCAACTCGTAATATGGCATCCACGATATTGTTGGCCCAAATAATAAGGTTAAGAGCACAATTTCCAAATTATGCAATTAACACAATTTGTCTTGATAATGCTGGTGAATTTACATCTCAAGCATTTACAGATTATTGTATAGCCACTAGAATAAAAGTTGAGCATCTGGTTGCTCATGTTCATACTCAAAATGGTCTAGCGGAATCATTGATTAAACGACTTCAACTAATAGCTAGACCATTGGTAATGAGGACAAAACTCCCCTTTTCAGTGTGGGGACATGCTATTTTGCATGCAGCAACACTTGTGCGCTTAAGGCCAACTAGCCATCATAAAGTCTCCCCATACAATTGGCTTTTGGTCAGGAGCCAAATATTTCCTTTCTAAGAATTTTTGGATGTGCGATATATGCTCCAATTGCTCCACTAAAATACACAAAGATGAATCCCCAAAGAAGATTGGGAGTATATGTTGGTTATAAATATCCTTCTATTATTTAATAGTTGGAGCATATGACAAGAGATTTGTTTATAGCCAGATTTGCTGATTGTCATTTTGATGAATCAGTTTTTTCAACATTAGGGCAGAAAATAAACAGATAGAAAAAAGATATATATTAGAACGTATTATATCTATCTCATTTGGATCCTCATACAAATCAATGTGAACAAGAAGTTCAAAAGATCATTTATATGCAAAATGTAGCAAATCAATTGCCAGATGCATTTACTAACCTTCCATACATTACTAAATCGTATAATACAACTGTAAATGTTCCAATTTGAGTTGATATTCCAGCTAGACAATATGATGATACAAATGGGTCTTGGCCACGCCTTAAATGTGATAGACCAATTGGTTCCAAGGATAAGAATCCTCGAAAAAGGAAAAGAGCAAATGATCAAGTTGATCATAACATGGAGGCAATTGCTCAAGAGGAGCATAAAGATATAACAATTGACAAGACCTCACGAGAGGTTCTAGTACCCGAAAATGATGAAAATAAAGAGACCTCAATAAGTTATGTCTCTACGGAAAAAAGATGGAACCGAAATAACGTTGTTGTTAACAACAATTTTGCATATAATGTTGTTGAAATAATACAACAAGATAATGATCTTGAGCTAAAATCTGTTGATGAATGTAGACAGAGAAATGACTGGCCAAAATAGAAAAATACAGTTCAAGCGAAATTGGCTTCACTCGAAAAACGTGAAGTTTTCGGACCAATAGTCCGAACGTCTGAAGGTGTCAAGCCAGTGGGGTACAAATGGGTTTTTGTGCGAAAACGAAATGAGAAAGGTATGAAAATATCTACTCAAAGAAGAATATTATTAGAGTCAAGACCGGTGTTATCCCCTTCCTCTACTACGCTTCCTTACTCAATAATCAAAGAAGCATTTTCGATTCCCCGATCAGTAAAGTTGTAAGATATAAAGCACGACTTATGGAATAAGAGTTTTCGCAAAGGCTCGATATTAATTATATGGAGACATATTCTCCTATGGTAAATGCAATTACCTTCTGGTATCTAATAAATCTGGCAGTTCATGAAAAGCTTGATATGCAGTTGATGGATGTAGTCTCAACCTACTTATATGGCTCACTGGAAAATTTTTTTTTATGAAAATCCCTGAAGGATTTAAAGTTCCTGAAGCACATAAAAGTTCAAGAGAAACCTGTTCAATAAATTTTCAGAAATCCTTATACATATTAAACTAATTAGGAAGGATGTGATATAATCGTCTTAGCGAGTATTTGCTAAAGGAAGGGTACAAAAGTGACCATGTTTGCCCTTTTATCTTTATTAAGAGGTTTGGATTTAAATTTGTCATCATAGTTATGTACGTTGATGACTTGAATATCATTGGCACTTCTAAAGAGCTTCCAAAGGCTATAGAGTGTTTGAAGAAAGAATTTAAAATGAAAGATCTTAGTAAGACAAAATTTTGTCTTGGCCTCCAAATTGAGCATGTACGAAATTGAATTGTTGCCCATCAATCAACATACACTGAAAAGGTTTTAAAGCAATTTTACATGGATAATGCACATCCATTGAGTACCCCAATGGTTGTGAGATCGCCTGACACAAATAAAGATCTATTTTGGCCTCAAAAAAATGATAAAGAGCTCGTTGGTGATGAAACTCCATATCTTAGCTAAAATCTGTTGATGAATGTAGACAGAGAAATGACTGGCCAAAATAAAAAAATACAGTTCAAGCGAAATTGGCTTCACTCGAAAAACGTGAAGTTTTCGGACCAATAGTCCGAACGTCTGAAGGTGTCAAGCCAGTGGGGTACAAATAGGTTTTTGTGCGAAAACGAAATGAGAAAGGTATGAAAATATCTACTCAAAGAAGAATATTATTAGAGTCAAGACCGGTGTTATCCCCTTCCTCTGCTACGCTTCCTTACTCAATAATCAAAAAAGCATTTTCGATTTCCCGATCAGTAAAGTTGTAAGATATAAAGCATGACTTATGGAATAAGAGTTTTCGCAAAGGCTCGATATTAATTATATGGAGACATATTCTCCTATGGTAAATGCAATTACCTTCTGGTATCTAATAAATCTGGCAGTTCATGAAAAGCTTGATATATGCAGTTGATGGATGTAGTCTCAACCTACTTATATGGCTCACTGGAAAATAATTTTTTATGAAAATCCCTGAAGGATTTAAAGTTCCTGAAGCACATAAAAGTTCAAGAGAAACCTGTTCAATAAATCTTCAGAAATCCTTATACATATTAAACTAATTAGGAAGGATGTGATATAATCGTCTCAGCGAGTATTTGCTAAAGGAAGGGTACAAAAGTGACCCTGTTTGCCCTTTTATCTTTATTAAGAGGTTTGGATTTAAATTTGTCATCATAGTTATGTACGTTGATGACTTGAATATCATTGGCACTTCTAAAGAGCTTCCAAAGGCTATAGAGTGTTTGAAGAAAGAATTTAAAATGAAAGATCTTGGTAAGACAAAATTTTGTCTTGGCCTCCAAATTGAGCATGTACGAAATTGAATTGTTGTCCATCAATCAACATACACTGAAAAGGTTTTAAAGCATTTTTACATGGATAATGCACATCCATTGAGTACCCCAATGGTTGTGAGATCGCCTGACATAAATAAAGATCTATTTTGGCCTCAAAAAAATGATAAAGAGCTCGTTGGTGATGAAACTCCATATCTTAGTGCAACTGGGGCACTGATGTATCTTGCCAACAATATTCGACCAGATATTGCCTTTGCAATGAGCTTATTAGCAAGATTAAGCTCCTCCCAACAAGATGACACTAGAATGGTGTTAAGCATATATTTAGATATCTTCGGGGAACTATAGATATGAGATTGTTTTATTCTAATGAATTCAAGTAAGAAATGATTGGCTATGCCGATGCAAGTTATTTGCCTAATTCACATTAAGCCCGATCTCAAACATGCTATTTATTTACATATGGAGGTAATTCTATATCATGACGTTCAATGAAACAAACAATAGCTGTCACATCTTCAAATCATGTTGAGATAATAGCCATTCATGAAGCCAGAGGCGGACCTAGGATTTGAGCGTGACGGGGGCACTATTATATGCTAATTACTAGCAATAAAATTTGGCGTGCAACTTGTTGAAAACCTAATATTATGATGACTTATCATTCAAGTATAAACAAAAAGAAATTCTAAAGAAAAAGAAAGCACTAAACAAAGAGGATTTTTTACGCAAAATGGATAATATGGGAAGTGAAGGTGTTTGATTAAGCATGTTTCACACTTTAAATTTTTAATATTTTAATAAAGAAACTGAGCGAGTAATCAAAAGGGTTGTTCAAACTTTAAATTATCAAAATTTATTAAAGAAATCAAGATTATGAGTATGTTAATAGTCAAAGAACTGAAGAAGAGTTTTAAACTCGTAGTTGCCGTTGCCGAGTCGGAGTCAAAGTAATGGTTGGAAAAGATTGTGGTAGAAGGATTTGTATTTTTCTATTTGTGAAGCGATAAGCTGTAATTTGAGGCTTTTAATTTTAAGGTAGGTATTTGAAAAAGAATAAAACTAATTAAGTTGACTATTATTTATTAATACCAAGCTATATTTGAATTCAAAAAGAAGATAAAAGTTGAAAATAAAGCAATTTGCTAAGTATTAAGTATAAAAACTGTTGTATTCCAACAACCAAAACAAAAGGATAAAAGACTGAAGAAAAGTTCATACCCTCGCCAACCAGCCAAAGAGCGAGCTTAAATGCCAGATGTGACCACTTTTCCATCCGGTTTTTTGTATTTGGGGGCACACCTTAAATATTTTAGGGGTCCCGTATATGTACAGATATATATAATACATGTATACAATATTTTTGCTGAGGTTAACAGGGTCCGGTGACCCCTTAAGCCACTACGTAGGTTCGCCTCTGCATGAAGCTAGTCGGAAATATGTTTGGTTGAGATTAATGACCGAGCATATTCAAGAAATGTGTGGTTTTCCTATGAAAACAATTAATCCAAGTACACTATATGAAGACAATGTTGCTTGCATTGCTCAACTGAAAGCTCAAAGGAGACAGAACAAAGCACATTTCACCAAAGTTCTTTTTCATGCATGATCTTCAACAAAATGGTGAAATTAATGGTCAACAGGTTCGTTTATGTGAAAATTTGGCTGATATGTTCACTAAGGCATTACCAACCTCAACATTTGAGAAGTTGAGACAGAAGACTGGTCCGTCTTCGAGAAATAAAATGATATTTTCATGAGGGGGAGTAAAATACGCATTGTACTCTTTTTCCCTTAGCCTAGGTTTTGACCCACTGGGTTTTCCTGGCAAGGTTTTTAATGAGGCAACAAATAAAGCGTATTATAGATATGCGTACTCTTTTTCCTTCACTAAGTTTTTTCCCACGTGATATTTTTTTAGTAAAGTTTTAACGAGGCATATTATCTATTTTTGGACATCCAAGGGGGAGTGTTGTAAAATCTATAGTTAATGTGGATGTCCACTACTCCACTACTTTCACCCATGATGTAAATAATCTCCCACTACTCAACACCATTATGATTGTAACTCCCACACCTCCATAGCCTCTCACCATGATCTTCCCATATGGTCTCAATTGTTAATGTCATGTTTAAGATAATTATTTTGTAACCTTCATATGTAATAGTATAAATAGAGGCATGAAATGTGAGACGAAACATACTTGAACACTTGATGAAATAAGAAAATTATCTCTTCTTTTCTTATTACTTATTTTCTTGTTTTATATATATATATATATATATATATTATTTTGAGCTAAATTTTTTTAATACTATATAATATATTCTTCTTAATTTACTCAATTGGTACTTGTACAACAATGTAAAACAAGACTCCTTCAAATCACATAAACAAGACAACATTAAATTAAAGTTGACAAGTTAGTGAATTTTCAAGTAAACAAATTAACTTTTCCTTAATCCTTAATAACTACGAGCCAAAAAGTGCAATCAACCTTATTCTCTAACGTTATTATTCCCTTTTAATTTCTTTTTCATACTAGGAAAGAAAAAACAAAAGAGAGAAGGCATTTAATTTATTTACAGTATTTTTATAAGATACTGATAATGAATAGGTTCAAGGAACTTTCAAATGTTTCTCCGACATTTACCATGCTTTGCACTTGTTATGTTGGAAATTTTGTCTTGCTGTAAGAAACAAACCGTCCAAATTCATCATCCTACTAATATTATAAGTTTAACTTTATGCACTTACAATATAAAAAATATTTACGGATATGGAGTCGCCTTGTTAGAGAGCGCTTTATCTAATATGAGATTAGTGGGAATTCAAATTTAATCGAATTTCAATACTGATATTAAATATTAGACATAGAGTGAAAAACAAAAAGAATTACTTACGGAACCATATTATGTAATACTATAGTAACATGGTATAAAAACAAACAAGGTCCTCGATTCTAGTCTTACAACTATCCCTTACAAAAAACAGACTCTTTAAAAAAATAAAAAAATAAAAACTCGTTTGTAAGGGCGCCTGTTGAAAAAAGAGCACTATGGTATATTAAGTTTTTGCTATGTGCACGGTCTGGGAAAAACGGTCCACAAGGGTCTATTGTACGCAATTTTACCCTGCATTTTTGTTGTTTTCACGATTGAAAACATAATTAAATTAAATAAAATATACTATTTTTAACAGCTGCTTGACGTTTTAGGCGAGATAATCACACATTTTAACATTTTTAAAACCTTTGGAAAATTACTAAAAACACTATTTTTAGCTAGGAATATTTTAAAAATAATCTAAAAATTATGGTAAAAGAAATTAAGCATTGTTGGATTCCTCCAGATATTACTAAATTTATTGGTTATGGGACAGGCAAAATACTAAACATTCTTTTGGTCCTTTGGTTGAATGAATGAATCTAACCTTCCCTTAAAACAAATTTACTTGTTCTTGTGAACCACTAAGAGTTGAAGTGGAATGCTAAATATTCTTTTATTTTAATTAGAGGCCACATATATAAATCTTGGGCGTTAAGTCGTTTTTGATAATATTTTGTTCTTTTTAACGTAAATCTAAGAGCCCGTTTAGACATAAGAATTTTGTTTTTCTAATTTTTTTTTCGAAATCAAAGTTTATTCATAAAATTTTCAATTTTAATTTAAAGATGTATTTTAAAAAATTTTGAAAATTTAAAAAAATCCAAAAATTTATTTTTCAATATTTTCACTCGAATCAATCACAAAAATTCAAAAACAATCCTAAATTATGTTCATGTCCAAACACAACTCTAAATTTCAAATACCATTTTTACTTGAATCTTTTCCCCATATTTTGGAAATTTACAATTTTTATGTCCAAACACCCACTAAATTTGGCCGAGTGCCAATGCAAATATCAAACATCGGCAGGAGCGGATACACACTTATCGAAGCGGTATCACGTGAAAATTTTACTAAATAGCATATGTATTTATACTATACTAGTCTTAGGGTACGCGCTTTGCGCGTGAATCCTAATTTAATGAATACAATTTTTAAAATTATTTTAACTATAATACGGAACAATGTATTTATAATTTAATAAAAATTAAAGAACAGAAGAAAGTAGCCTATGATTATAAATTAAAAGTTAGTAGGTGTTTTCTTTAGGTGTAATTGTCACCTTCATCATTCTATAAAGATTTTTTTTTTGCTTTTTTGCTTTTTTTGCTTTATTTTTTATTCCATATTAAAGGCGATGTGATAAATTACACGTAATTAAAATTTACTATTTTTGTGTTAAAATTAAGTGAAGATTCATAGACTATTGTGCAGTACAATCTGATTAACTAAATAAAGCTACTATTTGTAGGTTAAAACTATAATGTAAACTTTGAATAAATTATTATTTAAGATTTTAAAGTAAATCATGTATCGGCCATTCTAATTCCAAATCATGCAAAACAAGTAAGGATTTTCATTGTCGTTGGGAAACCCTATTTATGGGAAGGAAAATAAACCTTCTGATAAGTGGTCATCATCGAAAATAATAATATATTAATTATCTATATTATATTAATTTTAAATTTTTAAATATTATGACTTCGTACATACGATAATATTTTGTGAATAATTTCATTGTTATATTCAATTGTAATTATAATTTACATACAACCAAAAATACTATTATTATAATTTTTTTTATTCAAATTGTTAATATTAACTCATTATAGTTTTAAATAAAGAAACAATTTAATATGCTATATTTTAATTAAATTACATTGAATCACTCATTAGTGAGATTTGATCAGCAATATAAATTACATCGAATCTTAATTTTATAATAAATTATTATAATCAGGTTCAATCATATTTTTCTTTTTCTCATATTTGGATAACCAACTTTTCAAGGAAAGGATTTGTAATATATAAAATCTTGATTGACTTAAAATTCTAAATATTAGGACTTCCTACCTTGTTGAATAAAGAGATATTTAATAACTAAAATCTCAATTTATTTCAAGATCCTAAATATTAGGAAAGTAAATTTATACAATTTTGTCCAATGTAATATTTATTCTTAAAGAGTAAAAAAGGTAAAGGATATTTCACTAAGAGCTTTTGTGCTTTTTTCTATCTTGTTTTATTGTAAATAATTTTTTCACATCTTAATATCACCATTAAGAAGTGTAGCATGAATTTTTGTTCCGTGTAAAAAGTTTCACTTTAAGTTAATATGATGGTTAAAACTATAAATGAAAAGACATAATTTATACTATTATTTATTGATATAAATAATAATTACCTCTTCGTCAACTAATGTCATAAATTTTCGGGTGCCTTGATTTATTTTATTGTTGAACTCTTTTACTATTCCACTCCCAAACACTAATACTCGTATTACCTAACATGAATCAGATACTCTTAGACTATTTATTGGGATACATTGGTCTGACAATTCCTTTTTCACTGGCTATTGCAAGTGTACCTAAAATAAAGCGTAAGAGTTTTATAAGTTATCAAAGTGACTAATTGAATATTTGATTATTTTTATGATATAAGAAAGATTATTTACCTGAACGGATGTAATTGTTGAAATCTGAGTGATTCAAGCATGACAATTGCAAATAACGCAAATCATTAATATTACACAGAATTAAAGCATATATTCCAATTTTTAATTCTATTTAAATCAAGCAACTTGAGCTGGCATAGCAATACGTATTTTTAATCAAACAACAAAGAAAAAAATAATATTAATTTAAATAATAAGACTTAGATCGAATGTCTAACCAATTTTCTATGATGAATGAATTGCAATTGTTCAATAACTTGTATTAAATTTGTAAATTACATGAGATATGAAATTTGTCACGTCCAAAAAAAATATATATATAAAAAGTTGTTAATGCAATAATAAAGATAAATTGTTGATGCATCAATAAAAAATGCATGCAAACGTGCTTGAAAAATACGAAGTAGCAAAAATATTGATATTAGTAAATGAGATAAAACCTGGAATTGCTGTGTTGGAATAGGCATAGTTTGATGGTTTGTAACATTGTAGCTTCTTTTATAAAAATATTTCGGTACACAATTTGATACATAAAATTAATTATATACTCGTGGACAATCTAACTATAAAATTCTCTAGTGTACGTGCGTATTTACATTCCTTGTATAATAAATAGTCATTATTGAGAGTTGAACAAAGTAGTAAAAGAATAGAAAAAAAGTTATTAACTATTCTAGTGTACAAAAAAATTACCAAATATTTCCTACTCCAAAGAGTAGGGAATTTAACCAAAGTCAAATACACATACGGTTAGTTAATGAAATTGAACCAAGTAGCTAAAGTGTAGAAAATTGTTTTTATTTACTTTCCTTTGTGTAAGAAACATGAAGAAAATTTTTACCAAATAATTATTGCAAACAAAAAAGTCATTTACAGTGTAGTAAAGGGAAGCGAAAGTTTTGGGGACAAAAATTTATTAACTTTCCTTGTGTAAGAAACATGAAGAAAAATTATAACAAATAAGTAAAGCAAAATTTAATAACAAATAATTCTGGCAAAAATTTACCAAATAATATCGTGAACATTCCAAAATTATTCAATTTTTATTAAATATTAATGAAATACTTAAATTACTATATTGTCCAATGTGAACTCTATATTTTAAAGGGTAAAAAAAGCGAACGACATTTCGCTAAGGGCCTTCGTGCTTTTAATATAATATAGATAGAAATGGTTACCTTGGACAAAATGACATTACTTGACAAAAATTGTGTGTTGACGTGTTGGTTAGGTGCTTGATTTTGCTCTAAGATGTCAAATATTCAAACTTCAACTAATTTTGCAAATATTTGAGAGAGTCTTTATGATTAAAAATTCTGATTAAATAGAATTGAACTCATGACCCTTGCTAACTCAAAACCCAACAAACCAATAGATTTTTCTTATATTCCACTATTCTTATAAATTTGGATACCAATTACAAAATTTCCAATGTACGCCTTGAACATCGGGAGTAGGAAAAAGCCACGTACAACGAATGTGATGAACCAAGAAGAATACATGTATATCTCGTCTTTTCTCTCCCTTTTTAAAATCTTGTCTTGTGTCTATACAAATATAAAACTCCATTTTTAGTAGCACTATCTTATTATGGAACTATTGATTAAATACTAATGACATTAATAAGTATTACTTTCTTACTCGTGACAGCCCATCTTCATGTTTTCATCTTTCGGCACTGCCGGCCATTAACGCTATATAGTCACCGGTTAATGCTTTTTTTTTTAATTGAAAGTATTACAAAAAAATACATATAATTTCATATCATAACAAAAAAATAGTTTATATTTTTAAGTTTTATCTTACCTAGTCTATATTGTACATATTTTGAAAATATTAGCTCTTGTAAATTCAAAATTTGTGTTCTTACAATTATTGCTTCTAAAAACTGTAGAGTTAAATTTTATGTTTTCATAATCATTGCTTTCATCCTCTCTTGTTCTCGCATCTTTTACATATCCTTCAAGGGGCCGTCTGCCATTACTGCTTCTCCCCCTATGTCACTTGGTTGCAAAAAAATTTAAAAGTAGAAACCCACCATAGAAGGCCATTCAAATCTTTGATTTAGAAAATAGAATTTTTTGAGTTTGTTAATTGTTTGGATTAGGTATTGTTCCAATTGATTGAAAATATTAAAAGAAGTCCAAAGTTTAATTTTGAAGTGATTTAGAGTAGATTTGAGTAAGTTTTGAGTTAAATTTCAGAAAAGACGCAATAAATAAGACGAAGCTAGTTTTTTGTATAATTATGTATAATCTTGTATAATAGTGTATTAAATATATCTTATACACTTTTATACACATTTATACAAACGTCTGTAGATGAACTTCTTCTATATGATTTTCAGTTGTAATTCTTGTTTAAAACTAGTCAAAATCTCTATTAAATGACTTCAAATTTTATATACAATCTGCTTATACTATATCTAACAAGTCTAAATAACACCCACTTCAAATTTCTCGTAAAATCAAATTCAAAATTTAAACCCACATTTAAGCTTGTTAAAAATCTAATTTTTACCACCAAAATAAATTTGATTTGCTGAACTAATATTTGAGTCACAGTTACTGATTCGAAAATTAACTTAAAAGCTTGTGCATTTTATTTTTAAAAAAAATTAAATAGTAATTTTAAGAATCTATTGGAATTGGATGTTGAATCTTAACCTATTATTTTTATAGTAGTTCATTATGAATTGAAATATGAACTATAACACTAACAAGTGGGGAGCCCAGTTGTAAAATTTTTCCTTTCTTTTTTCATTTTTGGTTTAAGTAATACGCTGACCGTATAAATCTTTTGTGCCATCGACAATTTTAAAATGTTATATCAAGTTAAACTTTTTATATTCTAGTTTATGAAATCATGTTTTACGTAAAAAAATTTTTAATGTAATTTAACATGATTCTATAAAAATATTACATACTGTAGTGTATAAACTTAAAAATAAAGTAACTAGTGAACTTAAATAAATAGACAAAAGAAAGATGGCGGTCTTACTCAGTCTTCTAAACATCTCGTTTCATAAGTAAAGAAACGCAGAAAACAAATTTCATGCAACCTTGCCGATACTTTAGTAATTTGATTGGTTCTTTTTTTGTTCACTTAGAGTTATTAGTGTGACTTCAATATATATTATATCCACGCTTAAGAATAATTAAAAAAAATAAGTAAAAGATAAACCTTCTTTGCATCTTAGACCCAGATTTATTCATATTTACCGCACAACCACCGGCCAAATTAACTATATGATTCATACTGATAAAAGGTCTAATTGTACTTTTCGAAATTATTGGAAGCCGACTCATACTGTGGATTGTTGATTTTGATATGCAGTAAAGTAACTAATCTTTACTATTACTATGAAGTTTGAAGTGATAGGCGGGGATGTTCATAGTTCGGTTTAGTCGGGTTTTATTAAAATCAAAATCAAATCAATTTAATAGGTGTTTAAAATTTTAAAACCAAAACCAAACCAAATTAAATATAAATCATCGGTTTGATTGTTGCTGGTTTGGTTCGGTTTTTCGGTTCTTAGTAAGCTAATGATAAGTCGATAATATTAAGCAACGCTAGACAACAATATGAAAATAATTTACCAAATTTATGCTTTTATATTATTTCTTCGAGAATTGAAAGTTTATTTACATGTTTATATAAAAAGAGTGAACAAAAAATAAACTAAAAGTTTGCTTTCTCAAGCTTTAGTCATTGTTGTCTTGCAATTTGAATGTGCTTTCTTTACTCTTGTGGTGAGGTTTTTTAACTCTTCTTTTAGAAAAAAGTATGTGCGGAGGGTTAGAGAATTAGTGTCACGACCCTAGTTCACCGATCGTGAACATGCCTAGTCCCCACAACCAGGTAAGCCAAATATTACCGAAAATATAATATTTGCGGAAAAACAGAGGAAAACCAAATTAAATAACTAAAAATAACTATACTGGATGCCATCCGGCATGTACAACTCAATAACACAATATTTTGAATACCAACTAAGATTTAAAATACTAATAAATCACATAATATCCCCAGCTATTTTTATCTCTTTTTTTGAAATTCAAAAATTCTATGGGGCTGATGCAGCATAAATCAAAATAAAAGAGGGGGGTGTCCGAGTCACACCAATAGGATGAACCAAATGAGTTCTGCATCATGAACTTTGTACTGCGCACATTACTTAGATGGGTTCTAGAAATGCATATATGAAAGGAATGGAGAAATCCTTCCACGCAGTTCTTCTGAATTTCGAATAGTATTCAAGATCCTCTATTTTCGATTATCTAATAAATCACTTAATGAAATGTCACGACCCTAGTTCACGAATCGTGAACATGTCATGACGGCACCCAGTCTTCGCGACTAGGTAAGCCTAACACAACGCGGAATATACACTTTTATGGGCAAAAGATAAGATAACAACGGAATAATATAAAAAAAATATAATAAGTGCCGCTCGGCACATACACTTTGCCAAATACCAAAAGAAATACAACCACCAAGATCCATAAACTCACGAGCAACACAGACTAAAAGAGTACAACTATGGCTCTATACATCAAGAATGTCTACACAATGAAAATAAGGAAATAACTGACATCACTAAGAAGAATAGAAGAAGACCCTTCAGATCTGCGGACGTAGCAGATCATACCTCGAGTCTCCTGAAAGTGCTCCTAAGTCACCTGTAGTGCGCCTGATCAAATGTACCTGGATCTGTACAACAAAAGTGTGCAGAAACGTAGCATGAGTACACCATGGCGGTACTCAGTAAGTGCCAAGCCTAACCTCGATGGAGTAGTGACGAGGAATGTGAGGGCCCTACCGAGAAATAATAAAATAATAATAATAATAGTACCAAACAACTCAAATAAGAATAAGTCTATAACAACAAATGAGATAAATACGAAAAATCGTCTACAATTAAGCTAATCGAACCCGCAGTCCATAGATCAGTCTCACAGGATCTCCGGAAATTGAACCCGCAGTCCTTTATCTCAGTATCACACGATCTCCGGGAATTGAACCCGCAGTCCTTTACCTGAGTAGCATCGGATCTCCGGGAATTGAACCCGTAGTCCACAAAACACAAACACAATCAATAAGAGGAAAACACAAAGAAATATGTGTAAACGCGTGATTTTTGACCCTCCCCGAGATTTTTTTATTCTCAGCGTAAAATATTTAGTTTAGTTTTAATATAGCTATTTTTGACTCTTTTACTTTATTTTTACCTTAAAATGAAAAATAACAAAAATATAGTTTTATTAATGTTTCGTAGTCATTTTAAACTTGAAAAATACAAAAAATAGTACTTTATATTTTTATTTTTTTATTAAAAACGAAAATTACAAAACAAAAAAATAATATAATTAGTATTTGGTGGTAACTTTAATCTTGAAAAATATAAAAAATTAACTTTGTTTTAATTATTAGTCTTATAGTTATTTTGGTTACCTAGGATTAATTAAATAACGCCATTCTCGGTTCCGGGCGAAGAATAATATTCGGGTTCAAACTACCCGGTTTTATAATTTTCGGACATGGCCCGTAATAACCCGACACTATACTAAGGGGGAGGAATGGGAGAATGATTAAAAAATGAAAAAAGAATAAAAAACAAAAAAAAAAAGAAAAAGACAAAAAGACATGTCACGTGGAGGATGGGCAAAAAGGATTGTTTTTGCTTCTGATTTGAAATGTTAAGGAAACAATATTAAAAAATATATAAAGAGAGGTACTGTTTTTTGATTTTGGAGAGAGGAACTCACGTTTTTAAAAGAGAAGGTTTTCTCTTCATCTCCTGGAGATACACGGGAAGGGAAAAAAGGTGACGGGCTGCTTCTTCTTCAGGAGCAGGGAGTGAACGTTTTTTTGAAAAAGAGGGGGTAACGCATGAAGCAGAGGGAGAGCGGCGCAGCTTGACAAGACGAACCCCATCTCCACCCAACGTCAATGAACCAGCACACCATTTCCGTCGAACCAGTCAGCTCAGCCAAGTTCCCGTTCTTTTCCGATTTGCGCCTCACCATCGACTACAAACCCAATTTGAAGCTCCAAATGACCAGCTTCGACTTCACTGACCAAATCCAGTCACACCACTGAAGCTCCAGCAGCCCGTGCCCAAACGAACAAGCTCCGCCAGAAATGGTCCGTCGACCATCAGTCAAAGAAAACAAGCAACCTTTTACGTAACATTATGGCGTCTTGCGTCGAGTTTTCCAGGTCGAGTCTCCGTTTGAGCTGCTGTCCCGTTCAAGGTAGTTGATAGTCTTGGTTCGAACTCTCCATGTCCGTTGAGGTCGTTGTTGTTAGTCGAGGTCGAGGTTGGTTCTGCTTTGGTTGAGGTTCCCGTTCGATGCAGTCGAGTTCCAGTCGAAGTGCTAGTTTTCAATTTTGCTATTACACGATGCCATGTACGTGATTCCAACTTCTCTATCTACTTGTTTTGCTCTTGAATTTATTATGTTAAGTCATTTAATATTGGTCAGATCTTATGATTTTTTTTAGTTGTTGAAATGAATTATGTATTCAAATGGTGCATGTACCTATATTTTTGTCCCATTTCTTATATGAAGTGCTTTAGGTATCAGTGATGACTCTTGGTTTTTTATCGAATAGGTAGGGATATAAAAGTATTAGAAGGCTAATTTTTCAAGGGAAGTTTATTCCCTAAGTCTGAGTGCATAGCTTGCGTACTTAATCATTTCTATGATGGAGATGTTGTTAATCAGTAACCTTAAGGATTGTAGTTCAAACAGATATATGAAGGGCTAGATTCAATTAAGTGCTTGGCAAAAGTAAAAAAAAAAAAAGAAAAAAAAGTTTAGTTTATTTTAGGACTGGCTTTAAAATAATAAGTGAGATAACCTTGCAAAAAAAAAAATATATATATATATATATATATAAAAATATTTAGACTTCGGGATCGACCGTATAGCGAATTTTACGGTGTTCTCCAAAGATAATAAATGCGTAGTTGCTTTAATCGCATATTCTAATACTACCTTCTCCAATACGGGTGCACATTTATGTGACCCAAATCTAAATCTCAACGAAGTCGAAACGTGTCAAAAGTCACGGGTGCACTGGTGCAACGTGGTTCGAGATACGTTTCCACTGCATTGTAATTCATTTAAAACTATAAACAATAAAAGGGTAATGAGCCTTTAAACAATAAGTGAGACGAGCCTCGCCAAAATAACACGCAAATTGCGGGGCCCTCAATAGATAATTTTTACAAAGATGCTTAGACTCCGGGATGTGCCGTTTAGCGGATTTCACGGCATTCCCAAAATAATAACACATTAGTATCTTTAGGCGCGTGTTTAATAATAATATATTCCTAAACTCGGGTGCACATTTATGTGACCCAAATCCAAGTCTCAACGGAGTCGAAATATGTTGACAACCATGGGTGCACTGGTGCGACGTGGTTCAAAACGCATTTTCACGACGTTGCAATTCTTATTAAAAATAAAAATTAAAAGCGAATTACTAATAAAAGGCACATAAGTTAAAACGTATTTTTGAAATCGGATAAAATCAAATACAACAGTTGAGTGACCGTGCTAGAACCACGGAACCCGGGAATGCCTAACACCTTCTCCCGGGTTAACAGAATTCCTTACTTAAGATTTTTGGTTCGCGGACTGTAATACAGAGTCAATCTTTTCCTCGATTCGGGATTTAATCGGTGACTTGGGACACCATAAATCTCCCAAGTGGCGACTCTGAATTAATTAAATAAATGCCATTTCGATTGTCCTTTAATTGGAAAAACTCCCTCGTGCCCTCGCGGGTGCGTAAAAAGGAGGTGTGACAGCTCTGGCGACTCTGCTGGGGACTATTACCCAGAACTTCGGTTCAGGGTTTAAGAATTCGAGCTCAGTTAAATTGTTGTTTTTGCCTATATCTGATCTTATTATATGTCTAATTAATGTGCTACATGTCTACCGCTTTGATACTAGTTGCACTGTATATACAAACTGCTATATGTTTACCGCTTTGATATTGCGTGAACTATATATAAAACTGTGCCGAAAACCCTTCTCTTCTTACCTCCGGGGGATGTGCTTACTGGTTGAGACTCCCTTTTTCTGTTAGTGTCAATACCCAAAAATAAGAAAAGAGGCAGGATAAGTTACAAAGCCGGACGATCCCGCGGGTCCCCGGTACGTAGCGCCCTCCTCAATCCGAGCTGTCCGCTTGGGTACACAGTCTAGATCACATACCGAGGTTCTGAGCTTAGAATAACATGACTTCATGCCGGATCCCTAGTAGGAAATGCTTATTTGCATCACGTTGCATTTGACTTAGGGGACTCAACACAGGGGTTGGGTCCGTCTAGGACAGGTGACCCGGTAATCAAAGACCGAGCATATTATATGTTGCATTTATTTATTATTATGATGATTGGTTAAATTCTTGAAAAAAAAAACAAGAAGAAATAGAATTTTGGAATAGAAAATATCAAAATATTGACGAAATGCTGTCGAAAAATTGAAAATTTGAAAAATAGGAAGAGCAATTTTGTTGAAATAATTGGTCATAAAATAACCTGACCGAACTACGCATGTTTGATTCTCGCCATTAGGTGGGATACGTAGGCAACCCTCATCGGGTCCAACCACCCCTTTCAAAAAATCAGAAAAAATGTGTGTTTAATTTTGTCGATAAAATCAAAGTGATGCCGTTTTGCAAATAGCCGAATGTTCCGAAAGGACGCCGGAAGGCTGTTTTTGCAAAAATAGCCACTTTGAATCTTTATAAATAATTTTTGGGCACAACCTTGAAATATTCCCTCGCGGAAATGTTGAAAGGTCGTAGCCGCAAAATCAAGTTTGGGTTACCACCCTTTTTCAAAAAAAATCAAAAATGTTGAATTTTAGTTTTCAATAAATCGAAGTGACGCTGTTTTTGAAAATAGCCAAATGTTCCGAAAGGACGCCGGAAGGCTGTTTTTTGCAAAAATAGCCACTTTGAATCATTTTAAATAATTTGCGGGCACAACCTTGAAATATTCCCTGTGGAAATGTTGCAAGGCCATAGCCGCAAAATCAAGTCCGGGTTCACACCCCTTTTGCAAAAATAACCAAAAAATGTCAAATTTTTGATTGTTATAAATAAGTCGAGTGATGCTATTCTTACTTAAAATAAGCCGAATGTCCCTCAAGAGGACGCCGGAAGGCCGTTTTGCAAGAATAGCCACTTTGAGTCATTTTAAATAATTTGCGGGCATAGCCTTGAAAAATTCCTTGCGGAAACGTTGAAAGGCCGTATCCGCAAAATCAAGTTTGAGTCATCGCTCAACTTTTCAAAAAATAACCACTTTATCAAATAAGCCATTACATGGCCGGTTTTTGCCGAAATAGCCACATTTTTGCATTTTTAACTTCCTCAGTCTTGTGTTGGCCTGTGTCGGTGCTGAACGATGCCCCATAGGCCCCAGGATAAAAATTTTGAATCTGTATCTTCTTAAATAAAATTTTGCAAAAAGAGCCACTTTATCTAAATAAGCCATTACATGGCCAATTTATGAAAAATAGTCTTGTGTTGGTTTATGGTGATGCCGAACGATGCTCCATGAGTCACAGGATAAAAAAAAAAAAAAAATTCAAGTTTATCTTTCTTAAATAAATTTTGCAAAAATAGCCATTTTGTCAAATAAGCCATTATGTGGCCAAATTTGTAGAAATAGTCATAATCGACACCAAAAATATTCTTATTCTTGTACAAAACTCTGGCACAAGGTGTGAAAGTTTTTCATCAGAGTTTGTAGTTGGAGTCGGCTTTTACAATTTTTCTTCAAAAAAAAGGAAAAAAAAAATCAAATAAACATCTCTTTATTTCTTGCATTAATTTGCAAGAACTACGCTCGGTCCGATTCATGCGGGGTCATGATACGTAGGCAATCCACATAGGATTCGACCATATCCATAAAAAAAAAAATGAAAAAACTATAAAAAGAAAAAAAAAGGAAAAAAAAATGAAAAAACCACAAAAAGGAAAAAGAAAAGAAAATAGTAGAAAAACAAAGGAAATCAATAAGCGGAATACCTTAACGCTAACCCGGTGGTTTCGTTTTGTTAATTCAGAAAGTTGAGGTGGTTGGTTGTGGTAAATTGGAAAGCAAGATTCAAGGAAAATGATAACCGACATCGGAGTTGTTGCAAGTGCTCAAGAGACTCAGGGTCAGAAAGTTCAACAAGGGTCTGCTGTTGTGGTTGAGGAAAATAGAACAGTGAAACAACAAATGACCAAAATGCGTCAAGCATGGTCCAATGGCCAGGGACAACTTTCTCATGAGTCACAATTTGCTATACAGCAAGAACAGTACCACTCTCACGACCTTCCCGCAAACATTGAGAAGCCTACCCGAAAGAAGGTACAGGAAGAAATAACCCAAAGATTGAAAAGCTTAGAACAACGGTTGAAAAACACGCACGGGTTGGCAGGTCAAAAGAGTGTTGCTTTCAAAGATCTATGCTTGTTTCCCGATGTCCACTTGCCACCTGGTTTCAAGATTCCCAAATTTGAAAAGTACGATGGACATGGACACCCCATAGCCCATTTGAAAAGGTATTGCAATCAACTAAGGAGTCCGGGAAGAAATGAAGAATTGTTAATAGCTTACTTTGGGGAAAGCCTTACAGGAGTAGCCTCTGAATGGTTTTGGGATCAAGATGCATCTCGCTGGCACGTCTGGAACGACATGGCACAGGCATTTGTCAAACAATTCCAATACAACATTGACATTGCCCCAGACCGCATTTTCCTTTCAAATCTAAAGA
The DNA here is from genome assembly GCA_032618575.1 of Nicotiana noctiflora. Classification (NCBI taxonomy): domain Eukaryota; kingdom Viridiplantae; phylum Streptophyta; class Magnoliopsida; order Solanales; family Solanaceae; genus Nicotiana; species Nicotiana noctiflora. The sequence goes on from JASVEL010006665.1 coordinate 29,698, forward strand.
AGAAATCAAGTGAAAGTTTCAGGGAATATGCCCTTAAATGGAGAGAGCAAGCGGCTCGTGCTGAGCCACCCATGGATGACCATGAGTTAATCACTGTCTTCCTTCAGGCTCAAGAGCCGGATTATTTTCAGAACATGATGTCCGCGGTTGGTCAATCCTTCTTGGATGTAGTCAAAATGGGAGAAATGGTAGAGAACGGTCTCAAGACAGGTAGAATTATAAGTCAAGCGGCTCTCAAGGCTGCAGCTCAGGCTGTCCAATTTGAATCTAGTGACACGAATGAGAGGGATGAAGAAGTCATGATGATATCGGGGTCAAGAAAAGGTTCCAGAAGAACACCTCGACGGTATGCGATGTCTCGACAAGTTTTCCATAATTCCCCTGAGCATTACTATCCACCTCCGAACCCACCATACCCAGTTGATTCACCCCAGTATATTATTCAGCCATCAAATCATCCAAGAAAGCGAGCACGAGCATCACAAAATCTCTATCAGCCTCTGCAAAATTTCCAAATACCTTATAACCCACTTCCAAACCAAGGGCATAGAAGGGAACCGAAGTTGAAGGAACATTTCACACCAATAGGAGTTTCCTATGCAAGCTTATTTGAGAAGTTAAAACAACAGGACATGATTTCACCCATCCCTCCAAATCATGTGGACCCACGTGCAAGGAGCTTTGACCCATCTAAAAGGTGTGAATACCATTCCCATGCCCGGGGGCACAACATGGAAAGTTGTCGGGATTTGAAAAGGGAAATAGAAAGGATGATCCAAGAAAGATTGATTGTGACTCATAACAGTGACATCCAGAATATCGTGCTGAATCCATTACCTGTACCTGATGATACACACTTTCTAGCGGTGATGCCTGGTGGCACGGAATATGAGAATCCAATCGGGAATTTGCCGACTGAAATGAGAGAAGGCCATAGTGGTTCTGATAATCAAATTCGTGGTTAAATGTCAGGCTTATCAATTGGAGAGTCATTTGTGGTGGCTTATTTTTTTGTCATTTCTCTTTGTCCGAGTTATTTCAGAATGGTAATCCAAATGTTGTTTTGTGGCTCAAACCTTTTATCCTTGTATTTTTCTTTTGATCATAGTGTCTCATCTAAAGGGGTCTAGGTTCGTTCTAAGTATTATACCCCAGTTTTGTTTTTTTTTTTGGTTGTTTGAGTCGTTGTTTTATTGGTTAATGCAATGACCTATTTTATATTATTTCTAGACATTTTCTGTTATTTAGTCATTTCCTTCCTATCGTTCTTTTTCTGCTAGCTCTAGTGACATGACGTGCACGCATAGTTCTGGCCTGATCTTAAAGTTAATCACAAAACCATTGGGAGGTGATCGAGATATTTAAATGAAGTAAGAATGGTTTGAGATTATTCGAAACCCGAGTCATGAGAAACTGGGGCAAGTAAAAGAAAACCGTTAAAGGCAAGCTGCCAAAATTGACATGGGGTCGTTCATAATAATGAAAATGAGAGTGTTGCCCAACAGTGCTTTAAAGATATGACGAATATTAATTGTGTTGTTTACACTTGGCATGTTTTGAAGATTGGAATGACGAAGGCATTTTGTTCTGCTATCCAAACACTTTATCCATCGTCAACCCTTCGAGCCTTATTTTGATTTCTTTCATACCCCTCCTTCGGAATCGGTACCAAAATTAGAAACACAAATGGGGAAGATAAAGAAAGAAAAAGAGAAAAAGAAAACAACGAAAACAACCAAAAAGAAAAAAAAAGAATGAAAAATGAAAAGGAAAAACTAGAAAAACAAGGAATTGGGAACTACGTTTGACCTGATTCCTCAAAGAGGATACGTAGGCGCTTCACAGCTCGGTCATAGTGTAAATAAAAACCAAAAAATCCCCAAGCAAGAAACAAGGGCAGTAAAAAAAAATGTGTTTATGTAAGGAAAATATAGGATTCCGAAGGTTGTAATTTTGAACCCAATTTATTTTATTTTGAGCCTTTAATACCCTTTCTTTCTAGCCCTGTCCCCAACCCACATTACGGTCCAAAGAAAGACCTTTTGACCAATCTTCAAAAGAGGCTGAGTTAGGTAAATGAGAGAAGTTTCATCGGGACATAACACTCTGATTCCCGGCACAAAGACTCCGATCTCCAGCAGAAAATAGGAGAGTCTTAGCAGTAGCACCACCAATCCCCAGCGGAAAAGTAACACAAATGAGAGAGTCTTAGCGGTGAAAACCTTCACAGGCACCATAAGGCGATGAAAGCTGAGAGAAAAACCGAAATGAGAGAGGCTTGGTAGTGATAATCCCTCGGGCACTACAAGTCGAACGGATATTGGAAATCAGATGGCAAGCCTCAAGCAAAGATTACAAAAGGCGGTTTAACAACGGAATATAGGCTATATGTGCATGTCATGTCCATTAGAGTTGGTATCCACGTTGGATAGGTTTACTTTATAATTTTTCTTTTTAGAGAGTTATCTTCCATTTTGTCTTTTATTCTGTTTTCTGTTCTTTCTCCTTTCATAAACAATTCCCCAATAGAGTCCTGTTTGTAAGAAATGACTTCAAAATTTTCCATCAACTTTCCAATTATGCAAGACGGAATTTGATTGGTACACCCAAGTGGTATAAGTGAGGAGGGATTAAGCGCAAAGCCAGTGTCCAGAAGGATATTCCCCAGCAATAGGAAATCTACAAAGGGGTGGATCGGTGTGAAAAAGGATATCTCAATGAAGGTTAATGACCTCGAGGCCAAGGCCAATGAGACTCAAAGGTCGGGAAATGCCCATTCCTTAGATATGCCGCCAAAGAAGGGAAGATATCCCCAGCAGAAAGGTATTTTCAGTGACAAGGGTGAACAAAGAAAATGGTTCACCAGTAAAACATGCAAGGTCTTCACGAAGGGTCATTATCATAGGAATTCGGGTGGTCAGTGGAAAACCACGTGGAAAGGTTCGCGAATAAAGAGTCGTCAAGGAAGGCGGGGAAGCAAGAAAGGAGAAAGCTATCCCCGACATGAATATCATCAAATAATAATATCCCCAGCAAGTTCTGATAATGAAACGCAGAGCAGGGAAGAGGAGGAGAACCATCCCCAGCAGGAGCACCACAACCGGCCACCACATTTTAAAACTAACCAATTTTTCTTTGATTTGAAACAGGAAAAAGAGGGGTCGTTGGCAGAAAAGCATCCCACGAAGAAGATTCTCAAACTGGGGGAGAAAATTTTCTCCCGTTGCGAAAATTTTCTCGAAACCAAATACCCGGTTGGGGAAAGAAGCCGGATAACGCGAGGAAATGATCTTTGAACCCGGTTATCCCCAGCAACTTTGAAAGAAAAAAAACAACAAGTTGTGATAGAGGAAATTATACCCCCAGCAGACAAGACAAAACGAGGAAGCTTGCGTTCAGAAAGGCAAGAGGCCGGTATCATCCCCAGCAGTTCTCGGAAAAATGAAACACTGATTTCGAGATTTCCCCGGCAGCATTATATCCTACAATTTTTTCAAGGGAGCGAAGCACGAGCCCCGAAGGAGTTTTGGAAAGAGGAAAAAGGAAAAGGGGTCCCCCGACAGGACAATCCTCAGCTAATGACATTTCAATCCCCCGCGATCCCGGGAGAGAATAAAAGGTTTTGAAAGAAGTGGAAAGGGAGAAAATAGAGAAGATTTTCCCAGCAGCATCATCCCCAGCAGGTAAGTAAACAATTCCAAAGATATCCCCAGCAGTCAAGGGAGAAATAACACGACCTAGGAGGAAAGCAATTCCGAAACAAGGTAATTTAGAAGAAAGGATGGGATGTAGTTAGTGAGTTGATGTTGAAGTCGGGGAGCCCGCCTGAAGAATAGAGTGGCGATTTAGTTTTGAGTTGTAGTTGAAGTCAGGGAGCCCGCCTGAAGAATGGAGTGGCAATTTTATTTTGAAGCAGTAGTTGAAGTCAGGGATGCCCGCCCGAAGAATGGAGTGGCGATTTAGTTTTGAAGATGTAGTTGAAGTCAGGAAGCCCGCCTGAAGAATGAAGTGGCGATTTAGTTTTGAGTTGTAGTTAAAGTAAGGGAGCCCGCCTGAAGAATGGAGTGGCGATTTATTTTAAAGTTGTAGTTGAAGTCAGGGATGCCCGCCTGAAGAATGGAGTGGCGATTTAGTTTTGAAGATGTAGTTGAAGTCAGGAAGCCCGCCTGAAGAATGGAGTGGCGATTTATTTTAAAGTTGTAGTTGAAGTCAGGGATGCCCGCCTGAAGAATGGAGTGGCGATTTAGTTTTGAAGATGTAGTTGAAGTCAGGAAGCCCGCCTGAAGAATGGAGTGGCGATTTAGTTTTGAAGATGTAGTTGAAGTCAGGAAGCCCGCCTGAAGAATGGAGTGTCGATTTAGTTTATGAAGTTATAGTTAAAGATAATTTAATAGGAAGTGAAAAACAACATCTAGAGGTTTTAGATGAAAGCAACAAGAAGAATGAAGCAACAATCGGAAGATTTTAAGTAAGGCAGCAATTTAGACCTAGTCTGAGGAATTATCTCCTAGCGTCAAAATCTTAGTCTGATGAATCTTTCTCCTAAGACATCAAAATCTTAGTCCGATGAATCTTTCTCCTAAGATATCAAAATCTCAGTCCGATGAATCTTTCTCCTGAGATCACAACAATTTAGACCTAGTCGGAGGAATTATCTCCTAGCGTCAAAATCTTAGTCTGATGAATCTTTCTCCTAAGATATCAAAATCTTAGTCTGATGAATCTTTCTCCTGAGATCACAACAATTTAGACCTAGTCGATCTGAGGAATTATCTCCTAGCGTCAAAGTCTTAGTCCGATGAATCTTTCTCCTAAGATATCAAAATCTCAGTCCGATGAATCTTTCTCCTGAGATCACAACAATTTAGACCTAGTCGGAGGAATTATCTCCTAGCGTCAAAATCTTAGCCTGAAGAATGGAGTGGCGATTTATTTTCAAAGGATGTTATTGAAGTCAGGGAGCCCGCCTGAAGAATGGAATGGCGATTTATGATTAGAGTTTGTCGTTAAAGTCGGAAGCCCGCCAGAAAAGCAGAACGGCGTCTCAGTTTCCAAGATTTGATAAGGATAGTGAACAATGGGAAAAGTGACAGAGTGTAACGGAAATCCCCAGCATGAATCAGAAGGAAGGCAACAAGGATCAGAAAAGATAGATTCGGACTTCGAAGGAAAATAGTTCGAAGATCACAAGTAAGGGAATTCACTTCGGAGTGCAACGCAAGTTAGCAACAAAAGAAGCTTGCGACCAGAACGCGAGTCAACAGTCCGAGATGATCAACAGAAGTTAGTCACAATGAAAAAAGGGCAAGAAGCCAATCCAAAATGCAGAAGCTGATGAAGGTTGTCCAAGAGATGGTCAATGACACAAGAACTGCAAGTCTGGTCCTGATCCAGAAGGCCGAAGAAGATTGAACTAACACCTGCAACTAGCAAGTATCAAGGTTCAAATTTAGAGTCCGCATGAAGCACCAACCAATACTCAAGATCAAGCTTCAGAAGACTTATAGATAGGAATCTTGTAACTAGTAGTTGATAAGCTTAGTTAGTCTTTATCATGTTTTGATTTTTGATGTAATAGCAGGATCACGGACCGGAACTTCGATGGAACGGAACCTCGACGGAATGACACCTCGACTGGCTCTCCACCTCGGTATACCCCTCCCTCACTCACTTCTGAACTACACGTGGCCTGATTCCTTTATAGCCAAGGATATGTAGGCAGCTCAGATACAAGGGCTCGGTCACATCCTCTTCTTTTAGTTTAGTCCCTCCGAATAAGGGTCGGGTCAAAAACACTTGTCTAGTCGTTCTTTGTCTGAAAACTCTTTGTGTTTTCAGTCAAAGAGGGGCAGCTGTAAACGCGTGATTTTTGACCCTCCCAGAGATTTTTTATATTTTTAGCGTAAAATATTTAGTTTAGTTTTAATATAGCTATTTTTGACTCTTTTACTTTATTTTTACCTTAAAATGAAAAATAACAAAAATATAGTTTTATTAATGTTTCGTAGTCATTTTAAACTTGAAAAATACAAAAAATAGTACTTTATATTTTTATTTTTTTATTAAAAACGAAAATTACAAAACAAAAAAATAATATAATTAGTATTTGGTGGTAACTTTAATCTTGAAAAATATAAAAAATTAACTTTGTTTTAATTATTAGTCTTATAGTTATTTTGGTTACCTAGGATTAATTAAATAACGCCATTCTCGGTTCCGGGCGAAGAATAATATTCGGGTTCAAACTACCCGGTTTTATAATTTTCGGACATGGCCCGTAATAACCCGACACTACACTAAGGGGGAGGGATGGGAGAATGATTAAAAAATGAAAAAAGAATAAAAAACAAAAAAAAAGAAAAAGACAAAAAGACATGTCACGTGGAGGATGGGCAAAAAGGATTGTTTTTGCTTCTGATTTGAAATGTTAAGGAAACAATATTAAAAAATATATAGAGAGAGGTACTGTTTTTTGATTTTGGAGAGAGGAACTCACGTTTTTAAAAGAGAAGGTTTTCTCTTCATCTCCTGGAGATACACGGGAAGGGAAAAAAGATGACGGGCTGCTTCTTCTTCAGGAGCAGGGAGTGAACGTTTTTTTGAAAAAGAGGGGGTAACGCATGAAGCAGAGGGAGAGCGGCGCAGCTTGACAAGACGAACCCCATCTCCACCCAACGTCAATGAACCAGCACACCATTTCCGTCGAACCAGTCAGCTCAGCCAAGTTCCCGTTCTTTTCCGATTTGCGCCTCACCATCGACTACAAACCCAATTTGAAGCTCCAAATGACCAGCTTCGACTTCACTGACCAAATCCAGTCACACCACTGAAGCTCCAGCAGCCCGTGCCCAAACGAACAAGCTCCGCCAGAAATGGTCCGTCGACCATCAGTCAAAGAAAACAAGCAACCTTTTACGTAACATTATGGCGTCTTGCGTCGAGTTTTCCAGGTCGAGTCTCCGTTTGAGCTGCTGTCCCGTTCAAGGTAGTTGATAGTCTTGGTTCGAACTCTCCATGTCCGTTGAGGTCGTTGTTGTTAGTCGAGGTCGAGGTTGGTTCTGCTTTGGTTGAGGTTCCCGTTCGATGCAGTCGAGTTCCAGTCGAAGCGCTAGTTTTCAGTTTTGCTATTACACGATGCCATGTACGTGATTCCAACTTCTCTATCTACTTGTTTTGCTCTTGAATTTATTATGTTAAGTCATTTAATATTGGTCAGATCTTATGATTTTTTTTAGTTGTTGAAATGAATTATGTGTTCAAATGGTGCATGTACGTATATTTTTGTCCCATTTCTTATATGAAGTGCTTTAGGTATCAGTGATGACTCTTGGTTTTTTATCGAATAGGTAGGGATATAAAAGTATTAGAAGGCTAATTTTTCAAGGGAAGTTTATTCCCTAAGTCTGAGTGCATAGCTTGCGTACTTAATCATTTCTATGATGGAGATGTTGTTAATCAGTAACCTTAAGGATTGTAGTTCAAACAGATATATGAAGGGCTAGATTCAATTAAGTGCTTGGCAAAAGTAAAAAAAAAAGATAGCGGAATGTAGTTCTCTTTTAAATTAGAATAAGAGGTGTGCCTCGCCTAACAAAATTATACAAATCGCGGGGCCCTCATAAATATATATATATATATATATAAATATTTAGACTTCGGGATCGACCGTATAACGAATTTTACGGTGTTCTCCAAAGATAATAAATGCGTAGTTGCTTTAATCGCATATTCTAATACTACCTTCTCCAATACGGGTGCACATTTATGTGACCCAAATCTAAATCTCAACGAAGTCGAAACGTGTCAAAAGTCACGGGTGCACTGGTGCAACGTGGTTCGAGATACGTTTCCACTGCATTGTAATTCATTTAAAACTATAAACAATAAAAGGGTAATGAGCCTTTAAACAATAAGTGAGACGAGCCTCGCCAAAATAACACGCAAATTGCAGGGCCCTCAATAGATAATTTTTACAAAGATGCTTAGACTCCGGGATGTGCCGTTTAGCGGATTTCACGGCATTCCCAAAATAATAACACATTAGTATCTTTAGGCGCGTGTTTAATAATAATATATTCCTAAACTCGGGTGCACATTTATGTGACCCAAATCCAAGTCTCAACGGAGTCGAAATATGTTGACAACCATGGGTGCACTGGTGCGACGTGGTTCAAAACGCATTTTCACGACGTTGCAATTCTTATTAAAAATAAAAATTAAAAGCGAATTACTAATAAAAGGCACATAAGTTAAAACGTATTTTTGAAATCAGATAAAATCAAATACAATAGTTGAGCGACCGTGCTAGAACCACGGAACCCGGGAATGCCTAACACCTTCTCCCGGGTTAACAGGATTCCTTACTTAGGATTTTTGGTTCGCGGACTGTAATACAGAGTCAATCTTTTCCTCGATTCAGGATTTAATCGGTGACTTGGGACACCATAAATCTCCCAAGTGGCGACTCTGAATTAATTAAATAAATCCCATTTCGATTGTCCTTTAATTGGAAAAACTCCCTCGTGCCCTCGCGGGTGCGTAAAAAGGAGGTGTGACAATATGAAGTACACAGCTACAATTAACATCAAATCCAGTCTCAACAAGTTCCAGGGAGTTCAATTAAGACAAGTAGGCACTTAGACAGATAATCATATCTAATCATGCTTCCCTAGCTATCACTAGATAAATCTTGCAATTAAATCAATTAAATAACAAGGATAACACGGATTGAGAAGTTCAAGTAAGGTGGTTTTCAATAATCTGCACAAGTACATGCCTGTCACCTCGCGTACAAAGCATTTAAATCAATACATATATATCCTAGGGGAGAAAATTCCCCCACGCAAGGTTAGACAAGTCACTTACCTCAATCCCGATACAAAACCGCTAAGAAACGACTCCATTGCCACGAGTATCCGACACTGAGTGGCCCAAATCTAGTCAAACCAATTACACAGTATAAATAGCATCGCAAGTAACTAATTACAGTGATAAAATTAAAGCTACGGCGCGAAAATTGGTGAAATGACCAAAATATCCCTGCAGTCATCGGCTGAGAATCGAAATATATTTACGTTTTTAGAACTCTTGTACTCTCACGAGTCTAACCATATAAAATTTATCAAAATCGGACTCCGTTTGCCTATTGAAATTAAGGATTTTCAATAACCCAGGCTTGGAGCAAAATCCTCCATTAACACACCTTCAATCACCTATTTTCAGAGGTTTAATCCGTATTTTAACATTATATTGACATAAAGTTAGTCCATGAGAGATTACCTGATGTTTCCCCTTGATTTTTCTCCTCAAAATCGCTAAAATCCCCTCCTAGTTCGAAGCCCCCAATATTTTAAGTGTTCTGAAAATTTCGAGTTAGACTGACATTAAACCCTCCAGGGATTTTCGCTTTTGCGGGTTCACTTCTGCGACCACTTGACCGCTTATGCGGTTTTTTCCAAAGCCGCCTCTGCGGTTAAAAATCCGCTTCCGCGATAGCGCATCTGCGGATATTCCCAAGTTGGCCCCTTCCGCTTCTGTGGCGAGATACCGCTTCTGCGGACTCACCTATGCGAACCGACATCCTCTTCTGCAGAACCAGCTGCTACCTAAACCCTCGCACCTGCGACCCCATTTTCATTTCTGCGGACTCACTTCTGCGGTCCAAGTTCCGCAGAAGCAAAAACAACAGAAGGCACAGGATCAGACCTGCTGCAACTTCAATTTTCTTCCGTTAAATCACCCGAACTCATTCCGAGGCCCCCGGGACCTCAACCAAAAACTCCAACCTACTCCAAATCATGATACGAACTTCTTCCAATCATAAAAATGCATCATTAAACAAAAAAAATCATCAAATTATGGCGGATTCAAGCTTAAGTCAACCAAAACTTCCGAAACCTACATCCTATCAAAAACCCGACCAAATGGTGTCCGAATGACCTGAAAATTTGCAGACATATCCATAATCACCTAACGAAGCTACTGCAACTGTCGAAATTCCATTCTGACTCCTTGATCAAAATCTCACCTATCGATCGAATTTCCAAAAATTCCAAACTTCGGCATTTCAAGTCTAATTGAGCTACAGACCTCCAAAATACATTCCGAACGCGCTTCCAAACCCTAAATCACCTAACAGAGTTAACAGAACCATCAGATTTCCGTTTCGAGGTTGTCTTAACACTGTTCTGAATACAGAATATTTTTTAACTATAAAGCTCTCATTTAGGGACTAAGTGTCCCAAAACACTCCAAATTCTTGAACCGAATCTCCCGGCAAACCACAATAGCAGAAATGAACTTAGGGGAAGCAGTAAATTGGGGATCGGGGCTTAAATTTCAAAAACGACCGGCCGGGTCGTTGCATCTTCCCACACTTAAACATTCGTTCGTCCTCGAACGAGCATAGAAAACATACCTGAAGTGGTGAAGAGATGAGGGTACTGGCTGCGCATATCCTGCTCGGTCTCCCAAGTCGCCTCTTCAGCCGGCTGGCCCTGCCACTGGACCTCCACTAAAACGATGTTCTTTGACCTCAGCTTCCTTATTTGCCTGTCCAAAATGGCCACTGGCTCCTCAATATAAGACAGATCCTCGTCTAGCTGAATAGAAGTGAAATCCAACACGTGGGACGGGTCACTATGGTATCTCAGGAGCATAGAGACATGAAATTAGGGATGGACTCCGGCTAGGCTGGGAGGTAAGACCAACTCACAAGCAACCTCCCCAACACACCTCAAAATCTCAAAAGGGTTAATGAATCTCGGACTCAGCTTCCCTTTCTTCCCAAACCTCATGACGCCCTTCATGGGCGAGACCCGAAGTAGAACCCAATTGCCAACCATAAAAGCCGCATCGCGAATCTTCTTGTCCACATAACTCTTCTTTCTGGACTGGGCTGCACGGAGTATGTCCCGAATCACCTTTACCTTGTCCATTGCATCCTGGACCATCTCAGTACCTAGCAGCCTAGCCTTGCCTGGCTCGAACTAACCTACGGGGGACCTGCACCTCCTACTATATAGGGCCTCATACGGCGCCATCTGAATGCTGGACTGATAGCTGTTATTATAAGCAAACTCCGCCAGTGGCAGAAATGATCCCATGAACCTCCAAACTCAATCACGCACGCACGAAGCATATCCTCCAAAATCTAAATAATGCACTCGGTCTGGCCATCCGTCTGGGGGTGAAAGGCTGTGCTCAGCTCTACCCGAGTGCCTAACTCCTGCTGCACGACTCTCCAAAACCGTGAAGTAAACTGAGTGCCTCTATACGAAATGATGGAAACTAGAATACCATGCAGCCAGATTATCTCCTTGATGTTGATCTCCGCCAACCGCTCCGATGAGTAAGTGGTGCACATAGGTATGAAATAGGAGGACTTGGTCAGCCGATCCATAATGAACCAAATGGAATCAAACTTCCTCACAGTCTGTGGAAGTCAAGATACGAAGTCCATGGTGATGCGCTCCTATTCCACTCTAGGATCTCAATCTACTGCATTAACCCACCCGGACGCTGATGCTCATACTTCACCTGCTGGCAGTTGAGGCACCTAAAAACATAGTCAACTATATCCTTCTTCATCCGCCTCCACCAATAATGCTGCCTCAAGTCCTGATACATCTTCGCGGCACCCGGATGGCTGGAATACCGCGAGCTATGGGCCATTGCTAGAATCAGCTCTCGAAGATCATCTACATTGGGCACACAAATACGCCTCTGCATCCTCATCACTCCGTCATCCCCGATGGTGACATCTCGGACATCACCACGCCGAACTTTGTCCTGAAGATCCTGCAAATAAGGGTCATGAAACTGCCGCTCTCTGATGCGATCAAATAGAGAAGACCGAGAAACCACACAGGCTAGAACCCGGCTAGGCTCCGAAAGGTCCAATCTAGCAAACTGCCTGGCCAAAGCCTGAACATCCATCGCCATAGGTCTCTCCGAAGCTGGCAGATATGCCAAAATCTCCAAGCTCTCTGCCCGGCAACTCAAGGCATCGGCAACCACATTGGACTTGCTCGGGTGATAAAGAATAGTAATATCATAGTCCTTCAACAGCTCCAACCATCTCCTCTGACGCATGTTCAGGTTCTTCTGCTTAAGCAAGTGCTACAAGCTCCAATGATTTGTGTAAATCTCACAAGGAACCCCATATAAATAATGACGCCAAATCTTCAAGGCGTGAACAATGGAACCTAGTTCAAGATCGTGGACAGGGTAGTTTTTTTCATGTACCTTCAGCTGTCGGGATACGTAGGCAATCACCCTACCGTCCTGCATCAATACTGCACCGAGTCCAACCCGTGAGGCATCACAATATACCGTATAGGACCCCGATCCGTTAGGCAATATCAAGATAGTGGCTAAAGTCAAAGCTATTTTGAGCTTTTGAAAGCTCGCCTCACACTCCTCTGTCCACTGAAAAGGGGCACCCTTTTGGGTCAATCTGGTCATAGGTGCTGCGATCGAAGAGAACCCCTCTACAAAACGACGATAATAACCGCCAGACCAAGGAAGCTACGAATCTCAGTAGCTGAGGAGGGCCTGGGCTAACCCTGCACGACCTCCACCTTCCTCAGATCCATTCGAATATCCTCGCTCAACACCACGTTGCCTAGAAATGCCACCGAACTCAACCAAAATTCACATTTACAGAACTTTGCATATAATTGCTTCTCCCTCAGAGTCTGAAGCACTACCCTCTGGTGCTGCTCGTGCTCTTCCCAACTCTAGGAATATACCAAGATATCATCAATGAAAACAATCACGAACGAGTCAAGATACAGCCTGATTTCACGGTGCATCAAATACATAAAAGCTACTGGGGTATTCGTCAGCTCGAAAGACATAACGAGAAACTCGTATTGACCATACCGAGTCCTGAAGGCAGTCTTCGGGATATCTGGCTCCCGAATCTTTAGCTGATGATAACCAGAGCGCAAATCAATCTTGGAGGACACATGTGCGCCCTGTAGCTGGTCAAATAAGTCATCAATACGTGGCAAAGGATATTGGTTCTTCACTGTAACTTTGTTCAACTGGCGATAGTCAATACACATATGCATAGAACCGTCATTCTTCTTCACAAACAACACAGTAGCACCCCAAGGCGAAACATTGGGTCGAATGAAACCCTTACCCAATAACTCTTGTAGCTGATCATTCAACTCCTTCAACTCAGGAGGAACCATGCGGTACGAAGGAATAGAAATGGGCTGAGTGCCGGCAATAAGTCAATACCAAAATCGATATCTCTATCGGGCGTCATGCCTGGAGATGACGTACCACTGGGACAGAATCAATAGAAGGAGTGTCAACACTAACACCCCTCACATAAGCTAGATAAGCTGCACACCCCTTCTCAATCATACGCTGAGCTTTGAGAAAGGAAATAACACGACTGAGGGTGTGATCTAGAGTACCACTTAACTCAATACGTGGAATGCCTGGCATGGCTAGCGTCACGGTCTTGGCGTGACAATCAAGAATAGCATAGTGGGGTGATAACCAGTTCATGCCCAGAATAATATCAAAATCAACCATACCGAGCAATAAAAGATTAGCTCTGGTCTCAATACCACAAATAGTGACCAAAATAAGAGGACACATATGAAAAAGTAGAACCAGGATCGAATAGAACGGATGCCTCTTTGTGACTAACCAATATAATACCTGTGATAACAAAATCGGAGGCGATAGCTACGGCGCGATCATGAATAGCATGAAACATGGCTTGACCCCTCTCTCGAGGGCGGACTCTGGCACCCTAATCCCCACCCCTGGCGAGCTGGGCAGGCAGGGTGGCAGCTGGGGCTGGGACGATGGCCTGCTGACTCTGGGAATCACGCTAAGTGCTGTGATGACTGATGAGGGGCTCCTCTCCTGTGCCTGGGGCACTCCCTAACCGGATGGCGAGTATCCCCGCACTCAAAATAAGCTTTGGGAGGACGCGGTGGCTGAGACTGACCGGCCTCACACCCCTGAAGGTACCTCGCGCAGGAGGTGCACTGGAAACTAGGGGAGCATAATAAGGCTCCCGAGGTGCTGGAAGAGCTGGAGTACTACCGGCTGCTGGCAATGCTGAGTGAACTGGACGACCGGAATAACCCCTATCAAAACGACCGGTTGTTGAAGTACGGGCACCAGAGAAATGAACCGACTCACGAGACCTCTTGGCCTCCCTCTCTCCTCGCTCTCTAGTGAACATACCCTCGATCCGCCTGGCAATACTCACCACCTGCTGATACGGTACATCTGTCTCCAGCTCTCTAGACATGCTTGACCGGATAGGCGGAATAAGGCCCTCAATAAACCTCCGCACTCTCTTTCGGACTATGGCGACCAAGGCCGGTGCATGTCTGGCCAACTAAGTGAAACTGATAGCATACTCCAATACCGTCATAGAGCCCTGACGCAACTGCTCAAAATCCGATTGCCAAGCATCCCTAAGGCTCTGGGGAACAAACTCCCTCAAGAACATATCAGAAAACTGTGCTCAGGTCAGAGGGAGACTCATTTGGACTGTCCAACTCATAGGTGTGCCACCAATCATAAGCGGCCCCTCAAAGCTGAAAGGCGGTAAAGGAAACCCCACTGATATCCACTATACCCATAATACGGAGGATACGATGACACTCTTCCAAAAATCCCAATGCATCATATGAAGCCAAGCCACTGAACACTGGGGGATCGTATTTCTTGAACCTCTACAACCTACGCTAATCGTCCTCGGAGGCAGCTGGCCCACCTCCGGGCTGTACTGGTGCGGCAGGCTGTATAGTAATAACCTCCAGAACCTGCTCCATGGGCTCTCGCTGCTCAGGTGTGCGGGCTGCAGGAGTCTGGGCCCCTTTCTCGGCCTGAGATGTAGCTGGAGCTAGATGAAGCAACCCCGCCTGAGCTAGAGTAGTATACATACTCATAAACCGGGCTAGAGTCTCCTGGCGTGCTGGAGTCGTAGCAGCTGTAGTAGGTGTACCAGGTGCCTGAGCTCCAACCTGATCCATTGGTGGTGCCTCAGCGGCAGCGCGCGCGGGTGCTGTGGCTGCACCTCGGGCACGTCCTCGACCTCTACCATGGCCCCGGCCTCTGGCGGCGGCAGCAGGGGCGCGTGTGCCTGATCCTCACGAGTAGCACGTGTCCTCGCCATCTGTGAGAGAATAGAAGATGGAAGTTTAGATTTGGTGTCAAAATATCGCACGACAAGGAATTCAAAAGAATGAAGATTTTCCTAAACAGTTACATAGCCCCTCGTAGATAAATATAGACGTCTCCGTATCAATCAGTGAGACTCTAAATAACCGGTCTGTGTCCCGTGACTCCTATGAACCTAAAGCTCTGATACCAACTTGTCACGACCCTAGTTCACGAATCGTGAACATGTCATGACGGCATCCAATCTTCGCGACTAGGTAAGCCTAACACAACGCAGAATATACACTTTTATGAGAAAAAGATAAGATAATAGCGGAATAGTATAAAATAAATGTAATAAGTGCCGCTCGGCACATACACTTCGCCAAATACCAGAAGAGATACAATCACCAGGATCCAGAAACTCACGGGCAACACAGAATAAAAGAGTACAACTGTGGCTCTACACATCAAGAATGTCTATACAACGAGAATAAGGGAAATAACTGCTATTACTAATGAGAATAGAAGGGGACTCTCCGGATCCGCGAACGTAGCGGATCATACCTCGAGTCTCCTGAAGTGCTGCTAGATCACTTGAAATGTGCCTGATCTGATGTACCTGGATCTGCACAACAAAAGTGTGGAGAAGAGTAGTATGAGTACACCACAGCGGTACTTAGTAAGTGCCAAGCCTAACCTCGAAGGAGTAGTGACGAGGAAGGTCAGGGCCCTACCGAGAAATAATAAAATAATGATAATAATAATACCGAACAACCCAAATAAGAATAACTCTGAAATAACAGCAAATGAGATAAATACTACAAACAGTCTACAATTAAGCTAACAAAGAGAAATCAACACAACAAGTACAAATCTACAAGTCTAGGATCTCCGGGAATTGAACCCGCAGTCAGTACTTTATATCCGTATCACAGGAACTTTGGGAAATGAACCTGCAATCCTTTTATATCAGTATCACAGGATCTCCCCGAATTGAACTCGCGATCCTTTTATATCAGTATCACAGGATCTCCAGGAATTGAACCCGTAGTCCTTTTAACTTAGTATCACAGGATCTCCGGGAATTGAACCTGCAGTCCTTTACCCCAGTAGCATCGGATCTTCGGGAATTGAACCCGCAGTCCACAGAACACAAACACAATCAATTAGAGGAAAACACAAAGAAATATGAAGTACACAACTACAATTAACACCAAATCCATTCTCAACAAGTTCGAGGGAGTTCAATTAAGACAAGTAGTCACTTAGATAGAAAATCCTATTTAATCATGCTTCCCTAGCTATCACGAGATAAATCTTGCAATTAAATCAATTAAATAACAAGAATAACACGGATTGAGCAGTTCAAGTAAGGTGGTTTTCAACAATTTGCGCAAGTACATGCCCGTCACCTCACGTACAAGGCATTTAAATTAACACATATATATCCAAGGGGAGAAAATTCCCCCACGCAAGGTTAGACAAGTCACTTACCTCAATCCCGGTATAAAACCGTTAAGAAACGTCTCCCTTTCCACGAGTATCCAACTCCGAGTGGACAAAATCTAGTCAAACAAATTACACAATGACAACAACATTGCAAGTAACTAATTACAGTGATAAAATTAAAGCTACGGCGCGAAAATGGCTGAAATGACCAAAATACCCATACAGTCATCGGCTCAAAATCAAAATATTTGTACGTTTTCAGAACACTCATACTCTCACGAGTCTAACCATATAAAATTTATCATAATCGGACTCCGTTTACCTATTCAAATCAAAGATTTTCAATAACCTAGGCTTGGAGCAAAATCCTCCATTAACACACGTTTAATCATCTATTTTCAGAGGTTTAATCCGTGTTTTAACAGTATATTGACATAAATTTAGTCCATGAGAGACTACCTGATGTTTCCCTTTGATTTTCCTCCTCAAAATCGTTAAAATCTCCTCCTAGTTCGAAGCCCCCAATATTTTAAGTGTTCTAAAATTTTTGAGTTAGACTGACATTAAACCCTCCAGGGATTTTCGCTTCTGCGACATCTGAATCGCTTCTGCGACCGCTTGACTACTTCTGCGGTTTTTCATTTAATTTCCAAAGCTGCTTCTGCGGTTAAAAATCTACTTCCGTGATAGCGCATCTGCGGAATAGTTTCCGCTTCTGCGGAAATTTCCTGGTTGGCCCCTTCCGCTTCTACGACGAGATATCGCTTCTGCGAGCTCGCCTAGGCGAACTGACATCCGCTTCTGCATAACTAGTTTCTACCCTATACCCTCGCACCTGCGACCCCATTTTCATTTCTGCGGACTCGCTTCTGCGGTCCAAGTTCCGCACAAGCAAAAACAACAGAAGGCACAGGATCAGACCTGCTGCAACTTCAATTTTCTTCCGTTAAATCACCCGAACTCATCTCGAGGCCCCCGGGACCTCAACAAAAAATACCAAACTACTCCAAATCATGATACTTACTTGTTCCAATCATAAAAACGCATCATTAAACAAAACAATCATCAAATTGTGTCGGATTCAAGCCTAAGTTTCAACCAAAACTTCCAAAACCTACATGCTATCAAACACCCGACCAAACGATGTCCGAATGACCTAAAACTTTGCATATATATCCTAAATCACTTAACAAAGCTACTACAACTATCGGAATTCCATTCCGAATTCCGGATCAAAATCTCACCTATCGATCGGATTTCCAAAAATTCCAAACTTCGGCATTTCAAGCCTAAATGAGCTATAGACCTCCAAAAGACATTCGGAACGCGCTCCCAACCCCGAAATCACCTAACGGAGCTAACGGAACCATCGGCTTTCCATTCCGAGATCGTCTTAACACTGTTCTGAATACGAGCTATTTTTTAACTATAAAGCTCTCATTTAGGGACTAAGTGTCCCAAAATACTCCAAATTCTAGAACCGAACCTCCCGGCAAACCACAATAGCAGAAATGAACATAGGGAAAGCAATAAATTGGGGATCGGGGCGTAAATTTCAAAAATGACCGGGCGAGTCGTTATATTAAAGTAGATTATTTTTCCATTCCTTTCCAAAATTCCATAATCCCTTCCCGAACCAAACATGAATCTTTCGATTCATTTGGCTCTGTTAATTGTTGAAAGGCTCATAAGTCGAATCCAAATCTAGGGTGGTTGAGATAGACAAGATTCAGCTTAGATCCAAAGAAATAGAATCCGATATTCTCTCATTTCTTTGTCTTTTCTTTCTCTTCATTCCGGATTTCTCCATTCCTTCCTATATGCCTTTCTAGAACCCATATAAGTAATGTGCTCAGTACAAAGTTCATGATGCAGAAGTCATTTGGTTCATCCTATTGGTGTGGCCCATCCGAAATAAGTATCTTCCAAATAAATGTGAGAATTCCAATGAATCCTTAATACAATTCCCAAGGACCCGGAAACTCACGGGCAACACAGGCTATAGAAATGTATAGTAAAGGCTCCCGACACCAGAATATCTAACAACCAGAAGAAAGAAAATTAAGTACTAATGGTAGAGTAAGAAGGAGACTCATTGGTTTGCAGACGTAATAGAGCTACCTCGAAGTCTCGGTCCTCCTGCCTCACTGATAGTGCGCCTGAGTAGAGGTATCTGGATGATCTGCACATGAAAAACATACACAGAAAGGGCATGAGTACACCACAACAGTACTTAGTAAGTGCCAAGCCTAACCTCGGTTGGGTAGTGACGAGGAAAGGTCAGGGCCCTACTGAGACAGAAATAACAATAGCAATAATTAACAGTGTAGAAATCTGACAAAAATAATAGACGCAGCAGTGTAATAAGGCAAATCAATGAAGCAATAATAACTACAAGGATAAAGCAGAAACACAGAGTAAATACATCTCCATATCAAGATACCAATGAGGGTCACCCAGGATACCGTCCTGTAGCTCTTTCCTAAACTGCCCAGTAAATCTCCCGGGATACCATCCCGTAGTCCACCTCTCGTACCAATACCAAAGAATCTCCAGGGATACTGTCCCGTAGTCCTATCATCAATGTGTAGGGGGATCTCTTGGGATACCATCCCGTAGTCCCAAAATAAAAGCGCAGGGAGATCTCTGGGGAATCAAACCCGTAGTCCCAAAGTAAACAAACAAGGGAGGCTACCGGAATCCCACATTCGTAATCCCAATGTAAAATCACTGCCAGAAACAAACCAAGGAATAAAGTACGAAAGACAGAGCAACAGATATAACTAGCCTAGCATGCTTCACGTAGTACAATCAAAACAACTTAAGCAATTAGACAGTTAAGTCAACTAAATATGCTATCCCTAATCTACCACAAATATGATTTTCAGGTAGGATAAAGCAAGTAAGAAAGAAAGCTAAATATCAACAACTTAAGTGAAATCGGATTTTCATCAATCGGCTCAAGTACGTTCTCGTCACCTCATGTACAAGGCACTCAAATATCAAGAAACAAATCCTAAGGGGAAAGGTCCCCCACACAAGGTTAGACAAGCCACTTACCTCAAACCGGCTCAATATCACTAGAAACCACGCCTTTGCCACGAGTATCCGACTCCAAATAGCCCAAATCTATTCAATTCAATTACACACCGTAAATAATATTGCAACCAACTGATTCCACTATTAAATTTAAAGCTAGGGCACGAAAATAGGTAAAATGACCAAAATTCCCCCTAGCCAACATCTCGAAATCGAATAATTTTTACGTTTTCAGAACCCTCGTACTCTCACGAGTCTAACCTCTCCCAAATCAGAGGTCAAATGCCCCCTCAAAACCCCATAGCTAGGTCTAAGAATTTTTTCCCAATTTTCATTCAAAAATCCAAAACTATAGGGTGAATTCGCGATTAGATTAATGGTTTTTAGTCGTACGAGAGTAGAGAATCGTTACCCAGTGATTGCCTTTGAAAAACCCTTGAAATTGCTCCCAAATCCGAGCTCCAAACCTTGAGTTTTGATAAAAATGGCAAAACCTCATTTTTGAAATGTTTAGTACTGCCTAGGTCAATTGTTCATCGCGAACGCGGAGAATGGAACGCTTTCGCGGAGAAGGGAAATTTAAGTGACCAAAAATTCTCTCCGCGATCGTGAAGGTAAGACCTCGAATGCAAAGGCTTGGGATTTAAAGCTATGCGATCGCGACAAGGCTCAAGCAAATGAGTATAAGGAAACAGATGAGGTCCAGAAGTTAACTTGTGCGCACGCGTTGACTAGGACGCGAATGAGGAAGAGAGAATTTCTGGACTTCACGAATACGGGGTATGGGGTGCGATCATGGTGAAGGGAAATCTACAACTACGCGAACGCGGTTGCTTCTTCGCGATGCGAAGAAGGACTTCAAACCTGCAAATTTCTGCAACATTTCCAAACTTCAACTTCTCCGTTGAGTATCCGAAACACACCCAAGGCCTCTAGTACCTCAACCAAACCTACAGACATATCCCATACCATCATTAAAACTTGTACCAATAAACCACCCAAAGCAACACCGAAAACATGAATTAATCAAAGATTCAAGCCTAAGAATTTCAAATTACAACGAAACATACTTTCGATAAAAAACCTAACCAAACCTTGCCCGAATGACCTAAAATTGTGCACACACATCCCAAATGACAAGATGGAGCTACAAAAACTTCCATAATTCAAATCCAACCCTCGGATCAAAAACTCACTATCGGACTGGAAACTTCAAAAATTCGAACTTTGGCATTTCTAGTCTAAATGAGCTACGAACCTCCAAAATACATTCTGAACACGCTCCCAACCCTGAAATCACCTAACGGAGCTAACAGAACCATTAGATTTCCAATCTGAGGTTGTCTTCACACTGTTCCAAATATGGATCCTTTTTCAACTCTTAAGCTCTCATTTAGGGACTAAGTGTCCCAAAACACTTCGAATCCTAACACCGAACGTCCCAACAAACCAAAATAGCAGAAATAAACTTAGGGAAAGCAGTTAATGGGGGATCGAGGCGTAAATTCCAAAAATGACCGGCCGAGTCGTTACATCCTCCTACACTTAAACATTCATTCGTCCTCAAACGGGCGTAGAGAACATACCTGAGGTAGTAAAAAGATAAGGGTACTGGCTACACATATCCTGCTCGGTCTCCCAAGTCGCGTCCTCGGCCGAATGACCCAGCCACTGTACCTTCACTGAAGCTATGTTCTTTGACCTCAACTTTCTGATCTGCCTGTCCAAAATAGCCACTAGCTCCTCAACATAGGAAAGATCCTTTTCCAACTAGACTGAACTAAAATCCAACACGTGCGACGAATCACTGTGATATCTCCGGAGCATTCAAATATGAAATACCGAATAAACTCTGGCTAGGCTGGGAGGTAAGGCAGGCTCATAAGCAATCTCCCTAACTCACCTCAAGATCTCAAAAGGGCCAATAAACCTCGGACTCAGCTTCCATTTCTTCCCAAACCTCATGACGCCCTTCATAGGCAAGACCCGAAGTAGAACCCGCTCATCAACCATATATGCAACATTACGAACCTTCTTGTACGCGTAATTTTTCTGTCTGGACTGGGCTGCACCGAGTCTATCCTTAATCACCTTAATCTTATTGCATCATGGACCATCTCTGTGCCCAATAGCCTGGCCTCCTCTGGCTAAAACCAACCCACCGGAGATCTATACCTCCCACCATATAAAGCCTCATACGGCGCCATATGAATGCTGGACTGATAACTGTTGTTATAACCAAACTCCGCCAGTGGAAGGAAATGATCCCATGACCCTCCAAACTCAATCACGCACGCACATATCATATCCTCCAAAATCTGAATAGTGCGCTCGGACTATCTGCCGTGCTCAACTCCTCTGAGTGACTAAGTCATGCTGCACAACTCTCCAGAACTGCGATGTAAACTGAGTACCTCTGTCCGAGATGATAGAAACTGGAATACCATGCAAACGAACGATCTCCCTAATATAAATCTCCACCAATCGCTCTGATGAATAAGTGGTACACACAAGAATGAAATGAGCGGACTTGGTCAGCCTATCCATAATGACCCAAATAGAATAAAACTTCTTTACGGTCCGTGGGAGTCCAGATACGAAGTCCATGGTGATACGCTCCCACTTCCACTCCGGGATCTCAATCTGCTGAAGCAACCCACCCGGACGCTGGTGCTTATAATTCACATGCTGGAAGTTGAGGCATCTAGACACGTAGTCAACTATATCCTTCTTCATTCACCTCCACAAATAGTGTTGCCTCAAGTCTCAATACATCTTTGCGGCACCCGGATGGATGGAATACCGCAAACTATGGGCCTCTGCTAGAATCAACTCTCGAAGACCATCAACATTGGTCACACAAATCCAGACCTGCATCCTCAATACCCCATCATCACCGATGGTCACATCTCTGGCATCCCCACGCTGGACCCTGTCCTGAAGGATAAACAAATATGGGTTATCATATTCCCGCTCCCTAATACGATCAAATAGGGAAGACCAAGAAACCACACAGGCTAGAACCCGATTGGGCTCCAAAGGTCCAATCTCACGAATTGGCTGGCTAAGGCCTGAACATCTATCGCCATAGGTCTCCCTGAGGTAGGTAAATATGCCAAACTCCCAAAACTCTCCGCTCAACAACTCAAGGCATCGACTACCACATTGGCCTTGCTCAGGTGATATAGAATAGTAATATCATAATCCTTTAACAACTCTAACCATCTCCTCTGATGCATATTCAGGTCCTTCTACTTAAGAAAGTGCTGCAAACTCCGATGGTCAGTATAGATCTCACAAGGCACCCTATACAAATAATGATGCCAGATTTTCAAGGCATGAACAATAGCAGATAACTCAAGGTCGTGAACATGGTTTTTCTTTTCATGTACCTTCAACTGCCTGGACGCGTAGGCAATCACCCTACCGTCCTGCATCACTATCGCTTCAAGTCCAACCCGTGAGGAATCAAAATAAACTGTATAAGACCCCGGTGGGCAACATCAAGATTGGGGCGGAAGACAAAGCTGTCTTGAGCTTTTGGAAACTTGCCTCACACTCCTCTATCCACTAAAATGGGGCACCCTTTTGGGTCAATCGAGTCATAGGGGCCGCAATTGATAAAAACACTCCACAAAGCAACAGTAATAACCTGCCAAGCCAAGTAAACTATAAATCTCGATAGATGTGGAGGGCCTGGGCCAATTTCTGCTCGGCCTCCACCTTCCTCGGATCCACCCGAATGCCCGCACTCGATACCACATGGCCTAGGAATGCCACAAAACTCAGTCAGAACTCACATTTTGACAATTTTGCATATAATTTCTTCTCTCTCAGGTCTTGAAGCACTGTCCTCACGTGCTGATCATGATCTTATCAACTCCGAAAATACACCAGAATATTATCAATAAAACTAATAATGAATGAGTCAAGATATAGCCTGAATACACTGTACATCAAATGCATAAAAGTTGCTGGTGCATTGGTCATCCCAAATGACATAACAAGTTACTTGTAATGACCATACCGAGTCTTGAAGGAAGTCTTCAGGATATCTAGCTCCCGAATCTTCAGCTGATGATAACCTGAGCGCAAATTAATCTTGGAAAACACTTATGCGCCCTGAAGCTGGTCAAACAGATCATTAATAAGAGGTAAGGATAATAGTTCTTCACTTTAACTTTGTTCAACTAGCGATAATCAAGGCACATTCGCATAGAACCATTCTTCTTCTTCTTCACAAACAAGACAGGAGCACCCCATGGCGAACCACTGGTCCAAATAAAACCCTTACCCATCAATTCCTATAATTGATCCTTCAACTCAGAAGGAGCCATGCGATACAGAGGAATGGAAATAGGCTGAGTGCTCGGCAACAGAACAATGCCAAAATCAATATCTCTATCGGGCAGCATGCCCGTGAGATCAACTGGAAACACATCGGGAAAATCCCGTACCACTGGGACTGAATCAACAGAAGGGGTATCAATACTGAAATCTCTCATATAAGCTAAATACGCGGTACACCACTTCTCAGCCATGCGTTGAGCTTTAAGGAAAGAGATAACTCTATTGGGAGTGTCTCACATCCTTTCGGCGCTAAAGCCCCGCGAAGGGCGTGGTAGAGGGAGTTTTTCCAATTAAAGGACAATCAAATCGGGATTCATTTAAGAGATTCAGAGTCGCCACTTGGGAAGTTTATGGTGTCCCAAGTCACCGATTTGGATCCCGAATTGAGGAAAGGTTTGACTCTATTTAACAGTCCGCAAACCAAAAATCCGGATAAGGAATTCTGTTAACCCGTGAGAAGGTGTTAGGCTTTTCCGAGTTCCGTGGTTCTAGCACGGTCGCTTAACTGTTATATTCGGCTTAATCCTCTGATTTTTATAACATACTTTTAACTTATGTGAAAATTTTAACTTTCAACTGCATTTGATTATTTTATAAGAATTGCAACGTAACAAAAATGTACCTTGAACCACGTCGTACCAGTACACCCGTGGTTGTCAACACATTTCGACTAAGTTGAGATTTGGATTTGGGTCACATAAATGTGCACCCGAATTAAGAAGATAAAATTATTAATTACGCACCTGAAGTGACTAAACGTAGTATTATGTGGAGAAAAATCGTGAAATTTGCTAAACGGCCTGTTTCGAAATCTAAGTATTTTAATATATACATTTATGAGGGCTTCGCGATTTATATTTTTTCCTTTTGGCGAGGCCCGTCTCTCCATTTCTTTATTTATAGGCCAATCCTAAAGTGACTATAATTTTTGTATATTTTTGTTAAATAAAGAAATAACTCTAGTTAATTAATATGTGAAAACAATCAAGCTTGAAAATACAACAAAAACAGATGGCTATATCTATTCGAATGTTAATAATAATAATTGGTAATGTTCGCAGCCTTAAATCTAATTTTTTTTATTAAGAATCAGAAATGGAAAATTACTGGTGAGCATTCTACTATGAAACACACGATTCGGTTGATGCTAATATGAACAAATTATTTGCCTACATCTAAGTCAGTCCGTTTTTAATTATCGACTCGTTAGTAAACTCATATTAGGCGAAAATTAATATTCCATGCTTAATTCCAATGATTTATCGATATTAACTAATGGCCTGGAACTGTCAACGTTTACAGTGAAACAATTATTTGGTAATTTAACGTGATCAGCTTATAAGCTACTTTTGACTCTTAAGTTTTTTTTTTTAACACAATACTAAACTAATACAAGTATTACTATGCTAAATTCAAAGCTAGAATAACCATAAATTAACAGTCCACCAATTTACATAACTCAACTCAATTAGTCCGAATATGATCCGGGACAGAATTGTTTAACTAGTTCTAGCTAGGAGTGCTCTCACAGATTTAAGAAAACAAATGCTCACAGTCTAAATATGATCCAGTATGAAATTGTTTAACTAGTGCTATTCAAAGCAAAATCGAAACTAGAAGACAATAAGCAGTAGTTCTTTAGCAAATAACCCTTCATTATTCAATTTTATGGGTGCTCATACATGCTGAAACATTCTTCAATATCTCTTGAATATAAGACATACCTGTAATTTAAATTAGAGATAAGAGAGAAGTCAACCACAACACAGCAGTAACAACAACAATCAACACCAGTAACAGCAGCAATTCAATGGCTGATTTTAACTTCAACCCAGCAAATAAACTCAAGACATGCTCGGAACAGATTTTTTAACTAAAGAACTAATGGCAACTCATACACCGCGATAGGAACAGTTGAGCTTGAATGGACTAAGCAAACAGACCCAAATCTGATTTGTAACCCCAATTCGAATTGAAACAAGAATCCAGCTACAAATTCAACTCAGGCTCAAGTTTAAAAGACCAAGCTAAACAATTTTTAACCCAATTGAATCACATATGACTTCATCAAAACAGCAGACCTTAAGGATGGAATTAAGACCAATGAAACAATAGGCTTTTGTTCAGTTATATCTTTTCGATGGATCTCTCCAGCTCGCTTTTTCTGATTCTATATCCCTAAACTCTTAAACTCTCAAATCTCTGGGTGTATGAAAATCAGTCCCCCCTCAACAAAACTCCCATGATTCCTATTTATTCCCCAAACTCTCCTCTGCCCATCTACCTAGGGCCCTCTTTTAAAAACCAGACATCCCTTTTTCCCCTTTTCATAGCCACCACATTCTGTCTCTTTTTAATTCAAAGGTTATGGGTGCTTATTGTTTAATCACTACCCTTTAACCCTCCCATATTATCCCTGGATTATTCTATAGGCACTCAACAAAATTGTAAGTACCCATCATCCCTTACTCTCATTATTTTATTGCCTAACATGGGCAGCCTGATTTATATCTCAAGCGTGCCCTGACAGTCTTACTGATTAAGCTATTTCATTAGCTTTATATCAGTCCACCATTTGCTTAATCTAATGGTTTATTAGTTTAAGCTCACAAAACAAAACAAAGAATACCTTTGACTAATTTGTTCCCACTAGTCAATTTGAATTAGTTTAATAGTCCACTAATAGTCACTGACAGACCACCCCTAGACCACTTTCAAACCTTTTTTCTTCAAATTCCTAATTCCCTTTGAATACTATAATTAATATCTACAACCAATTCAGAATTATTTTCAAACTAACCAACAACTCAATCCAATAATGGCTATTCAACAAGGTTGATTATTGTCCAGGATTTCAAACGATAAAACTCACCAAATTATACGATGACACTTGTTATTTGACTACAATCCATATAATCGATAACAAGGATTAATTTTTGAATTTGTGATTTGTGTTTTTTTAACGGGTAGACTAAGGGACCAGGGATATGAATCAATTACTAAATCAATTCAAACAAACCAAACGAATAATCATTACAATTGATGAAATAATCAGCAAGAAATGACCGAATAAAAAGGTCTACTGGAGAGGAAAGCACAAAAAATAAACTAGAAGAAAAATCTAAAAAAAATGAAATACTAAGAGAACTAACAAGTAATTAAATAGAGACAAAAGAAAAGATACCTCAAAAGTGAAGATCAGGGACGAGCACGGACTCTGGACCAATTCGAACTTGAAATTTGAGGCCAAACGGGTTTTAATCGAGTGTTCTCAAACAAGAACGCTTCGACTAAAACCCATTGAATCCTCAAACCCCTTGAGACAGGCTCGAAAACCTTTTTAGGGTTCTTTGGGGACTCAGGTTGGGGTTCTATGGTTCGGTCTTACTTCAAATCAAACTAAAGTCGATTTGGTGACTAATGAGGCTAGGGGAACATTTGATGTGAGTTTGGGGTTGAGTGGAGGTGCCATTAGATCCTTGTGGTGGCGGCTAGGGTTCGTAACTAAAAGTTGATATTCGAAGGATTCTAGCTGGATTCAAAGTTAGGTGATAGGGGGATCAGGACGGGGAGGTCATGCAGGTGCTATGGTGTAAAGATTGGGCTGTTTGGACAACTAGAACCACCGTGAGGCAATTTCCGGTGGTGGTGGGGGCGGCGGAGATTATCGACTTATGTCTCTAGGGTTAGAGATGGATGATAAGGTGAGGTGTTCTGAGGGGGGATTGGGATTTTTGGGAGATTGATATATTAAAATGATTTAATCAAGCAAGATTGTTGGATATTAGAAACCAACGGTCTGGATTAGATCATTTAGAACCAAATGCAGTCGTTTAAGGTGATACGGGCGGGGCTAGGGTATCATAATGGGTCGGGTAATTCAATCGGGTAGGGTAGATGGGTAACGATCGTTGGATTGATTGAACGAATGGTTGAGATCTGCGAAACCAAACGACATTGTTTGGTTGATCTCTGAAACATATTGGATTTGGGTTGTGTACATGGGTGTTTGGCTTGGGCCTGATGAGAGATGGATTTGGGCTGTGCACAGGGGTTCCTCTTTACTTTGTTTATTTTTTTCTTCTTTTCTTTTATTTTATTTTCCTAAGTCATTTCAAACTAAATTTTAAATTCCTAAATTAAATTATAGAACAAAATTAACTTATCAAAAATATTAATTAACCTCTAATAACAATTAAACACACATAATTAAATACCAAAATAAAATAAAATCACACAATTGGACAATAAATGGTAAAAATGCAAAAAATACATTATTTTGTGATTTTTTCATTTTCATAAAACAAACTTAATAAACTTTAAATGCAAACTTGAATTTTATATACAAATGCAATATATTTTGTATTTTTTATTTATTTAAATAAATAAACATGGGCACATAAACGCAAATAATAACATAAAATCCAAAAATATTGCAAGCAACACAAAACTCTTTTATTACTTTTTTTTTTTAATTTTTTGGAGTAATTCTCATGCAGCAAAAATCACGTGCTCACAGCTGCCCCTCTTTGCTCGTAAATGCGTAATGGCCATTGGATTGGTTGAACGAATGGTTGAGATCTGCGAAGCCAAACGACATCGTTTGATTGATCTCTGAAACAGATTGGATTTGGGCTGTGTACAGGGGTGTTTGGCTTGGTCTTGATGAGAGATGGATTTGGGCTGTGTATAGGGGTTCCTCTTTACTTTGTTTTTTTTTCTTCTTTTATTTTATTTTATTTTCCTAAGTCATTTCAAACTAAATTTTAAAATTTTAAATTAAATTATAGAACAAAATTAACTTATCAAAAATATTAATTAACCTCTAATAACAATTAAACACACATAATTAAATGCCAAAATAAATTAAAATCACACAATTGGACAATAAATGGTAAAAATGCAAAAAATACATTATTTTTTGATTTTTTTTATTTTCATAAAACAAACTTAATCAACTTTAATTGCAAACTTGAATTTTATATACAAATGCAATATATTTTGTATTTTTTATTTATTTAAACAAATAAACATGGGCACATAAACGCAAACAATAACATACAATTCACAAATATTGCAAGCAACACAAAACTCTTTTATTACCTTTTTTTTTAATTTTTGGGAGTAATTCTCATGCGTCAAAAATCACGTGCTCACAGCTGCCCCTCTTTGCTCGTAAACATGAAGCGTTTTCGTGCAAAGATAAGTGAATACGAGAAATTTTTGCCCGTTCGAGCACTCCGTGTGAAGCATTTTTTGGAAAACATTTGACCGATCGTTTGCTGCGGAAGGCGTCCTACATATCCTGGGTTAAACTGGAATCAGGTCAATGTTGTTCGAGAAGTTTTGGTTGCTGGGACTACCATGACTGCTGTGACCTTGCTGTTGCTGCTGCTATCACTATTTACCGATCTCCTTATTACGCCATGCTAAAGAAAAATAAGAAGCTAGACTAAAAATCTTATCTATATCTTCAACTTGTTCTTCATGTGTTTCTTGTTTCCCTGCTTGCTCTTGTGTTTCTTATGACGTTTCTTCTCTTCCAACTTGACTTGTCGTCCTCTCTTGATTGCCGAACTAGAATTGCCTAATTCTCTCTTGTGAGTTCCGAATTATTTTCCTTCAAAGCTTGAACTTCCTTTTCTGACCATGGTTTCCTTCTTTATGATTTCTGAATTTTGGACTTATGCTGGGGATTTCTGTTACACTCTGCCACTTTCCGATGGGTCATTATCCTTATCAAATCTTAGGAATTGAGACGCCGTTCTTCTTCTCCGGCGGGCGCCTGACTCTGTCGACAAACTCTAATCATAAAGCACCAATCCATTCTTCAGGCGGGCACCTGACTTCAAAAACAAACTCTGAAAATAAATCGCCACTCCATTCTTTAGGCGGGCACCTGACTTCAATAACAAACTTTGAAAATAAATCTCCAGTCCATTCTTCAGGCGGGCACCTGACTTCAGTAACAACTTAAAGTAAAATGCCATTCCGTTCTTCAGGCGGGCACTTGACTTCAACAACAAACTCTGAAAATAAATTGCCATTCCATTCTTCATGTGGGCACCTGAATTCAATAACAAGCTCTAAAATAAATCGCCATTCCATTCTTCAAGCGGGCACCCCTAAAAATAAATCGCCATTCCATTCTCCAGGCGGGCACCTGACTTCAATAACAATTTTTTTGAAAATAAATTGCCACTCCATTCTTCAGGCCGGCACCTGACTTCAAGAATAGACTTTGAAAATAAATCGCCAGTCTGTTCTTCAGGCGGGCACCTGACTTCAACCATAAACTTCAAAAATAAATCGCCATTCCATTCTTCAGGCGGGCACCTCACTTCAACCACAAACTTCGAGAATAAATCGCCATTCCATTCTTCAGGCGGGCACCTGACTTCAACAATGATTCGATAACTTTATCCCATCCCTGTCGCCTTCCTTCGCTTCCTGCACCACTTTCTTCTTCCTGTATCGCCTTTTAAACCATCATTTCTTCTGAATTACCTTGTTCTAGAATTTCTTTCCTCCTAGGTCGTGTTGTTTTCCCTCTTGACTGCTGGGGACATCTTTAGAATTGTTGGCTTACCTGCTGGGGATAATGCTGCTGGGAAGATTTTCTTTATTCCCTCCCTTTCCATTTTCTTGATAACTTCTGTTTTCTTTTGAGATTGCTGGGGATCTGAAATGTTTTCCGCTGGTGACTATACTATCGAGGAATCCTCTTTCCTCTTTCCCAACTTCCTTTAAGACTCGCATTTTTCTCTCTTGAACACTGTAGGATATAATGTCATCGGGGGAACTTTTCAGTGTTTCATTCTTCCGAACTGCTGGGGATGATACCTGCCTCTTGCTTTTTCAGAACACAAGTTCCCTCATTTTGTTCTGTCTACTGGGGGTATAACTTCCTTTGTCGCAGCTTGTCGTTTTCTTTCTCTCAATTCGCTGGGGATAAATCTGGTTTTAGGACCATTCTTTTGTGTTAACTGGCTTCTTTCAAAGCTGCTGGGGATAACCCGATTTCAAAGATCACTTCCACGTATTGTCTGGCCTCTTTCAAGACTATTCTTCCTCCCAGAATCTCGTGTTACCTTCTATCTTTACCAACTAGGTATTTGATTTCAAGAAAATTTTCGCAACGAGAGAAAATTTTCTGCCCCAGCTTGATATCCTTCTTTTTGGCATGCTCTTCCACCGACGAACCCTCTTTTTACTGCTTCAAATCAAAGAAAAATTGTTAGTTTCAAAATTGCAGTCAGTGGCCGTGCCGCTCTTCCTGGGACGGTTTTCCTTTTCTCCTTTAGTTGCTTTTCCTTCCTCGAACTTTGGGGGTGACGTTGTTACTTGTTGGGGGTGGTTCTCCTCCTCTTTCCTTGTTTTGTGTTTTATTGTCAAAACTTGCTGTGGATATCATTATTTGTTGGGGATGATATTCCTGCTGGGGATAGCTGGGGATAGTTTTTCCTTTTCTTGCTTCCCCGCCCCACTCCGTAATTCTTTTGAACCTTCAAACCAAACTGTCGTTCCAGCCCTAATATCAGAATGTCTTTTTGACTTACTGCCTTGTTTTGCTTCTAGTCGTCTTCCTTTGCCCCGCTTTGGGCGACTTAGTAGTAAGATTTGAAAAGTCAATTCTCGACATTAACATAAAAAGTTATTAAAGAAAGAGAAAAAATAAGAAGTAAAAAGAATGATAACCGCAAAATATAAGAGGAAAACTTTTCTGAGCCCAAGACTGGGAAAAATTTATCTGAACGTATAACCAATCTAGTGGTTATGTCGTGCCTTTGAGATTAATCTACCCAGTCTATTTATGTCAATCGCTTTTCTGACGGCTTCGTTTTGCTAGAAGTAAACGAATGTCCCAACCTCGTCGCATGCGGACACCTTACAACCATCTCACCTTGTCACCTCATAGTGCCATTCGAGGGGTTTTCACTAATGGGATTCTCTCATTTCTCTCGACCTCCTGTCGCCTTAGGGTGCCTGTAAGTTTTCACCGTAAGACTCTCTCATTTTATTTCTCTCGGCTTTCTTCGCCTTAAGGTGCCCGCGAGGGTTTTCACTGTTAAGACTCTCTCCTTTTTCATTTCTTTCTTTGTCGGGGCTGGAGTATTACCAACAAGCTTCCCTCTAATGGGGTTTCCTTGGCTATCCATTCTTTCAGCTTGTAATCCTTACTCAGTCGAGGATCGGGGTGTTATTCTCGGCTTTCCTTTGTATGACTGGGCATTTCTCAAATACTGATCGAGAGGTCCTTTTGGTCCTCAATAAGGTTTTTGTGTACGAGGCTAGAGAAAAGGGATGCAACCTCAACGGGTAGCTCATTACAACTTTTGGAATCAACGCTTTCTTTTCAAACGAAACATGACTTCTGCCCCAGTTTTGTTGCTTGAGGAATCTTTGATTTTTGTTACACTATGACCGAGCCGTGTGGCGCCTACATATCCTCTTTGAGGAATCAGGTCGAACGTAGTTCACTTTTTCTTGTGACTTTTCTTTGTTTCTTTTTCTATTTTGTTATACATATTCATTAAGGATTCCAAAAGAGGGAAATGAAAGAATAATTAAGGCTCAAAGGGAAAAACAAGGGTTAAAGTGTTTGGGTAGTAGAAAAATTGCCTCTGTCATTTCATTCTCTGACAAATGCCAAATACAAACAAACAGAACCAAATGTCGACAACTACATTAAAGAATTACACATAATATCTCTTAACTGCGTCTGAATTGATAGCCATATCGGTGAATCTTCCCTCAATATCAGTTAAACATAGAGCGCCGATGGATAATACTCTAGTCACAACAAATGGTCCTTGCCAATTTGGAGCGAACTTGCCTTTTTCTTCGGCCTGATGTGGTAGAATTCTCTTCAGCACTTGCTGTCCCACTTCAAATTTCCTGGGACGTACCTTCTTGTTATATGCTCTCGTCATTCTCTTTTGATACAACTGGCCATAACATATTGCTGCCAATATCTTCTCATCAATTAAGCTCAACTGCTCTAATCGGGCTTTGACCCACTCATCGTCGTCAATTTCAGCTTCAGCGACAATTCGGAGGGATGGAATCGCAACTTCTGCCGGTATCACTACTTCAGTTCCATATACCAACAAGTAAGGAGTTTCACCTACTGAAGTTCAGACAATAGTGCGATAACCCAACAATGCAAATGGTAACTTTTCATGCCATTGCTTAGACCCTTCTACCATCTTTCTCAATATCTTCTTTATATTCTTGTTCGCTGCCTCAACCGCGCCATTCGCTTTAGGATGATATGGGGTGAAATTATGGTGTGTAATATTGAACTACTAACATACTTCTTTCATCAAACCACTGTTAAGATTAGCGCTATTGTCCGTGATGATCACTTTTGGAATCCCAAATCTACAGATGATATGGGAATGCACGAAGTCCACCACCGCCTTCTTGGTCACTGATATGAATGTTTTAGCCTCCACACACTTGGTAAAAAAATCAATGGTCACCAGAATAAACCTATGACCATTGGAAGCTGCAGGTTCTATAGGTCCGGTAACATTCATACCCCACGCAACAAATGGCCATGGCGCTGACATTGTATGCAATTCTGTCAGTGGAGAATGAATCAAATCTCCGTGTATCTGACACTAATGGCATTTTTGTACGAAACTTATACAATCACGTTCCATAGTGAGCCAATAATATCCTGCTCGAAGAATCTTCTTCGCCAATACATATCCACTCATATGTGGCCCACAAACTCCGGCATGTACCTCTGTCATTACTGTTGTGGCTTGACCTGCATCTATACATCTCAGCAATCCCAAATACGGGGTTCTTTTGTACAGCACTCCTTCACTAAGGAAAAATCCATTTGCCAATCATCGGATAGCTCTCTTTTGATCTCTGGTGGCATACTCCGGGTATGTACCCATCTTGAGATAATCCTTGACATCGTAAAACCACGGCTCGCTATCCATCTCTTCCTCTATCATGTTGTAATAAGCATGCTGATCACAAACCTGAATATGCAACGGACTGCAACATCGATGCCAGAGTAGCTAAAGCATCGGCAACCTTATTATGCATTCTTGGGATATGTCTGAATTCTACTGATCCTGGAAACGCTTAGTCAGATCATGCAAACATTGACGATATGGGATAAGCTTCAAATCTCTTGTTTCCCATTCTCCCTGAATCTGATGTACCAGAAGGTCCGAGTCTCCCAAGACCAAGACGTCCTGTACATCCATGTCCATTGGTAATTGCAACCCTAAGATGCACGCCTCGTACTCAGCTATATTGTTGGTACAATGAAAATGCAGTTGAGCAGTAACAAGATAATGATGTCATGTTTCAGAGATAAGCATAGCTCCTACTCCGACTCCTTTTGCGTTCGTCGCTCCGTCGAAGAAAAGTTTCCACCCTGGCTCCTTGGTTAGTTCTAACTCATCAATTTGTAATGCTTCTTCGTCTAGAAAATACGTCCGTAAAGGTTTGTATCCATTATCGACATGATTTTCAGCTAAGTGATCGGCTAGGGCTTGAGCTTTCATAGCCGTCCTCGTCACATAGATGATGTCCAATTCTGTAAGTAATATTTGCCATTTTGCTAACCTCCCTGT
Source organism: Nicotiana noctiflora (assembly GCA_032618575.1). Taxonomy (NCBI): domain Eukaryota; kingdom Viridiplantae; phylum Streptophyta; class Magnoliopsida; order Solanales; family Solanaceae; genus Nicotiana; species Nicotiana noctiflora. The sequence continues at coordinate 64,287 of JASVEL010006665.1, forward strand.
AGGCATAGGCTTCTGGAAAATATACTTTAATGGATCCAAACGTGAAATGAGATAAGTAGTGTAGGAAGACAAATAATGTTTCAGCTTTTGGGCTATCCAAGTTAAGGCACAACAGGTCTTCTCCAAATGAGTGTATTTAACCTCGTAGACTGTGAATTTCCTACTGAGATAATAAATGGCCCATTCCTTTATGCTAGTAAGATCATGCTGCCCCAGTACACAGCTGAATGAATTCTCCAAGACCGTTAGATAAAGAATCAGAGGTCTACCGGGTTCAGGCGGAGCTAATGCGGGTGGGTTTGACAGATACCCCTTGATTTGGTCGAAAGCCTCCTGACATTCTATCGTCCATTCTATCGTAGCATCTTTCCTCAATAGACGAAATATGGGTTCACAGGTTGCCGCAAGCTAAGCAATAAACCTACTAATATAATTTAATCTTCCCAACAAACTCATCACCTCTGTTTTGTTCATTGGCGGGGGTAGTTCCTGGATGGATTTGATCTTTGATGGGTCCAACTCAATGCCTCGTCGGCTGATGATGAATCCTAGCAACTTTCCTGACGGAACCCCGAAAGCACATTTGGCAGGGTTGAGCTTAATATCATCTCTTTGAAGTCTTTGGAAAAAATTTCTGAGGTCGGCTATGTGGTCTTCTTGGCGTCTGGATATTATGATCACATCATCCACGTACACTTCGATTTCTTTGTGTATCATATCATGAAACACAGTAGTCATCGCCCTCATGTATGTTGCCCCTGCGTTCTTGAAGCTGAACGGCATTACCCGATAGTAGTAAGTTCCCCATGGTGTGATAAAATCCGTCTTTTCTGCGTCTTCTTCATCCATTAAAATGTGATGATATCCCACATAACAATCCACAAAGGATCCGATCTCGCGCCCGGCGCAGTTATCAATCAAGATATGGATATTGGGAAGCGGAAAATTATCCTTAGGGCTTGCTTTGTTGAGATTGCGGTAGTGAACACATACTCTGATCTTCCCGTCTTTCTTTGGCACCGGTAATACATTAGCCAACCAATCGGGGTATCGAGTGACGCGAATAACTTTCGCTTGTAGTTGCTTGGTCACTTCCTCATTGATCTTTACACTCATATACGTCTTGAACTTCCGTAGTTTCTGCTTGATGTTAGGGCATGCCGGGTTAGTAGGTAATTTATGAGCCACTATATCAGTGTTGAGGCCCAGCATGTCGTCGTACGACCATGCAAAAACATCTTTGCATTCCACGAGTGTTTTGATTAATTCTTCTCTGAGGTTTGGTTCAAGGTGGACACTTATTTTGGTTTCTTTAACATCATCCACATTCCCAAGATTAACAGCCTTTGTATCATTTAGATTGGGTTTAGGCTTTTCTTTGAAATGACTTAATTCTTCGCTGATTTCTTCTAAGGCTTCATCTTCATCGTATTCTAATTCACTCTCGTCATTTCTTATTATTATTTCTGAACCAGATTGATTTTCTAGACTGGGTTGATTATCCCTTAGGCATGCCACATCATTAAGATCAGTTGAAAGAAAGCTGCTAAGGAAAGTAAAAGGAAAAATAAATAAAATTAGAAGCAAAAGGAACAAAATTTCATTAATTGGAAAGTACAAGAAAATAAGGTTTGGACACTGTAACCCAAACGGGGAAGCAAAATGAAATGGACTACAACCCTGGGATAGTCCCAAACAGAAACTTGAAAGACAAACACAAAGCGGACTACCAAGACTCCTTTCGGGTAGGAAGAGGAGTAGCATCCCAATTATTCAATTTCGTTTTTGGCCCCACAAATTGTATTTCAGCAAGGCTGGGCCCTTCACCATCCTCTAACATGCACACATCCAAGAACAGATCCTCGAACTTTCTTAGAAACTCTTCATCTGGTCTTATCATAGGGCCGAAATTCCTTATTGTCGGACGTCTTCTGATCCCGAACCTGACAAAGGATCGGGAGAGGCGCGGAACTAGCTTTGGAAGTACCCATGTCTTCTACTTGATTCTTTTATCTCGCTTGATGTCTTCTGGTGTCGGTTCAAATCCTAAACCGAAAGTCCCCACATTTTTAAGAACGGATACCGGCTGTACAATACCTCGCAGAGATGCACCCAAGCCTTTACCGCGCACGAAACCATTTCCCAGCATTTTGTAAGCCACCATGACGTCCACAGAGATTACTTTGTCACCAGGATTGTACTCCCCCTCCGGAACTCTGTTAATGGATACCGCATCGCAGGCCTGGTATAAGCATTGCCCGATGTCCTCTTCTATCTCAACAAAGGGAATGTTGGTGCTGGGCTGTAGATCATTTTCTCCATGGACCACAATCTCTTGTCAATCCCACTCGAACTTGACAAGGTGGTGTAGGCTAGACGGGACCGCTTTTGCAGCATTAATCCATGACCGTCCTATCAAGAGGTTGTACGACACCACCATGTCGAACATTTGGAATTCCATGGTGAATTCCACAGGTCCGATTATCAGCACTAACATTATATCCCCGACCGATTCTTGCCTCCTCCGTCGAATCCCTGCTGATATCCACTTTCAGCTTGTTCAATGTAGAGAGGGGACATATGTTCACACTGCACCCGTTGTCAACCAAAACCCTGGTAACCACAGACTCTTCACATTTCACCGTAAGATATAGGGCTTTGTTATGTTCGTTACCCTCCTCAAGCACCTCATCATCAGTGAAGGTAACCCGATTTGCCTCGAATATCCTATTTGTGATCTTTTCCAGGTGGCTGACAGAGATTTTGTCAGGTACATGGGCCTCATTCAAGATTTTTATTAAGGCTTGTCGATGTTCTTGAGAATGGATCAGCAATGACAGTAATGAAATTTGAGCCGGAGTTTTCTTGAGTTGTTCCAGTATAGAGTAATCATGCAACTTTATCTTCTTCAAAAACTCCTCTGCTTCTTCGTCGGTTACCGGCTTTTTTACTGTTGCTGGATTGGTCTTCCTTAATTCCGCAGGAATGAAACATCTCCCTGAACGAGTCAACCCCTGTGCCTCACAGACTTCTTCCTTGATCTCTTTTCCTTTGTATGTAACTATAACCCGATCATAGTTCTATGGAGCGACTTTGCTGTCGGCTATCGGCAACTGAACTGTCGGCCTGATGACGAAGGGGTCCATACGAACACCTGCTACAGTCAGGACTGGCTTGGTCACTACTCCAGGTAAGACTATCTTCACCCCCTCTGGTTTCACAAGTCTTTCGTTTGCGCCCCTCTTTGCTGCTTCCGACTCATCATGTGCTTCCTTCTCACGGATGAGTGACTTGTCATGGTTTGGCCCCTTTTTCATTCTGACCCCACTGGACCTGATCATCATCACGGTTTGAGGGGTTTTCTCATGTCCCTCTTCTACCTGTATTAACTTGATCATGTTGGTCTCACGATGGGTTGGGAACGGATTCTGGTTGATGTTGGGTTCCGCCGGAGTTTGGACCTCGATTCGACGAGTGTCGATAAGTTCCTAGATAGCTCTTTTTAATCTCCAACATTTTTATCTGTCGTTCCCTGGGCACCCCGAATAGTACTCGTAATTTATCGAGTGATATAGATTTTTTGGTGGAGGATTTGGCAATTTTGCCTCGACCGGGTTCAATAATCCTACCTGCTTCAATCGACCGAACAGGCTGGTATAAGATTCTCCCAAGGGAGTGAAAGTCTTTGGTTTTGGTGCTCTATCATTTTTGAAGGCTTGGTTTGGACAAAAACCCGCACCCGTGGAGTTCCTGTATGCTCTTGGAGGTGGGTAATTATTTTGTGGTGTTGGTGCGCGCCACTGTGCTTGGATGGGAGGTTGGGCGTATACCTGGGCGTGATGGACGGTAAAGTGAGGATCAGGTATTGGGTAGTAGTGTTGCAGGTAGCTATATGGACTGTGGAAGTAATTTTGTTGGTGGGGTTGTGGTGGATTATACTGGGGTGCGGAGCCTCTGGCTCGGAACAAGGCTCCTGAATCAACCGCTGCGACTTCTTCTTTTCTCTTCTTCCCAAGCACTCCTCCAGTGCCACTCTGAATGGCTTGAGTGGTTGCCATTGGAGCTGAATAGCACATGATTTTCTTAGCTTTCAAGCCCTCCTCAATCATGTCTCCCATCTTTATTACTTCAGTAAATAACTTACCCATGGATGTTACGAAATGCCCGAAGTAGGTTGGTTCCAATGTCTGCAGGAAGTAATCTACCATCTCGTTTTCTCTCATTGGTAGATCTACTCTCGCTGCCTGTTCCCTCCAATGGAACCCAAATTCTCTGAAGCTTTCTGCGGGCTTCTTTTCTAATTTCAACAATGATAAACGATCAGGGACTATTTCAAGATTATACTGAAACTGGCCGATGAATGCTTGGGCCAGGTCTTCCCATGTGAACCATCTGCTGGGATCCTGCCTAGTGTACCACTCTAGTGCGGACCCTCCTTGGATCTAACTGAAGTAAGCAATCAAGATTTCATCTCTCCCTCCGGCTCCCCGCATTTTGCTGCAGAAACCTCAGAGATGGGCTACTGGGTCGCCATGCCCCTTATATAAATCAAACTTGGGCATTTTGAACCCAGCGAGCAATTGAACATTTGGAAATGTGCATAGATCTTTGTAAGCAACACTGACTTGGTTGCCTAAACCATGCATATTCCTGAAGGATTGCTCCAGGTTCTTAATTTTCTGAATAACTTCCTCCTACTCTAAACTTTTGAGATACCTTTCCGGTTCTGCCGGGTTGTCCCAGTGAGGGGTGTAGGAATGTGGTTCAGGAGCCTTAAAGGTAGGCTAGGGAGAATATCAATGATTGTCATGGATTTGAAATAGTGGCTCACTGGAGGACTTCTGTAAAGTAGCAGGTGGAGGTGCCATAAAAACAGGGGTAACCGGGGGAGGAGGATTTTGTTTGGCTGGTGGAACTTGGGGTGTGTAAGGGTTTTCCCCTTGATAATGTGGATAGATCGGGGCACTTTCCGAGGGGTCAATGGGCGGACGCTCCGGAGCTGGTGCAAGAGTAGGAAGGCTTGGTGATGACTGCCCCTAGCCGAAGATAGGTGCATCTCTGTTATCTGTTGTCTCAACCTATCCACTTCCTCTTTCATTATCTGCATCTCAGATTTCTCTCCATCGATACTTTTCCCGGAACTAGACATGCTGGCTAGAATTGGACTTTTTGATCTTGTATGGTAATGGTGATTGGCCAGTACGTTCTGTCAAGTCAACTGCTTAAATTTTTTGGAAACACAACAAACTTGTTAGTTCGCAGAGTTTAACAGATATGTTATTGCATGTTTGGATACAATGCACCTAGGCAGTTAACCATTTCGACATGTTTTGGCCTTTACCGCATGCATCATTCCATCTTTCTTAATTCTGTGTCTTTTCCATTATTTTGCTAACTTTGCTTGTTATTAATCCCTTTTTTTTCTTTCTCTTTTTTTCAATTAGTGGTGGTCAAATCTTATATGCATTGCCTATGTATCATGTCCCCGCATGAATCAGACCGAGCGTAGTTTTGGCAAATAAAGTTGTGACAAAACTTTGGAATTTTCCATAACAAAACTCTTTTGGTTACAAAACATGTTTTACAACAAACTTTGAATAAGGGAAATGCTTGGCTCCAAAACACAAAACACGACAAAACTAATTTCTTAAAATTTCAAAAATACAACATTTAAACATCATTCTAATGCCCTAAAATTTCTTGGGACTTGCGAGGCATCGTTCGGCCTTGTCGTGGGCCTTAGTGTGAGGTCCGTGTGCAGTCCCTTTAGTTCTCTCATGATCTGGTGAACGTAATCCATAACCGAGGCGAAAAGGGCGCCGCGAGGCATTTGCTCACAAGCCAAACATTTCATGGTGACATAATGCCCGATCTCTTCGATTCTGTCCTTGACCCTATCCCTTTCTCTGAGCAGTTGTTCTATCCGTTGATTCTTCACCCCCAATATCTGGGCGTTGGCGGTGACCCGGTCTAGGAGCCTATCCATCTATTCTTGCATCCGAGTCATCAAATTGTGGCAACGGTCTACGTCTGCCCTAGCATCTCGAGCTTGTTTGAAAACCCGCTCCCTGAGGGAAACATTTACTTCCCTTAGGTTAGTGATGATCTCCATATAGTCCCTTTCTACTTGCTGCACATGCAGTACCCGTTGATGTGCTCCCCTTCTCCACCCAGTCCGGATCCTTGTCGTTTGGGCCTATGATTCTTCCAACTCTCTTTGGATATCAGCGACTTGATTTTCCAACCTTTTTATTAGTCTTTCGTCTGATCGACTCCTCAAGTGTCGGTGGGCATCCATTTTCATCTGCCGGATTTGAGCTTTCAAGAAATCATTTTCCTGTGCCAATTTCTTTTTGTCTCCTTCGTCGGCAGCAACTTGCACACTCTTTTCAAATTGAAGGTCCAAGACCTGTTGTTCTATCTTGCCGATCTTTGCCCTGTAACCTTCTTCCTTTGCTAACCAATCCCACTGTTCCTGTGATGATTCAACAAAATTTTTGAGGTGAGGTCTTTTAGTGGGCCTTTGGTGCTCAAGTTCTCTGTTGTACCATGCAGGGTATTCTGATGATACTTTGCCTCTAGCTCGATCCCGCACACGAGTGTCTATCTTCAGGGTTTGACTCTCATTCCAGATTTTTCGCACTAATGTTTCAAGGAACTGTCCACCAGGCCCAATTTCGACCGCCTGGCTGCTGAGATCTTCTTCTTTCGGGACTATTTGGCGCCGCCCTAACTATCTCAATACTCGATATGGCGCGTAGGGCTGAATGCTGTTGAGACCCATCATCAATAAATATGATTCTGCGGCCGACATGTATATGACTTTATCCACGGGTAGCTAGCCAAATGTCCATTCTATTTTGCTGGCTAGAATCAAACGCAGGAGTCTTATCCATTCGGTTGTCCCCCCTGGCAAATTGTATCCCTCAACCCTTGTAGGGAATTCCTCTATACAGGTTTTAACCGATGAACCATACCTCATGAACTGCGGGCGATGGCATAAGTGCTCGGTCATCCACATTTGGAGCAACACATTACAAACTTCAAAGCAAACCCCTCCGGCTTTGCAAAGAGTGATGGCGTGAGAGATGTCCACTATTATCATAGGTGCCAAAGTACTATTGTCCTGCTTGATTAAAGTACTGACGACCCCTGCCACTTGTATATTGATATTCCCATCCTTCTTGGGAAACACCAGTAGGCCTAAGAAACCTATCATAAAAGCGATGCGCCTGTGTTCTTCCCATTTATGTCTGTTTACCCCACTGCAGATTTTGCTCTCAAGTTTTTGAACCCCCCCATAATGGCCGTGTTTATCATATAGAAATGCCAAAGTACAGAATCCCTCTGATATATCTGGGTTGTGTACAGTTCTGCGGATCTTTACGGTGTCTAAGAACCTATATACTGTCACGACCCTTGGTCCAATAAGATATTGTCCCCTCATAGGGACTTTTGGACTCCCGATATACCCGACCAATTCTTCCAATGTTGGCGTGAGTTCAAAGTCTGAAAAATGGAACACATTGTGTGCCGAACCCCAAAATAAGATCAGTGCTCGTATGATGTCTCCTCTTGGGGAAATATTTAGTAGTCCCACTAGATCTCCTAGGTACAACTTAACTGTGTCTTGCCCATTCTTGCCTAAGTCGTTCCACCACATGTGTAAACCCACAGGGACCCTGTTTATGATGGCTTTAGTTGTATTCTGACTTGTGCTCATTCTGCACATTTATTAAGGCAGTTTAGATGAAAGAAAACTTTTATTTGACTCAAAAATGAATAAAACGATCCCTCTAAAAACAAACCGGGCTGGCTTTTCTAAAATGTGATTTTTCAACACCCAACCTAAAATGAAGGTTTTAAGATGGAAGGGATTAACCGGTCAAAATATTAAAACTGACAAAAGGTGGCTGTTGATGCAAAGCTAAAAACTCCCGGCATCCCATTATTTTTTGCAAAAAATGCTATATTTTGAAAAGGGGGAAGTTGGGCCCGATAAAGGTTGCCTACGTATCTCACATCCGGTGAGAATCAAACCAGCATAGTTCGGTCAACTGACGAATTATTTAAAAACAACATCATTTGTTCTTTCAAGGGCGAATCCGTAACGAGACAGTCCTTTCGAAATCAAAATAATGGTATTTTTCCTTTTCTTTTTGACAACTCACTGAAATAAAGACTCTTTGTCATATATGTTCGCCTTTTCGCAAAACAAGCTTTTAAAAGGAAATATATTTGTCCTCTTGAGTATTGACAGTAAAAGAAAATAATTTATACTTTCTTTTTTCTTTATTTTTTTTCTTAATTTCCTTGACGTTCAAAAGTTGGTCATCATTCAGGCCCAGGGCAAATAAATGCAACACGCGACATGCTCTACGGTGGTTATATTATATTCGGTTACCTGTCCTAGACGGACCCAACCCCTGTGTTGAGTCCCCTAAGTCAAATTATGATGCAAATAATCGTCCTAATTTAGGCTCAATATCCTAATTTTCAGTGGTACTAGACTGTGTACCCGAGCGGACAACTCGGATCGAGGAGGGGGCTACGTACCGGGGACCCGCGGGATCGTCCGGCTTTGTAACTTTTCCGGCCTCGATTTCTTAATTTGGTATGACATTTAACAGAAAGGGGAGTCTTAACCAGTAAGCATATCCCCGAAGGTAAGAAGAGAAGGGTTTCGACACAGTTTATATATATAGTTCAAATAATATCAAAGCGGTAAAAATCATCATTTTGCACATTAAGCATGTATCGTATAAAAATATCTGATAATAAAGCCAAAATACAACAATTTATCATAAGCTCAAATTTCTAACCCTGAACCGATGGTTCTGGGTATAATGTTCCCAGCAAAGTCGCTAGAGCTGTCACACCACCTTTCGGCGCTACCGCACCACGCAAAGGGCGTGGTAGAGGGAGTTTTTCCAATTAAATGACAATCAAAATAGGATTCATTTAAGAGATTCAGAGTCGCCACTTGGGAAATTTATGGTGTCCCAAGTCACCGGTTTAGATCCCGAATTGAGGAAAGGTTTGACTCTGTTTAACAGTCCGCGAACCAAAAATCCGGATAAGGAATTCTGTTAACCCGAGAGAAGGTGTTAGTCATTTCCGAGTTCCGTGGTTCTAGCACGGTCGCTTAACTGTTATATTCGGCTTAATCCTCTGATTTTTATAACATGCTTTTAACTTATGTGCAAATTTTAACTTTCAACTACATTTGATTATTTTATAAGAATTGCAACGTAACAAAAATATACCTCGAACCACGTCGTACCAGTACACCCGTGGTTGTCAACACATTTTGACTAAGTTGAGATTTGGATTTGGGTCACATAAATGTGCACCCGAATTAAGAAGATAAGATTATTAATTACGCGCCTGAAGTAACTAAACGTAGTATTATTTGGAGAAAAACCATGAAATTTGCTAAACGGCCTGTCTCGAAATCTAAGTATTTTAATATATACATTTATGAGGGCTTCGCGATTTATATTTTTTCCTTTTGGCGAGGCTTGTTGTCACGACCCGGATTTCCCACCATCGGGGTCATGATGGCGCTAAATGGAAGCTAGGCAAGCCAAATATTAATTACATCTCCATTAATTACTAATTTCTTATTAACAACATAAAAATTACAGCGGAAGACTTAGTCAAATGTGATAAAGAAAATCCAAATCTGATATACTACCCAAGATTGGTGTCACAATACTCACGAACTTCTAAGAATAATACACATAACTGTCTGAAAGAAAATACAAGCTGTTTATCTCGATTACATGAGATAACAGAATGAAAAGCATAGATAGAAGAGACAACGGGTCCTGCGGACGCCTGCAAGGCTACCTCGTAATCTCAGTAGTCGAAAAATCCACAAGTCTCTACTGTCGCTGCTGCTGTCCGTAACCTGTATCTGCGCAAAAAGAGCGCAGAGTGTAGTATCAGCACAACCGACCCCATATGCTGGTAAGTGCCTGGCCTATCCCAGTGAACTAGTGACAAGGCTAAGGCCAGTCACCCACCTAAACCTGTACAGTTGCAATATAGATATATATATATATATATATATATATATATATACAATACATTTATAAAGAAATACTCTGCTCTAAAATAACAGTCAATAACTCTAGTTATCCAGAATAATCTAATCAACAGAATAAACCTTACTTTCTTGTCTCAATTTCCTCTTTCATTTCATGTCTCGTGGTAGGCGTACCACCCGCTCCCAACTATCACAGTAATTATCTCTTGTGGTAGGCGTACCACCCGCTCCCAAATATATCAATAGTTATATCTTGTGGTAGGCGTACCACCCGCTCCCAAATATATCAATAATCATATCTTGTGGTAGGCGTACCACCCGCTCCCAAATATATCAATAATCATATCTTGTGGTAGGCGTACCACCCGCTCCCAAATATATCAATAATCATATCTTGTGGTAGGCGTACCACCCGCTCCCAAATATATCAATCGGCTACCGGCAACTATGGCCAATGCCAAGATTTTAAGTCACTTTGTGGTCGGCGTACCACACGATCCCAATTTATAAAATATATATATTACCGGCATTTAGCCAATAATCTCTATATCAACAATATTTATAATTACCGGTTCTAAACCAATAATTTATAATAATTTCAACAAATTACCTTCATTACCGGTATAACACCAATAACTCTTATTCAAGCAATTTATTCATAACTAAATTCATATTCCTACAAACTAGGATAGAACAAACACTTACCTCGAAAGTTTACGAATGATTTAATCCGTAGCAATGCCCTTTCCTTTCGAATTTGACTCCAATCCAATCGTATCTATACACAATTGATTTAATATCGTCAATACTACTCAACAAACTAATTCTTAAGACCAAATACCACTTTTACAACATTCTGCCATGAATAGTGAATTTCAACCCCGGGCCCACATGGTCGGAATTCGAGGTTAGGACCAAAATCCGGTTACCCATTCCCCCACGAGTTCATATATATAATTTGTTTCAAAATCGGACCTCAATTCGAGGTCCAATTCCCCAATTTATGAAAAACCCTATTTTCTAACAAAAACAAGAATTTTACCATGAAAATCTTTGATTTCTTATGAAAAACATGTTTAATGATGTTAGGAATTGAAAGAATTAAGTAAAAAGTGACTTACAATCGTTTTGATGAAGAAGAAATCCTTGAAGAATCGCAAATGTGTGTTTTGGTTTTGTAAAATGTGAAGAAATGACTGAAATTCGTGTTTTTCAGGTCTCTGTGTTCGCATTTGCGAACATGGGTTCGCAATTGCGAACCCCGACCAATTTCTGGAGTTTGAAAAATAAGCTAAGGGTGGGAAGTTCGCATTTGCAAACTTTTCTTCGCATTTGCGAAGCCAAGGCAAAACTGGGAAGTTCGCATTTGCGAACTATTGTTCGCAATTGCGAACACAGGCTAAATATGGGGAGGTTCGCATTTGCGAACTATTGTTCGCATTTGCGAACCTAGGCAGAATAGTGGCCAGTTCGCATTTGCGAACTGTAGCTCGCATTTGCGAACACAAGCACAGAAGGGTCAAGTTCGCATTTGCGAACTATTGTTCGCATTTGCGAACTCAGGCACAATAGGGGGGAGTTCGCATTTGCGAACTATTGTTCGCATTTGCGAACTCTGCAGAATAGTGGGGAGTTCGCATTTGCGAACTATTGTTCGCATTTGCGAACTCTGCAGACCAGTTGCAGACAGCAACTTCTAACATGAAAAATTGACCTCGTGGCCTATCCAAAGTTCACCCGAGCCCTCGTGGCTCCAAACCAAATATGCACATAACCTCAAAAACACATTATGAACTTGTTCGTGCGATCACATCGCCAATATCACCTCGTTTTCATCAAATCAAGTCTCAAATGCATGATTTTCATACCTTTAGTTTTCAAAACTTTCAAACTTGGGACTCAAGGTCCAAAACCTCTCAAACGACATCCAAATGTCACCAAACTTTACAGAAATCACATATATAATATTTAAGACTTGTACCGGGCGTCGGAACCAAAATACGAGCCCGATACCAAGGTCAATTAATTTATTTCCTTTAATAATTGCATTAAAAACAATTTCACATAAAAATTCATAACTTGGGCTCTAGGCCTCGAATTCGACTCCGGACACATGTCCAAGTCCCATATTTTCCTACGGACCTCTCGGGACCATCAAATCTCGGGTCCCGATCCGTTTACCAAAAATGTTGACCGAAGTCAACCATATCAATATTAATATCATTTTTATCCAAATTTCTCATAGAATTCATATTTTCTATCACAAAATCTTTCCGGCTACATGCTCGGATCGTGCACGTAAATCGAGGCAACATAGAATGAGGTTTTCAAGGCCTTGAAGCTCGAAATGATTAATTAAATAAGTGATGACCCTTTGGGTCGTCACAATCTCCACCTCTAAAACAACCGTTCGTCTTCGAACGGACAAAAGAAAGAAGTACCTGAGTCAGGAAACAAGTGTGGGTAGCGGCTCCGCATATCAGACTCGGACTCCCAGGTCGATGCCTCAGGAGGCCGACCTCTCCACTGAACACGCACAGAAGGATAACTCTTCGACCTCAACTGTTGAACCTGCCTGTCTAGAATGGCTACCGGCTCCTCCTCGTAAGATAGATCATTGTCCAGTTGGACAGTACTGTAGTCTAACACATGTGTGGGATCACCGTGGTATCTCCGAAGCATAGATACATGAAAAACTGGATGCACGGCTGATAAGCTAGGCGGCAAAGCTAATCGGTAAGCCACCCCTCCCACTCTGTCTAAAATCTCAAATGGACCAATATACCTAGGGGCTGAGCTTGCCCTTCTTTTCGAACCTCATCACGCCCTTCATAGGCGACACCCGAAGCAATACTCGTTCACCAACCATGAAATCTACATCTCGAACCTTGCGATCCGCATAAGTCTTTTGCCTAGACCTGAGCTGAACGCAATCTCTCCTGAATAGTCTTGACCTTATCCAAGGCCTCCCGAACTAAGTCTGTACCCAACAACCGAGCCTCTCCCGGTTCAAACCATCCAACCGGTGATCGACATCGCCTACCATACAACGCCTCATACGGAGCCATCCGGATGCTAGATTGGTAACTCTGTTATTGTAGGCGAACTCTGCTAATGGTAGAAACCGATCCCACGAGCCTCCGAAATCAATAACACATGCTCGAAGCATGTCCTCGAGAATCCGAATAGTCCTCTCGGACCGGCCATCCGTCCGAGGATGAAATGCCGTACTCAACCGAACCCGGGTGCCTAACTCCCGCCGGACCGCTCTCCGAACCGCGAGGTAAACTGCGTACCCCGATCGGAGATAATAGACACCGGCACTCCATGGAGACGAACAATCTCCCTAATGTAAACCTCCGCTAACCTCTCCGATGAGTAGGAGACAGACACTGGAATAAAGTGTGCCGACTTGGTCAACCTATCAACAATGACCCAAATAGCATCAAATTTCCTCCGAGTCAAAGGAAGTCTAGTAACGAAATCCATAGTGATCCGCTCCCATTTCCACTCGGGAATTTCAATCCTCTCTGGAATACACCACCAGGTCTCTGGTGCTCATATTTCACCTGCCGACAATTTAGACACCGAGCAACATACGCAACGATATCTTTCTTCATTCCGCGCCACCAATAGTGCTGACGTAAGTCCTGGTACATCTTCGCGGCGCCTGGGGTGAATAGAATACCGCGAACTGTGGGCCTCTGCTAAGATTAACTCTCGAATCCCTTCGACATTGGGCACACAAACTCGACCTTGCAATTTCAATATCCCATCATCATCTAGATTTACCTGTGTGGCACCTCCCCGCTGTACCTGTATCTCTCAACTCACGCAAATGAGGATCATCAAATTGCCTCTCACGGATACGCTCTAATAAAGAAGAATGAGCGACCGTGCATGCTAACACTCTGCTAGGCTTAGAAATATCCAATCTCACGAACCGGTTGGCTAGTGCCTGGACGTCTAGAGCCAATGGTCTCTGACTGACCGGGATATATGCAAGACTACCCATGCTGGCAGACTTTCTACTCAATGCATCGGCCACCACACTGGCCTTACCTGGGTGATATAAAATAGTAACATCATAGTCTTTTAGCAACTCTAGCCACCTTCTCTCCCTCATATTCAACTCTTTCTGCTTAAACAAATACTGAAGACTCTTATGATCGGTGTATACTTCACATGCTACACCATACAAATAATGCCTCCGGATCTTCAATGCGTGAATAATCGCCGCCAATTCTAGATCATGCACTGGATAGTTCTTCTCATGAATCTTCAACTGCCTGCCTCGAAGCATAGGCAATAACCTTGTCATCTTGCATTAACACTGCACCAAGCCCAATACGGGAAGCATCACAATAAACGGTATAAGGTCCCGTACCTGTGGGTAAAATCAATACTGGTGCTGTGGTCAAGGCTGTCTTGAGCTTTTGAAAGCTCGCCTCACATTCATCGGACCATTCAAATTGAACACCCTTCCGGGTCAATCTGGTCAGTGGGGTTGCAATAGACGAAAATCCTTCTACGAATCGGCGATAATAGCCCGCTAACCCCAAGAAACTCCGAATATCCTGTGGCTGATGTCGGTCTAGGCCAGTTCTTGACTGCCTCAATTTTCTTCGGATCAACCTGAATACCTGCTGCGGTCACAATATGACCCAGGAATGCAACCAAACTTAGCCAAAATTCACACTTTGAAAATTTTGCATATAGTTGGCTATCTCTCAGAGTCTGCAAGGCCACTCTGAGATGTTGCGCATGCTCCTCCTGACTGCGGAAATATATTAATATGTCATCAATGAAGACTATTACAAACAAGTCTAAATAAGGCCGGAACACCCGATTCATTAATTCCATAAAAGGTGCTGGAGCATTTGTCAACCCAAAAGACATGACCAGAAATTCATAATATGCATACCGAGTGCGGAACGCGGTCTTAGGGACATCAGATGCCCTAATCTTCAGCTGATGATAGCCGGATCTCAAATCTATCTTTGAAAATACCTTGGCACCCTGAAGCTGGTCAAATAAATCATCAATTCGCGGAAGTGGATATTTATTTTTGATAGTCACCTTGTTTAACCGTCGATAGTCAATGCACATTCTCATCGAACCATCTTTCTTCTTTACAAATAATACAGGTGCACCCCACGGCGAAACACTGGGCCTAATGAAACCCTTTTCAAGTAAATCCTGCAACTGTTCCTTCAATTCTTTTAACTCTGGCGGAGCCATACGGTATGGGGGAATGGAAATGGGCTGAGTGTCTGGAGCCAAGTCAATGCAAAAATCAATGTCCCTATCGGGCGGCATACTTGGCAAGTCTGAAGGAAATACTTCAGGAAATTCGCGAACCACAGGCACAGAGGCAATAGAAGGAACCTCAGCACTAGAATCACGGACATAGGCCAAATAAGCCAAGCATCCCTTTCCAACCATACCCTGAGCTTTAACATAAGAAATAACATTACGGCTAGTATGACCTGAAATTCCTTTCCACTCTATACGAGGCGAATTCGGCAGGGCTAAAGTCACAGTCTTGGCATGGCAATCTAAAATAGCATGATACGGAGATAGCCAATCCATGCCTAGTATAATATCGAAGTCCACCATATTTAGGAGTAATAAATCAGCACGGGTCTCGAGACCCTCAATTACTATAATACATGACCGATGAACTCGATCAACCACAATAGAGTCGCCTACTGGTGTAGACACATGAACAGGAACACTCAGTGGATCACTGGGCCGAACCAAGTATGGTGCAAAATAGGAAGACACATACGAATATGTAGACCCAGGGTCAAATAATGCTGATGCCTTTCTATCACAAACCAAAATAATACCTGTAATGACGGCATCAGAAGACTCGGCCTCTGGTCTGGCGAGAAGTGCATAACATCGGGGCTGTGCCCCACCACCCTGAGCAGTATCTCTAGGACGATCAGCTGCTGGCTGGTCTCTACCTCTATCGGTCCGAGCTCCACCTCTATGACCTCTACCTCCACCTCTATGTCCTCTACCTCCGCCTCTAGCCGGCTGGGCAGGCTGTGAGGGAACTGGGGCCTGAATCATGGCACGAGAACCCTGCTGGTGAGATCTGTCAGAAGCTCGAGGGCAATACCTTGCAATGTGCCTAAGATCACCGCACGTAAAACAAGCCCTCGGCCGCTGAAAATGGCGAAGTGGTGGTGCACTGATAGGCTGCTGATCAGAGTAGCGTGGCTGAGAATTACGATCACCTGAAGCATCATGAGAAACCTGAAGAGCTGACTGATAAGGCCTATGAGGATGGCCTCTATCATAAAAATCTCTATCTCCAGACGAGGTACCACTGAATCTACCCGAATTACGAGATCTCTTATCTGATCCATGTCTCGCTCCCTGTGACAGAGCCATCTCGATCCGGCGGGCTGCATTAGCCGCCTCCTGAAAAGTGATTTCAGTTCCTGCTCCCATAGCCATCTGTAGCCGAATTGGCCTGATTCAAGCCATCAATAAACCTCCTCACTCTCTCCCGCTCTGTGGGAAGTATGATAATAGCATGACGAGCCAGGTCCACGAACCTAGTCTCGCACTGTGTGACAGACATAGAACCCTGATGAAGACGCTCAAATTGTCTGCGCATAAACTCCCGCTGAGTTGCTGGAAGGAACTTCTCCAAAAATAATTCCGCAAACTCGCTCCCAAGTCAAAGATGACGATCCCGCCGGCCTCGGTTAGACAATAATCTCTCCACCAAGTCTTGGCGGAACCGTATAACCGAAAAGTAGCAAAATCCACACCATTTGTCTCCACAATACCTATAGTACGGAGAACTTCGTGGCACCTCTGTATAGGAAGTCCCGTGGATCCTCCGAAGGAGTGCCACCGAACGTGGTAGTGAACAGCTTGGTAAACCCGTCCAATCTCCACAACGCATCAGCCAGACATGGCTGCACCATCATTAGACCGAGTCGCAATAATAGGCCGAACTCCCTCAACTGGCTGAATCACGTGATTTTCGAGCTCGGGGAATTACCGGCTCCGGAGTCGCGCGTAAGCAGAGTCCGATTACCTCCTCCACCCGAGAAGTGGTCGGTGCTACCGTAATAAACCTTCTCCGGTGACATGATCCATAAAACCTCGCTATCCCGACCAAAGCATCCCGAAGATCCGGTGAAAATAAAGCTCCTCCCGGGACCTGAGCTGGGCCTACTGGAGCTGCTGGGGCTGGAATTTCCTCCTCTATACGAACCTGAGGTTCTGCCACTCGTGCTGCTGCTCGGGGCCGAGCTCTGCCCCTACCTTGTCCTCTAGGACGACCTCGACCTCGGCCTCTACCCCTAGCAGGAGCTGCCGCTGCTGGGACCTCGGGCTGCTGGTCAGTGGATGAGGATGCACGTGTCCTTACCATCTGCGGAAGAACAGAGTAGAAGTTCAATTAACATTCAAAAGATCAAGTCGCACGACTGGAAAGAATAAAGGGAATATTTTCCTAACTCCGTAGCCTCTGGAGGATAAATACAGACGTCTCCGTACCGATCCTTCAAACTCTACTAAGGTTGTTCGTGAGTTGTGAGACCTATGCAACCTAGTGCTCTGATACCAACTTGTCACGACCCGGATTTCCCACCATCGGGTCATGATGGCGCCTACTAAATGGAAGCTAGGCAAGCCAAATATTAATTACATCTCCATTAATTACTAATTTCTTATTAACAACATAAAAATTACAACGGAAGACTTAGTCAAAAGTGATAAAGAAAATCCAAATCCGATATACTACCCAAGATTGGTGTCACAATACTCACGAACTTCTAAGAATAATACACATAACCGTTTGAAAGAAAATACAAGTCGTTTATCTCGATTACATGAGATAACGGAATGAAAAGCATAGATAGGAGAGAACGGTCCTGCGGACGCCTGCAAGGCTACCTCGTAGTCTCGGTAGTCGAAAAATCCACAAGTCTCTACCGTCGCTGCTGCTGTCCGTAACTCGTATCCGCGCGCAAAGAGCGCAGAGTGTAGTATCGCACAACCGACCCCATGTGTCGGTAAGTGCTCGGCCTATCCCAGCCGAACTAGTGACGATGCTAAGGCCAGTCACCCACCTAAACCTGTACAGTTGTAATATAGATATATATATATATATATATATATATACAATACATTTATAAAGAAATACTCGGCTCTAAAATAACAGTCAATAACTCAAGTTATCCAGAATAATCTAATCAACATAATAAACCTTACTTTCTTGTCTCAATTTCCTCTTTCATTTCATGTCTCGTGGTAGGCGTACCACCCGCTCCCAACTATCACAGTAATTATCTCTTGTGGTAGGCGTACCACCCGCTCCCAAATATATCAATAGTTATATCTTGTGGTAGGCGTACCACCCGCTCCCAAATATATCAATAATCATATCTTGTGGTAGGCGTACCACCCGCTCCCAAATATATCAATAATCATATCTTGTGGTAGGCGTACCACCCGCTCCCAAATATATCAATAATCATATCTTGTGGTAGGCGTACCACCCGCTCCCAAATATATCAATCGGCTACCGGCAACTATGGCCAATGCCAAGATTTTAAGTCACTTTGTGGTCGGCGTACCACACGATCCCAATTTATAAAATATATATATTACCGACATTTAGCCAATAATCTCTATATCAACAATATTTATAATTACCGGTTCTAAACCAATAATTTATAATAATTTCAACAAATTACCTTCATTACCGGTATAACACCAATAACTCTTATTCACCGCAATTTATTCATAACTAAATTCATATTCCTACAAACTAGGATAGAACAAACACTTACCTCGAAAGTTTACGAATGATTTAATCCGTAGCAATGCCCTTTCCTTTCGAATTTGACTCCAATCCAATCGTATCTATACACAATTGATTTAATATCATCAATACTACTCAACAAACTAATTCTTAAGACCAAATACCACTTTTACAACATTCCTGCCATGAATAGTGAATTTCAACCCCGGGCCCACATGGTCGGAATTCGGGGTTAGAACTAAAATCTAGTTACCCATTCCCCCACGAGTTCATATATATAATTTGTTTCAAAATCGGACCTCAATTCGAGGTCCAATTCCCCAATTTATGAAAAACCCTATTTTCTAACAAAAACAAGAATTTTACCATGAAAATCTTTGATTTCTTATGAAAAACATGTTTAATGATGTTAGGAATTGAAAGAATTAAGTAAAAAGTGACTTACAATCGTTTTGATGAAGAAGAAATCCTTGAAGAATCGCAAATGTGTGTTTTGGTTTTGTAAAATGTGAAGAAATGATTGAAATTCGTGTTTTTCAGGTCTCTGTGTTCGCATTTGCGAACATGGGTTCGCAATTGCGAACCCCGACCAATTTCCTGGAGTTTGAAAAATAAGCTAAGGGTGGGAAGTTCGCATTTGCGAACTTTTCTTCGCATTTGCGAAGCCAAGGCAAAACCGGGAAGTTCGCATTTGCGAACTATTGTTCGCAATTGCGAACACAGGCTAAATATGGGTAGGTTCGCATTTGCGAACTATTGTTCGCATTTGCGAACCCAGGCGGAATAGTGGCCAGTTCGCATTTGCGAACTGTAGCTCGCATTTGCGAACACAAGCACAGAAGGGTCAAGTTCGCATTTGCGAACTATTGTTCGCATTTGCGAACTCAGGCACAATAGGGGGAGTTCGCATTTGCGAACTATTGTTCGCATTTGCGAACTCCGCAGAATAGTGGGGAGTTCGCATTTGCGAACTATTGTTCGCATTTGCGAACTCTGCAGACCAGTTGCAGACAGCAACTTCTAACATGAAAAATTGACCTCGTGGCCTATCCAAAGTTCACCCGAGCCCTCGTGGCTCCAAACCAAATATGCACATAACCTCAAAAACACATTATGAACTTGTTCGTGCGATCACATCGCCAATATCACCTCGTTTTCATCAAATCAAGCCTCAAATGCATGATTTTCATACCTTTAGTTTTCAAAACTTTCAAACTTGGGACTCAAGGTCCAAAACCTCTCAAACGACATCCAAATGTCACCAAACTTTACGGAAATCACATATATAATATTTAAGACTTGTACCGGGCGTCGGAACCAAAATACGAGCCCGATACCAAGGTCAATTAATTTATTTCCTTTAATAATTGCATCAAAAACAATTTCACATAAAAATTCATAACTTGGGCTCTAGGCCTCAGGATTCGACTCCGGACGCATGTCCAAGTCCCATATTTTCCTACGGACCTCTCGGGACCATTCAATCTCGGTCCGGATCCGTTTACCAAAAATGTTGACCGAAGTCAACCATATCAATATTAATATCATTTTTATCCAAATTTCTCATAGAATTCATATTTTCTATCACAAAATCTTTCCGGCTACATGCTCGGATCGTGCACGTAAATCGAGACAACATAGAATGAGGTTTTCAAGGCCTCAGAAGCTTGAAATGATTAATTAAATAAGTGATGACCCTTTGGGTCGTCACACTTGTCTCTCCATTTCTTTATTTATAAGCCAATCCTAAAGTGACTATAATTTTTCTATATTTTTGCTAAATAAAGAAATAACTCTAAATAATTAATATGTGAAAAGAATCAAGCTTGAAAATACAACAAAAATAGATGGCTATATATATTCAAATGTTAATAATAATAATTGGTAATGTTCGCAGCCTTAAATCCATTTTTTTTATTAAGAATCGGAAATGGAAAATTACTGCTGAGCATTCTTCTAATGAAACACACGATTCTGCTGATGCTAATATGAACAAATTATTTGTCTACATTTAGGTCTGTCCGTTTTTAATTATCGACTCGTTAGTAAACTCACACTAGTCGAAAATTAATATTCCATGCTTAATTCCAATGATCTATCGACATTAACTAATGACCCGGAACTGTCAACGTTTTCATTGAAACAATTATTTGGGAATTTAATGTGATTAGCTCATAAGCTACTTTTGACTTTAAAGTTATTTTTTAAAACACAATACTAAACTAATACAAGTATTACTATACTAAATTCAAAGCTAGAGTAACCATAAATTAACAGTCCACCAATTTACGTAACTCAACTCAATTAGTCCGAATATGATCCGGGACAGAATTGTTTAACTAGTTCTAGCTAGGAGTGCTCTCACAGATTTAAGAAAACAAATGCTCACAGTCCAAATATGATCCAGTATGAAATTTTTTAACTAGTGCTATTCAGAGCAAAATCGAAACTTGTAGACAATAAGCAGTAGTTTTTTAGCAAATAATCCTTCATTATTCAATTTCATGGGTGCTCATACATGCTGAATCATTCTTCAATATCTCTTGAATATAAGACATACCTGGAATTTGAATTAGAGACAAGAGAGAAGTTAGCCACAACACAGCAGTAACAACAACAATCAACACCAGTAACAACAACAATTCAATGGCTGATTTTAACTTCAACCCAGCAAGTAAACTCAAGATAGAATCGAAACAGATTTTTTAACAAACGAACTAACGGCAACTCAAACACCGCGACAGGAGCAGTTGAGCTTGAATGTACTTAGCAAAAAGACCCAAATCTGATTTGTAACCCCAATTCGAATTGAAACAAGAATCTAACTACAAATTCAACTCAAGTTCAATTTTAAAAGACCAAGCTAAACAATTTTAACCCAATTGAATTACATATGACTTCAGCAAAACAACAAACATTAAGGATGGAATTAAGACCAATGAAACAGTAGGCTTTTGTTCAGTTATATCTTTTCGATGGATCTCTCCAGCTCTCTTTTTCTGATTCTATACCCTTAAACTCTTAAACTCTCAAATCTCTGTGTGTATGAAAATCAGTCCCCCCCCCCAAACAAAACTCCCATGACTCCTATTTATACCCCAAACTCTTCTCTGCCCATCTACCCAGGGCCCTCTTTTAAAAATTAGACATCCCTTTTTCCTTTTTCCCACAGCCACCACATTCTGTCTCTTTTTAATTCAAAGGTTACATGTGCTCATTTTTTAATAACTACCCTTGAACCCTCCCATATTATCGCTGGATTATTCTATAGGCACTTAACAAAATTGTTAGTACCCATCATCCCTTACCCTCATTATTTTATTGCCTAACATGGGCAGCCTGATATAGATCTCAAGCGTGGCCTGACAGTCTTACTGATTATGCTATTTCATTAGCTTTATATCAGTCCACCATTTGCTTAATCTAATGGTTTATTAGTTTAAGCTCACAAAACAAAACAAAGAATACCATTAACTAATTTGTTCCCACTAGTCAATTTGAATTAGTTTAATAGTCCACTAATATTCACTGACAGACCACCCCTAGACCACTTTCAAACCTTTTTTCTTCAAATTCCTAATTCCCTTTGAATCCTATAATTAACATCTACAACCAATTCAGACTTATTTTCAAACCAACCAACAACTCAATCCAATAATGGCTATTCAACAGGGTTGATTACTATCCATGATTTCAAACGACAAACTCACCAATTTATACGACGACACTTGTTATTTGACTACAATCCATATAATTGATAACAAGGATTAATTTTTGAATTTGTGATTCGTTTTTTTTAACGGGCAGAATAAGAGACCAGTGATATGAATCCATTACTAAATCAATTTAAACAAACCAAACAAACAATCATTACAATTGATGAAACAATCAGCAAGAAATGATCGAATAAAAAGATCTACTGGAGAGGAAAGCACAAAAAATAAACTAGAAGAAAAATCTAAAAAAAATGAAATACTAAGAGAATTAACAAGTAATTAAATAGAGACAGAAGAAAAGATACCTCAAAAGTGAAGATCAGGGACGCACGAACTCTGGACCAATTCGAACTTGAATTTTGAGGCCGAACGGGATTTAATCGAGTGTTCTCAAACGGGACACTTCGACTAAAACCCATTGAATCCTCAAACCCCTTTAGACAGGCTCGAAAACCTTTTTAGGGTTCTTTGGGGACTCAGGTTGGGGTTCTATGGTTCGGGCTTACTTCGAATCGAGCTGAAGTCGATTTGGTGACTAATGAGGATAGGGGAACGTTTGATGTGAGTTTGGGGTTGAGTGGAGGTGGCGCCGCCATTAGATCCTTGTGGCGGCGGCTAGGGTTCGTAACTAAAAGTTGATATTCGAAGGCTTCTGGCTGGATTCGAAATTAGGTGATAGGGGGATCGGGACGGGGAGGTCATGGAGGTGCTATGGTGTAAAGATTGGGTTGTTTGGACCACCGAAATCACTGTGAGGCGATTTCCGGTGGTGGTGGGGGCGACGAAGATTATCGACTTATGTCTCTAGGGTTAGAGATGGATGATGAGGCGGGGTGTTCTGAGGGGGGGATGGGATTTTTGGGAGATTGATATATTAAAATGATTTAATCAATCAAGACCGTTGGATATTAGAAACCAACGGTCTGGATTAGATCATTTAGAACCAAACGCGGTCGTTTAAGGTGATACGGGCGGGGCTGGGGTATCGTAATTGGTCCGGTAATTCAATCGGGTAGGGTAGATGGGTAATGGCCCTTGGATTGATTGAACGAATGGTTGAGATATGCGAAGCCAAACAACATCGTTTTGTTGATCTCTGAAACTTATTGGATTTAGGCTGTGTACATGGGTGTTTGGCTTGGGCCTGATGAGAGATGGATTTGGGCTATGTACAGGGGTTCCTCTTTAGTTTGTTTCTTTCTTTTCTTCTTTTCTATTATTTTTTTTCTAAGTCATTTCAAACTAAATTTTAAAATCCTAAATTAAATTATAGAACAAAATTAACTTTTCAAAAATATTAATTAACCTCTAATAACAATTAAACACACATAATTAAATACCAAAATAAAATAAAATCACACAATTGGACAATAAATGATAAAAATACAAAAATACATTATTTTGTGATTTTTTCATTTTCATAAAACAAACTTAATCAACTTTAATTGCAAACTTGAATTTTATATACAAATGCAATATATTTTGTATTTTTTTTATTTAAACAAATAAGCACATGCACATAAATGCAAATAATAACATAAAATCCACAAATATTGCAAGCAACACAAAACTCTTTTATTACTTTTTTTTTAATTTTTGGGAGTAATTCTCATGCGGCAAAAATCACGTGCTCACAGGGAGTATGATCTAAAGTACCACTCCACTCAATACATGGAACGCATGGCATAGCCAATGTCACGGTCTTGGCGTGACAATCAAGAATAGCATAATAGGGTGACAACCGGTCCATGCTCAGAATAATATCAAAATCGATCATACCGAGTAATAATAGATCCGTTCTGGTCTCAATAGGTGGGGCAGCAACTGGAGTTGTAATCATACCTTGAGAACTCTAAGGACCCCGCTGCAGCTGAGCAGTGTGTAAAGATGCACCGATACCAAGTCTAGGGAAGTCCCTAACCATATGACGTATATCGCCACACTCGAAACAAGCTTTGGGAGGATGCACTGGCTATGACTTGCTGGGGATAGGCTTGCTGTACAGACATCTGGAAGTACCCTGCGCATGAGGCGCGCTAGAAACTAGAGGCACATAATAAGGCTCCTGAGGTGTAGGCAAAGCTAGAGTACTGCTGGCTGCTCGCAAAGCTGAATATACAGGGCGACCAAGGTAACTCCTGCCATAACGACCTACTGATGGGGTACGAGCACTAGAGTAGTGACCCAAATCTCGAGACTTCTTGCCGTCATTTTCCCCTTGCTCTGTGGGGAGCATACCCTTAATCCTCCAAGCAACGCTCACTATTTGCTGGTAAGGAATATCCATCTCCAACTCTCAAGCCATGCTGGACCTGATGGGCAGGATAAGGCCCTCGCTGAACCCGCGGACTCTCTCCCGAACTGTGGCAACCAAGGTCGGTGCATGCCTGACCAACCTGGTATAATAGATGGCATACTCTGAGACTTTCATAGCACCATGGCGCAAGTGCTCAAACTCTACGCGCCATGAATCCCTGAGGCTCTGGGTAACAAACTCTCTCATAAACATGTTTGAGAACTAGGTCCAAGTCAGAGAAGCAGACTCGACTGGACTGTCACACTCATAAGTACGCTATCAAACATAGGCGTCTCCCGGAAGCTGAAAGGCGGTGAAAGAGACCCTGCTAGACTTTACTATGCCCATGGTGCGAAGGATACGATGACACTCCTCCAAAAATCCCAAGGCGTCATCTGATGCTAAGCCACTAAACACTTGGGGATCATATTTCTTGAACCTCTCTAGTCTACACTACTCGTCATCTAAAGCAGCTGACTCCTCCCCGGGCTGTACTGGTGCTACAGGCAGTGCAGGAATAATCTTTGGAGCCTGCTCAACCTGCAATCGCTGCTCGGGAGTGCGGACAACGGCAGTCTGTGCTACTCCCCTGGCCTGGGATGTGGCTGTAGTAAGGGAAGTATCCCGGCATCAGCCAAGGTGGTATACATGCTCATGAATTGAGCCAGAGTCTCCTGGAGCGCTGGAGTAGTAGTAGAAGTGGTAGGTGTGCTAGGTGCCTGGGCGGCAGCTCGCGCAGGTGCTGTGGCTGCACCGCGTGCGTGTCCTCGACCTTTACCCCGGCCCTGGTCTCTGACGGCGCCAGCTTGTTGCACGTGTGTCCGATCCTCTCATGTAGCACGTATCCTCACCATTTATGAGAGAATAGAAGACAAAAGTTTATAATTAATGTCAAAATATTGCACGACAAGGAATTCAAAAGAAATGAAGATTTTTCCTAATCGGTTACATAGCCTCTCTCCGTACCTATCATCGAGACTCTAATAAACCGGTCTGTGTTCCATGACTCCTATGAACCTATAGCTCTAATAGCAACTTGTCACGACCCTAGTTCACCGATCATGAACATGTCATGATGGCACCTAGTACCCATGACCAGGTAAGCCAAATATTGCGAAAAATATAATATTTGCAGAAAAACAAAGGAAAACAAAATTAAATAACTAAAAATAACTTTACTGGATGCCATCATGACATATTCACGATAGGTGAACTAGGGTCGTGACAATTAGAGTCTATTAATGAAAATAAAATTGGTCGAATTCTATTCTTTTGGGCTTAGGCATTTCTTTAGAGATTTTTACATGGCAGGACTCTTATTATAAAATATTTATATAAATAATAGTACTTATCTTTTATTCCAAAAAAAATCACATTCAATTTATAATTGTAGCATTTTCAGAGATCCCTTGCCTTATTTAATGACCATTAATTTCTTAAACGTTTAAACACTGAATCACAATTTAAGGGAATAATTTTGAGTCAAATTAATCTATCCACTTCTCTCTCATCGTTACTTTGAACTTTTCTAAACTTATCATTTGTCTTTAAATTTCTTTTTCCAAATAAATAGCTGGTCTTAAAATCACATTTTCGCTATTCTCTTAAACAAAAATACATTATATATTTTTATTTATATTCTATATGTTTGATGTATCATTATTAAATAATATATAATTTTATATTTATTCTGTGTATGTATTATATATTTAATGTATAATTTATGTATATTTAAGAAAATCTGAATATATTTTATGTATATTTAAATATAAAATATATATTTGTATATATGAGGTATATGTTATTTATTATTCAATATACATTAATTGTATAGTAGTAACAAATTTAGTATTTATAGGCTTATGTATACCATTGTTATTCTTTATGTATAAATATATGGTAAATAAATTTTTAAATATAATATATTGCAAATAATATTAAATAGTTTTATTGAATTAAATTCTTTTTGTGACAAGAATTTCGCTCAAAAAGGGTATACTATGCCTACAGGGAGGGAGGACTGAGGAGTTATTTTTGGATGAAAATTATCCTCCAGTTATATTTGCTTTTTTTAAGGAATGTCGTTTATTCTTAAAAACTAAATCACTTTAGCGCATTTTTAGGGATGAAATTCTTTGGATATATTTCTTAAACGTGATTATTGATCAATATTTATAGCTGTCAGATAAGATATGTATTTATTTAGCTTCCATGTTAGTAAAATGCCAATTGCTGCTAGGTTTTTGAAATTATTTCTTAAATCTTGTCTATATGTGTTTTTTCCTCATTTTTTTAAGATATAATAGGATAAACCAAATTTTATAATAACAATTAAAATTCTTAACAAAAAGATAGTATGTTATTGTGAACACCTAATTTATGATCATATTTGGATTTTTTACTCTATGTATTTTAGCTTTTATTTTATTTTTTTTATATATAAGATAAAAATATAAGTTTAAAGGTCAATTATTATTATTAATATTATTATTTTTTTTAAATTAATTTTATTTAAAAAATCCATATATAATTTTTTTAATTATTGTTTCAGTTGGTTTTAAATAATTGAAAATGGAAAGAAAGTTGAAAAAAATAAAAGTTAAAAGTGGCTGAAAATTCAAAAAAGTCAAAAGTAAAAGAAAGTTGAATTTTAAAAGAAAAGTAAAAGAAAGTGGCATTTTCTTTTAAAAAATAAAAGAAAGTGGAAATTTAAAAAAAAGTAAATAAAGGTGGGATTTCGTTTTCTAAAAAAATAAAAGCAATTTGTAAGTGGGATTTCTTTTAATTAAAAAATAATAAAATAATAAAAAAAATCTGAAAATTTTCAAAAATTTTGCTATAAATGGAAGAGAAATTTAGGAAGAAAAGAAAAAAATAGAGAGGAAAAAATAGAGGAGAAGAAAAAAAAGGGGGCGGAGAGAGGGGTATACACTCGATATATACTCTGAATACTTTGGAAATACATGGCAGAATTGTTGTGTTGTCGTATACTACTGCTGTGCTGATCAATCCTGTTTCTTCTTCTTTTTACAAGTTCGGGTGTAATTTTCCGGTAGCATCTATTGTAATCTAACAACTAATAAGAGGCCTAAGCTTATCAAGCATGTAAATCAATCAGGACATTTTCTCTTTTATTATAAAGACAAACTTAATAGGAAAATATAGTCATTTTAGGATTATCCTTTTAAAAATAAATAAGACGAACCTCGCCAAATAAAATGTAGAAGCAGTGGGGTCCTCATAATTGTATATATTAAAATACTTAGTTTTTGGGACGGACGGTTTTAGCGAATTTCAGGGCCTTCACTAAAAAATAATAAGGCGTTAGTCTCTTTAGGCGCGTATTAATAATTTCACTTTCTTAAACTCGGGTGCACATTTATGTGACCCAAATCCAAATCTCAACGGAGTCGAAATATGTCAATAATCGCGGGAACATTGATGTGACGTGGTTTGAGATGTGTTTTCACGATGTAGAAATTCTTATAAAATAATAATAATTAAAAGCGGTTGAAAGGTAAAATTTGCACATAAGTTAAAGAATGTTATAAAATCAGATAAATAAGCCAAATATGACAGTTGAGCGACCGTTCTAGAACCACGGAACTTGGGTATTCCTAACACCTTCTCCCAGGTTAACAGAATTCCATATCCGGATTTATGGTTCGCAGAATGTTAAATACGGTCAAACATTTCCCTGATTCGGGATTCAACCAGTGACTTGCGACGGGATTCAACCGGTGACTTGCGACATCATAAATCTCCCAAGTGGTGACTCTGAATCTCTTAATAAACGAATCCCATTTCGATTGCCCTATAATTGGAAAAACTCCTTTACTACATCCCTCGTGGGGTGCGATAGCGAAAAAGAAGGTGTGACAGCTTTGACGACTCTGCTGGGGACAAAGACCCAGAACTTCGGTTCAGGGTTCAAGAATTCGAGCTCAGTTAAACTGTAATATTTGGCTTTATTTGATTTTGATACATGTTCCATGTCTTATGTGCTAAATATTTACCGCTTTAATATTTTGTGAACTGTATATAAACTATACTGAAACCCATCTCCTATCTGAGTCTTCTAAATCATGAAGAAGGGTGCACTTCGTGTGAATTCTTTTCTGTATAGAGTCTATTTCGATTTAGAACAAGGTTCGGATAAGTTGCAAATCCGGTGAAGCTTCTGTATTCCCGGTACGCTGCCCCCCTCGACTCGAGTTGTCTACTCGGGTAAGCCAGGTCTAGAACAATAAGCCTAGGTTTTAAACCTAGAATAACAAAGCCTCATGCCGGATCCCTAGTAGGAATATTTATTTTCATAATGTGCATTTGACTTAGGAGACTCAGCACAGGGGTTGGGTCCGTCTAGGACAGGTGTACCTGAAATGAAAAGACCATCCTGATGCATCTTACTTGCTACCTGGGCATTTATTTTGCTTCGGACTAGCATGCTGAGCGATTTTCTGAAAATTGGGAATATTGGTTAATAATAATAAAATAAAAAAAAATATTTAACAGTGTAGAGATATAACTACTCATTTTTTTAAACAAACCAATACCCAAGTGTGTCGAAACTCTACTGAATTTTGAAAAAGAAAAAAAAAATTGTTATTTCAAAATAGTTTTTTTTTTACTGAAAAAGAAAAAAAATGTTTTAAAAGAAAAAATAGGTTGCTTTGTTTATCAATTAAAAAAATGTGATTTTATTCTTAAAAAAGTTAATTATTTATTTGTCAATAAAATGAAAAAATATAATAGTTCTTTCAATTGTCGAAAGGCTATTTTCATAAAAGAACGGACAAGTTTGTAAAATAATTCTTCCCGACAAAATTCATGTGAAATTAAGAAAGGAGCCACGTTTGGAGAAATAGCCATTTGGTTGAAATTGGCAAACAGGGAAGGGATCTGCTAGTTTATTTTTTTATTTGTATTTCTTTTGATTAGAGCATGTGGTGTGGCTTCAGAAACACTTGAAAAAAGGCACCAATAAAATAAGCCGAGATGATGCATGCGATCAGAGCAAAGACATGTAGAAATGATTAAACTGCTTACGAAAATTGTATACCAACGTTCAAGTGCAATATGTGTTAATCTCTAACGCTACCCAAGTTTGTTATTTTTTCAGAAGATTTCAAACAGTTAGTTTGTTAGGACGTTCTAGAAGATTACCATTACCACACGAGATCCAAAGGGCCCATTTCGAAAAGCATGTCTGGTTCGGACAAAAGCATTGAAGAGGAAAAAACGAAAATTCAAACGATGAAGGAAGAAGTAGACATGTTAAGGCGACAGATAGCATAAATGCACATAGCCTGGGCTATAGAGAAATCATGACCAATTCTTCCCAATGCTCCTACTTTCCCACCGGCTCAGACTCCGGAACATCCTCCCCCTCGTCTGTCGACAAGCTTCCCAAGTCACCATTACTACCAGGGAAGAAATCTCTATGATCCCCAAGTTCCATCACCTAATCAAAACCCTCATCCACCAAAGGTTCCCATCTTTATGGTGCCTCCACCAGTCCCATTGCATAGATCGTCTAGTGAGCCATTATTTCAGGCTCACGATACACAATATTACCCCTCTAAACTCACATTCAAAGCACTCGAGCCACCTACCTATAATCCCATCTTGGAGGTCCCGACGAAAATTGAAAGGCCGACTAAGAGCCCAGAGCAGGACGAGATGATACAGATTTTAAAAGCCTGGAGCAATCCTTCAGGAACATGCATGGGTTAGGCAACCAGGTCAGCGTAGCCTACAAGGATCTACGCTCTTTCCATGACTTCCAATTACCGGCGGGATTCAAGATGCCCAAGTTTGATTTATATGAAGGGCATGGCGCTCCTATGGCTCATTTGCAGGGTTTTTGTAGCACGATGAGGGGAGTAGGAGGCAAAGATGAGCTGCTAATATCTTACTTTGGCCAGAGTTTGAGTGGGTCAGCATTGGAATGGTATACAGGACAAGATCCGAGCAGGTGGTACACTTGGGATGATCTGGCACAAGCCTTCGCAGGACACTTCCAATACAACCTTGAGATAGTCCCAGACCATCTCACATTGCTAAAGCTTGAGAAGAAACCTGAGGAGAGCTTCTGGGAATTTGGGTTCCGATGGAGAGATCAGGCAGCAAGAGTTGATCCTCTGATGAGAGATGGGGAAATAGTGGACTACTTTCTGCAAACTCTGGAGCCAACTTTCTTTGGTCACTTGGTGACATCAGTTGGCAAATCTTTCAACGAAGTGGTAAAAATGGGTGGTATGATAGAAGAGGGACTTAAGTCCAATAAGATCCTAAGCTATTCCGCGATAAAAGCAACAACTCAGGCCATTCAAAGCGGCACGGGGGTTGCGCCCGAGAAGAAGAGAAGAGAAGAATTTGCAATTGTAGAGGTAGGAACACCGTCCATATCAAAAGGTCATCCCCCTCACTACCAATCCAAACCCCACCACCCAAATCATCCATATCACCCTCCGCACAATACATATCCACCTCCACAAAACACATATCCACCACCAAGGGCCTACAAGAACCCTTCAGGGCCAGGTTTCCGCGGGAATCAGGTTTTCAGAAATGAAAGGGCCTAATTCTTTTCCAATAACCCAAGTAGCCGCCACTTGCTTCCTAGTGGCGGCGCCGCTTCCATTCAACCCCAAACTCACAAACAGCCTTCCCCTAATCCCCCTTCCAAACAAAATGGCAATGGTTAAGTTCAAATCGAACCCAAACCATTTGAACCCCATTCCAAGCCCCCAAGAACCCTATAAGGGTTTAAGCATGTTTTTAGGATTTTTTTTGAGTTTCCAACGGGCTTTAGTCGAAGTGTTCTTACCTGAGAACACTCGATTAAATCCCGTTTGGCCTAAAAAATTCCGAGTTCAAAATGGTCCAAGTCCAGGTTTTTGATTCTTCACTCTTGAGGTATTTCCTCTCTCTTTCTTCTATCTTTGTTTATTTGTTTGTTAGTTTTAGTTTGTGTTTGTTATTTGTTTCTCGCTAAATTTTCTGTCCTCCCCCACAAGACCTTTATTTGGTCATTTTTGTTTCTATTTCTGTGGTTTGATTGCATGTGTTATGGTATATGTATTCACTTTGATTAATATCGTCGAATAATTGATTCTGCATATTACCCTGTGTTGCCCGAGAATTGTGAATCACTGATTTGTCGATCATTTGTTAGCAATTATGTGTTGTGATCGATTAAATAAATATCGTTGATCATATGTATAGGTTCATTTGGTTAGAACAATGTGACAGTGATGTTGTCAATACTACCTAGTTTGGTCCGAATCATCGCTTGAATTGAAATTTGATTTGTTCATGGCTAAGCTTAGGGTTTGAATTGGATATAGCATATGGGGTATGTTGGGGGAACCTGCTGGACAACAGTATGTTCCACCCGTTCTGCATTCAGGGATTTTTAAAAAAGTAAAACCCATACTTAGACCAATAAAAGTGGGAACCTGAGGGAATAAGATGGGTTAATGATAAAAGGGTTAATGGGTGCACATGGCAAGGAATATAATAGGCTAAAAAAGGTGAAAACTTAGAATAAAATAAGGGTCAGTTTTAGTGTATAAAAGAGAACTGAAATTCTTAAAGGGGGGTGAAAAAACACACAGAGTGTGAGGAGGAAAAAGAAAAATAGACTGAAAATTCTTTAAGAGCAGTGAGTTGTAGGGAGACTTGAGAGTTGAAAGAGAACGGTTATTATTTCATTGCCTCTTCTAGGATCATTTCTGGTTGTTTGCATTTCAACTCTTAAGTTCAAACTTGAAGTATGGTATTCTTTTGGGAGTTATTCTATTGATCCTGTTTGGTTTTCAAACCTATCGTTTCTTCGAATTCGATTTGAAATTGCTGTGGATCTATTCTTAAGTTTCCTGTTGGTTTAATCTGTTCTAGGATTCCAATTCGGCTGTGTTATTAAGTTGCTTTGGGTGTTGCTGCTATTATTTGATGTGCCGTATTGTTGTTCGTGTTACTGCTGTTGCTGATCCTCTTTCTTCTTTATTTCCAAATACCAGGTACATAATTGGTACTCCTTGTAAAGTTGAGAATTGAAGAATGTAATACAAATGAGAAGATGAAAATGAGAAATGGAATGTTGAAGCATGTTTTAAGTTCATTTTCTCTATGTTTTGCTATTTTTATGATTTACTTTTAATGCATATGGTTATGGTCGCGGACAGTTTCATCTAAGGAGTTGTATTCCATTTATACTTAGTCTAGAACATAGTATTCTGTTATATTTTGTAGTTGGCAACATTTCAATTATTGAACTCTTTTGGTTAATTTAGTTTCTTTTAATGATTGAAGGGGTTTTGAAGAGTAACACATAGCATCAGATTAATAGTAGGTCACAAAGTTTCTTCTTATGTTATTATAGTACGTTTGTTGCTATATTCATAAAATTAAATAATTGAATGCTTTCTTAAGTCTAGATTGTGTAAATCATGCTAAGGGAATGAGGAATTGATTTAGGTTTAAATTGTATTGTGTTTAAATTACTGTTGGTGTCTCACTGGATTTAAAGGTTAGAGTAATTTATGAGAATGATATGTTAATTGGTCCAAAGGTAATCCAACATTATATATTTCATTTTGGTAATTATCATGGGATAAGTATAAGACTGATAGAGTCATAATGTTTTGATGAAATTATAGATTATTTCAAGTCCCCACATGGCAAATAGGCCGCCCATATTTAATCTATTTTCTAATTCAACAAATTGTGTTCGAAATTCGACTATAACAACTCGAGAGCATGTGGTTAATTAGGATTTTTTTTACTAGACAAAAAAAAAATATAGTCACTTTAGGATCGTCCTTTTAAAATAAAATGAGGCGAGCCTCATCAAATAAAATGTACAAATTGCGGGTCCCACAACAAATGGTTATAATAATTGTATAGACCTCGAGATGTGCCGTTTAGCGAATTTCGCCGCCTTCTCCAAAATAATAACACGTTAGACTCTTTAGGCGCGTGTTTAATAATTTTACCTTCTTAAATTCGGGTGCACATTTATGTGACCCAAATCCAAATCTCAATGAAGTCGAAATGTGTCGACAACCATGGGTGCACTGGTGCGACGTGGTCCGAGATACATTTTCACCACGTTGTAATTCTTTGTTATAATAATAATAATAATAATAATAATAATAATAATAATAATAATAATAATAATAATAATAATAATAATAATAATAATAATAATAATAATAATAATAATAATAATAATAATAATGTGGTTGAAAGTTAAAATTTGCACATATATTACATCATGTTATAAGTCAGATAAATAAGCCAAATATGACAGCTTAACAACCGTGCTAGAACCACGGAGCTCGAGAATGCCTAACACCTTCTCCTGGGTTAACAGAATTCCTTATCTGAATTTCTGGTGCGCAGATTGTAATATAGAGTCATTCTTTTCCTCGATTCGGGATTCAACCGGTGACTTGGGACACGATAAATATCCCAAGTGGCGACTCTGAATTAAATAAATAAATCCCGTTTCGATTGTCTTTTAACTGGAAAAACTCTGCTGCGCCTTCGCAGGTGCCGGAAAAAGGAGGTGTGACAGCTCTGGCGACTCCGCTGGGGAATTAAAACCCAGAACCACTGGTTCTGGGTTAGAAATTCGAGCTAAGAATAATTATTGTATTTGTCTTTGTTTATTATCTGATATTTTTATATGATATATGCTTAATGTGCAAAATGATAATTTTTTACCGCTTTGATATTATTTGAACTGTATATATAAATTGTGCCAAAACCCTTCTCTTCTCACCTCCGATGATGTGCTTACTGGTTGAGACTCCCTATTCTTTTAGTGTATTACCCTTAAATAAAAAAGGCTCAGAAAGTTTCTAAGCCGGCTGGCCTTTTGGTTCCCGAAAAGGAGCTCCTTCCTCGACTCGAGTTGTCTGCTGGGATACACGGTCTAGAACAAATACCCAGGTTTTCAATATAATATAACAAAACTTCATACCGGATCCCTAGTAGTAACGCTTATTTGCATCATGTTGCATTTGACTTAGGGGACTCAACACAGGGGTTGGGTCCGTCTAGGACAGGCAACCTGAAATTAAAAGACCATCCTGATGCATCGTGTTTGTTTTACGCATTCATTTGCTTCAGACTTGCATGCTGACCAGTTTTTAATATTGAGGAAAATGAAAAAAGAAAAAAAATGTTATTTTCAAAATAATTGTTTTACTTAAAAAAAAAATATTTTCTTTTAAAAAATAAAAAAATAAACATTTTTTAAGCAAAAATAAAAATGTGTGGTTTATTCTTTTTTTTTAAGAAAAATAGTTTAATTGTTTTTCAAAAAAATAGAAAAATAAAAAAATAGTTTGTTCCATTTACATATGTGGTTTGTTTTATTTGACCGAACTACGCTGGTTGGATTCTCACAGGGCGTGAGATACGCAGGCAACCCTCGTCGGGTCCAATCTCTCCTTTGCAAAAATAGCCAAAAAGTGTCAAAATTAATTTTTTTTATTATAAATAAATTGGGTGAAGCCGTTTTCAAAGATAGCTGAATATCCCCGAAAGCGACACCGGAAGGTTAACTTTGCATGAATGATCGCTCGAGGCCAGGTTTTGATTTTTGACCCTCACGACCTTACAATCTTCGTCCCCAAGACGCTGAAAGACCGTGTTTGCAAAACCAGGTCTTTTAATTATTTTTTTTAAAAAAATGTCAGAGTCAAATAAAGGTTTTTCTTTTGTCTAAATCACCTAATAAATGTGCAGGATGAGCACAATTCAAAATGAACCCTTTTCAATCCTGACTAAAATCCCGATCCAATTGCAACTATGGCGGAATGATTTGGGCCAAGAAGGGCAAGATGAAATCAAGAAGTATTTGAAGGGTCTTACGAGTTTGCTAGAAATCAAGACTCGAGGGGATATTATAAGAGCATTGGCTGCCTACTGGAATCCAGCACACAATGTCTTTCGCTTTTCAAATTTTGAACTCACCCCGACTTTGGAAGAAATAGTCGGGTATATTAGTAACACTGAAATGCCGTTAGGACACCAATATCTAGTTGCTCCAAGAGCTGTCGCTGTGCATCGGTTTTTAGACTCATTGAAGATAGTCAGAACAGTATATAACCCAGATTTGGCAGAAGGTTTTTGTACCCTGAGCTTCATCTACCAAAGATACGGCCACGTGGGAGGTTTTGACAAGACAGATAATAAATTGTGCAGCAAAAGTAACCGTCGGAAATGGGATGAGCATAGACGAGTTGCCTTCATGATAGCCTTTTTAGGACTTTTAGTGTTCCCGAGGAAAGATGGGAATATTGATATAAAGATAGCCGGGGTTGTCAGTACCTTGCTTACACAAGACAAAAGTACCTTTGCTCCCATGATCATATCAAATATCTTTTGAGCCCTTATAGCCTGCAAAGCCAGAGAAGACTTTTTTGAAGGGTGTAACTTGTTGCTGCAAATATGGATGATCGAACACTTGTGTCACCGTGCCCAATTCCTGAGCTATGGTTCAGCTGAGAAAACCTGCATAGAGGAGTTCTACACAAGGATCGAGGGGGCTATTTTACCTGAAGGAATCTCGGCATCGACATCATACTTCTGGACTCTTGATGCAAGTCAAATACAGTGGATGTTGGGTTGGTTACCAGTTGACAAAATCATATATATGCCAGCAGCTAGGTCTCATTTTCTTTTAATGAGACTCAAGAGCATTCAACCTTATGCGCCCTATCGGGTTTTGAGGCAACTTGAAAGATGCCAGATAGTGCCTAAAGACGAAGATCTGAGTACCCAGGTTATTAAAATCGGTCCTGATGGCGAATTCCCAGAGGTAAGAGTCCGCCATATCTGGAGCAAATGCCAATATCTGGAGGCAAACACTTTTGTATTAGATCGGGCTAAAGGAGAGATTTCACTTGGATATCATGCTTGGTATAAAGGGGAAACATCATGCAGGAGACCGGCCAAAAGACCTCACCTCAAAGAATTCGTAGAGTCATCACAATAACACTGGGGTTGGTTGGCAAAAGAGGAAGGCTACAGAGAAAGATTGGCAAGATGGAACAACAGGTTAAGGACCTGCAATTTGAAAAGAGTGTGCAAGCTGCCGCCGATAAAGGGGACAAAAAGAAGTTGGCCTAGGAAAATAAATAAGAGCTCAAATCCAGCAGATGAGGATAGATGCTGACAAACAACAAAGGAGTTGGTTGGATGAACGGCTAATAAAGGGATTAAAAGGGGAAATCATTGAGTGCCAGGACAAGCTAAAGAAACATGAGGGTACCACAGCAACACTCCGGGCGCAGTGGAAAAAAAGAATAGAAGAACGCAATCATTACTTACAATAATTAAAAAGGGATTATGGGAAAATAATTCTCCATCTAGAAATGAAGGTGACCATCCTTGAAGACGAAGCAGCTAAGCAAGCCAAAGTTTTTGATACCGAAAGTAAACAATACTATAACTTATTGGCCCAAATGGAAGCAGAAATACACCAGCTGCAGAATCAGCATCTTCAGGATTCTCAGGTTTTGGAAGCCCGGAATGATCAAATAATGCGTCTGCTCACAGAAAAGGGTCGAACCAGGGACATGATCGAGAGCATTGCACACACCATTGTCAAGAAATGCCAAGTGTGTGAAGACATGACCTGCACTACCTTCTTCTCAACAATAATGATCTTTATCAAAAGGATAATGTACGAACTTGAACAATTGGAAAGGGATCTTTCACCCAAGCCCGCGACAAGGCCGAACGATGCCTCTCGGGCACCACAATTTGAAGCTTTAATGTACTCATATCTTGAGGCTATATTTTCTTTTTCTAGGAGTCTGTTGTCTGTTAAAATCAATTTTTCTTTTATGTACCAGAGTCTGTTAATAGGGTATTTTGTTTCAAGTATGTTGTTTCTCTTTGAAACTCCTAGTTGGGAATAAAATGTTTTGATATTTCTTCACTTTTGCATTTGTTTTCCACCAGAACTACGCTCGGTCTGATTCATGTCGGGACATGATACGTAGACAATCTATATATAAGATTTGATCACCACCTTTAAAATAAAATAAGCCAGAATGATGCATATAATTGAAGTAAATGGCATGATAGAAATGGTTAAAATTCCTAGGTGCATTTGCATCCCAATATGCAATAACATATCTGTCAAACTCTGAAAGCTAACAAGTTTGTTCGATTTCCAGTTTTCATTTAGTTAGTTAAGGCGTTCTGCCAGACTACCAATACCATACCAGATCAAGCGGGCCTATTCCCAAAGCATGTCTGGGTCAGACAAAAGTGTGGAAGAAGAAAAAATGGAAGTACAGGCAATGAAAAAAGAGGTAGACATGGTAAGAAGACATATAACAGAGATGCATTTGGCTTGGGCCAAAGGACAGCCATTACCAATGCTTCCAAATGCTCCTTCTCTCTCATCGGCTCAGACTCCGGAACATCCTCCCCTTGATCTATCAACAAGTTACCCAACACACCAGTACTATCAAGGGGAAACTGTTTCCAAACCCCAAATTCTACCACCAAAGCAGATCCCACCACCACCACCAGTTGCACCCGTATATGTGGCTCCCCTACCGGCCACATAACACAAATCTTCTAGTGAGCCTTTGTTCCATATTCAAGACAGTCATTACTCTCCACCAGAACCTACCTTTAGACATCATGATTCTTACCCTTACACTCCTCTCATTGACATGTCCAGTAAGGAGAAACCACCTAAGAACCCTGAACAAGAAGAAATGATTCATAAAGTGAAGAGTCTTGAACAGTCTTTCCGGAATATGCAAGGCCCTAGGGGGCAGGAAAGTGTGGCCTATAAAGATCTATGCCTATTTCCAGAGGTCCAGTTGCCGGCAGGTTTTGAATTGCCAAAATTCGATCTCTTTGACGGTCATGGTGACCCTGTTGCACACTTGAGAGGATTCTGTAGTAAAATGAGGGGCGCCGGTGGGAAAGATGAATTGTTAATGGCCTATTTCAGTCAGAGTCTTAGTGGATCAGCCTTGGAGTGGTACACGAGGTAGGACCACACTCGTTGGATTACCTAGGATGATCTAGCCCATGCATTTGCTAATCATTTTCAATACAATTTGGAGATTGTTCCTGACAGACTTTCCTTGACAAAGATAGAGAAGAAGGCAAGAGAGAGTTTCTGGGAATATGGTTTCAGATGGAGAGAGCATGCCGCAAGGGTTGACCCACCTATGAAAGAGAGAGAAATGGTAGATTATTTTTTGCAAGCTTTAGAGCCCACTTATTACGACCATTTGGTGTCAGCCGTCGGCAAGACATTCAATGAAGTTGTCAAGATGGGGAGCATAGTAGAAGAAGGTTTGAAGACTAATAAGATTATGAGCTATTCGGCGATAAAGGCCGCTACTCAAGCCATTCAGAGTGGCACAAGTGGCGCACTTGGGAAGAAAAGGAGAGAAGAAGTTGCGGCAGTTGAAGCCAACAACTGTTGCAGGTCAAGAGGTCCTTCCCCTAGCCACCATCCAGACCTTATCACCCAAATTACCCATACACTCCAAATTACTCCCCACATCCATACTACCCGCCACAAGAACCACATTTCTCTGTTCTTCAAGCCCAAACATATAACCAGCCTCCAGCTCGCCCACAATAGCGAGTGTTAGCTCCAAAAAACCCGTACCCATCACTGCAAAATGCATATCCACCGCCGAGGGCTTATAGGAACCCTTCAGGACCAGGTTTCCGGGGGAATCAGGCTTTCAGAAATGAAAAAATGCAGAAACCAAGAACCTTTACCGAGTTGGGAGAAACCTATACTGTTTTGTTCCACAAATTAAGGCAGATAGGTTTATTGAGTCCTATTGAGCCCAGATTGCCAAATCCCCTTCCCCAAAATATGGACCACTTGGTGCACTATGAATATTGTTCGGGAGCTCCCCGACATGATACCAAAAAATGTTGGAAGTTGAAACGGGCGGTGCAAGATCTTATTGACACCAATAAGATTGAAGTTCAAACACCAGAGGTACTAATATTAACCAAAATCCACTGCCGACTCACCATGAGGCCCATATAATTGAGTTGATACATAAAGAAGGTGAACTAAAGAAACCGTCACAGACCGTATTGATGATTCGGTCTAGTGAATCCGTTGCCAAATAGGGGGTAACCAATGGGAAGACAATGGTCCAAATCAAGTAAGATGTGATAATTGAGAAGGAAGCATCAAGCAGTAGTGCAGTTAAACCAGAACTAGAAAAAATGGTAGTACTGGGGGTTGCAAGCAGACCTATCTTGGTTGTGAAGGGGGTCGCACAGAGCCGATCATCATAAAGAAGGTAACTCAATTGCCATTGATCGATACCATAGGAAAGGAAGTCAGAGAAGAAGTGTGTGAAACCCATGGGTTGACTCGTTCGGGAAGGTGTTTTGTTCCCGCAGAGTTGAGAAAAGCTAATCCAGCAGCAGCAAAGAAACATGTAACTACAGAAGAAGCAGAAGAGTTCCTGAAGCAAATGAAGATGCAGGACTACTCCATAGTAGAGCAGTTAAGGAAAACGCCAGCCCAAGTCTCATTGTTGTCATGATTAATCCACTCGGATGAGCATCACTAAGCATTGATGAAGATATTAAATGAGGCTCATGTCCCTGACAAGATCACTGTGAATCATCTTAAGAAGATTGAAAACAAGATTTTTAAAGTTAACAGGGTAACATTCTCTAATGACGAGTTAACGTTAGAAGGAACTGAACATAACATGGTACTTTACCTCACAATAAAGTGCGAAAATTCGGTGGTAACCCGTGTATTTATTGATAATGGGTCTAGTGCAAATATTTTCCCTTTGTCCACTTTGGAGAAGCTCAAGATTGATAATGAAAGAATCCACAAGAACACCATTTGTGTGCATGGATTCGACCGGGTGGGGGGGGGTGGGAAGAATATTGTTGGAGACATTGTGCTAGAACTTACCATTGGGCTAGTAGAGTTCACGATGGAATTC
Organism: Nicotiana noctiflora; assembly: GCA_032618575.1. Classification (NCBI taxonomy): domain Eukaryota; kingdom Viridiplantae; phylum Streptophyta; class Magnoliopsida; order Solanales; family Solanaceae; genus Nicotiana; species Nicotiana noctiflora. The sequence continues at coordinate 105,142 of JASVEL010006665.1, forward strand.
CAAGTATTGGATGTTGTTGTATCTTTTAATCATCTGCTGGGCCGACCATGGATCCATGCTGCGAAGGTCGTGCCGTCTTCACTTCATCAGATGGTAAAGTTCGAATGGGACCGTCAAGAAATTGTGGTCCATGGAGAAGATAATGCTTGCAATACTATTACTCCATTTGAAGAGGTTGAGGATGATAGGGGCCCATGGGTATACCAAGTGGTAGATACAGTATCATTTCCTAAGGTTCCGAAGGGTGAGCATGTTCCTGTGCCAAATGTGGCAACCGCGTCTGTTATGGTGGCCACAAAAATGTTGAGAAATGGGTTTCTACCTGGAAAAGGATTAGTTGCTTCACTCCAAGGTATTATACAACTAGTTTCTCTTCCTGGCAACATTGATACTTTCGAGATAGGCTTCAAACCCACTGTGGCTGACATAAGAAAAGCCAGAAAGATGAAGAAGAAGGTTTGGATTTTTCCTAAGCCAATCCCGTGTCTCTCCAGATCGTTTGTTAAAGCAAGTACCAGAAAATTGTCGGCTCCAATTATTCTTGGACCATTGATTGGGTCGAATGGAGATCTGGATCAAGGTTTTGAAAGGCTGTTTACCGATGTCAGTGTCATAGAAGCAGGGGAAGGTTCCAGTAGGGCAGACGTGCAGTTTGTGGGGCGTAGGGTCAATGTCAACAATTGGACAACTACTCCTCTTCCTACTCGGAGAGGATCATGGTAGTAGGCTTTGGATTTTCTTTCTTTATTTTCTGGATTATCCTAGAGTTGGAATCCAATTCCTATTTTACTTTGCTTTAATAAAAGTGTGAAACTCTGTTATCTAGTATTTTTATAAAAAGTGAAAGTTTCCTTTCTTATTTCTGTTTTAATTTTGTTTTTCTTCTTTTTTCTTTCTGAACAGTTCTCTTTTTACTGGTTCTAATTACATGACATGCACAACGGATCTTCAACCTAGTCTAAAAAATCAATCTGATTCCGAAATAATTATGTAATAAATCGATTATATTGATGAATCGGAATACGATGAAGATGAGGGTTTTGAAGAAATAAGTAAAGAATTAAGCCAGTTTGAGGAGAAACCCAAGCCCAATTTGAACGACACTGAAGTTGTCAATTTAGGGGATGATGACAATGTTAGAGAAACTAAGATAATTATTCACATTGAATCAAACATAAAGGATGAGCTAATTAAAACACTCATATAATTCAAAGACGTTTTTGCATGGTCGTATGATGACATGCCAGGTTTAAGTACCGGTTTAGTGGTTCACAAATTGCACACTGACCTGGCATGTCCTCCCGTCAAGCAGAAATTGAGGAAATTCAAGATAGATATGAGTGTAAAGATTAAAGAAGAAATAACCAAACAGCTACAGGCAAAGGTTATTCGCGTCACCAGATATCCCGATTGGTTAGCTAATGTGGTGCCAGTACCAAAAAAAGATGGGAAGATTCAGGTATGTGTCGACTACCACAATCTTAATAGGGCAAGTCCAAAAGATAACTTTCCATTGCCCAACATTCATATTTTGATTGACAATTGTGCTGGGCGTGAGAATTGGTCTTTCGTGGATTGTTTTGCTGGGTATCATCAGATCTTGATGGATGAAGAAGATGCAGAAAAGACAGCTTTCATCACTTCATGGGAATCTTATTGCTACCGGGTAATGCCGTTCGATTTGAAGAACGCTTGGGCAACATACATGAGAGCAATGACTATTGTGTTTCATGACATGATACACAAAGAGATTGAGGTATATGTAGATGATGTGATCATAAAATCCAAGCGTTAAGAGGACCACGTGGCGGAATTAAGAAAGTTATTTCAAAGACTTCGGAGATATGACATTAAGCTCAACCCGGCCAAATGTGCATTTGGGGTTCCATCAGGAAAAATGTTAGGATTCATTGCCAGTCGGCGAGGCATTGAGTTGGACCCCTCAAAGATCAAATCCATCCAAGAATTGCCAACACCGAAGTAATGAGTCTTCTGGGAAGATTGAACTACATCAGCTAATTCATTGCTCAGCTCACATCGACGTGTGAACCTATTTTCAGGCTATTAAAGAAGGATGATGCAGTCAAATGGACTGAAGAATGCCAAGAGGCTTTTGATAAAGTAAATGAGTATTTGTCAAACCCACCTGTGTTGGTTCCACCTGAACACGGGAGGCCTCTGATTCTTTATCTAACAGTTTTGGATAATTCGTTTGGCTCTGTATTGGGGAAACATGACATCACTGGCAGGAAGGAACAAGCCATCTATTATCTCAATAAGAAGTTCATAGCCTATGAAGTTAAGTACACTCATCTTGAGAAGACGTGTTGTGCCTTAACTTGGGTATCATAAAAGCTAAAGCATTATCTGTCTTTCTACACTACTTATCTCATATCACGCTTGGATCCATTGTAGTATATTTTCCAGAAAACTACGCCCACGGGGAGATTAGCAAAATGGTAAATATTACTTACGGAGTTCAATATCGTCTATGTGACGAGGACGACTAAGAAAGCTCAAGACTTAGCCGATCACTTATGAGAATCCTGTTGATAATGAATATGAACCTTTAAGGACATATTTTCCCGATAAAAAAATGCTGCAGGTTGACGAACTAGAATTGACTGAGGAGCCAGGATGGAAACTTTTCTTTGACGGTGTTGTGAATGCAAAAGGAGTTGGAATACGAGGAGTACTTATTTCTGAAATAGGACATCATTATCCTGTTACAACTCAACTACGCTTCTATTGTACCAACAACATGGCTGAGTATGAAGCATGCATTTTGGGGTTACGATTAGCTGTAGATATGGATGTTCAGGACGTCTTGGTCTTGGGAGACTCGAACCTTCTTGTACATCAGATTCAAGGTGAATGGGAAACACATGATTTGAAGCTTATACCCTATCGTCAATGTTTGCATGATTTGATTAAGTGATTCAGATTAGTGGAGTTCATACATATCTCAAGAATGCATAATGAGGTTGCCGATGCTTTGGCTACTCTAGCATCAATGTTGCATCACCCGGACAAGATTCATGTTGACCCATTACATATTTAGATTCGGGATCAACATGCTTACTACAATATGATAGAGGATGAAATGGATGGCGAGCCATGGTTTTATGATGTCAAAGAATACCTCAGGATGGGAATATACCCAAAGCAGGAAACTGGAGATCAAAAGAGATCCATTCAACGATTGTCAAATGGATTTTTTCTCAGTGGAAGAGTGCTATACAAAAGAACACCAGATTTGGGTTTGTTGAGATGTATAGATGCTGGTCAAGCCATGACAGTAATGATAGAGGTACATGCTAGAGTATATGGACCCCATATGAGTGGATACATATTGGCTAAGAAGATTCTGCAAGCAGGATATTATTGGCTCACTATGGAGCGTGATTGCATCAATTTCGTACGAAAATGCCATCAGTGTCAGATACATGGGGATCTGATTCATTCTCCTCCGACAGAATTGCATACAATGTCAGCGTCATGGCCATTTGTCGCCTGGGGTATGGATGTTATTGGACCTATATAGCGTGCAACTTCTAATGGTCATAGGTTCCTTCTGGTAGCCATTGACTATTTCACAAAATGGGTTGAAGCTAAAACTTTCAAGTGAGTGACTAAGAAGGTAGTGGTGGATTTTGTGCATTCCCATATCATCTGTAGATTTGGGATTCCAAAAGTGATCATCACGGACAACGGTGCCAATCTTAACAGTAGTTTGATGAAAGAAGTATGTCAACAGTTTAGGATTACACACCGTAACTCAACACCGTATCATCCCAAGGCCAATGGAGCAGTTGAGGCAGCCAACAAAAATATAAAGAAGATATTGAGGAAGATGATAGAAGGATCCAGTCAATGGCATGAAAAGCTACCATTTGCATTTTTGGGTTATCGCACTACTGTTTGAACTTCAGTAGGTGCAATTCCTTATTTTTTGGTATACGGAACTGAAGCAGTAATACTAGCAGAAGTTGAAATTCCATCCCTCCGAATTGTCGCTGAATCTAAAATTGACGACGATGAGTGGGTCAAAGCCCGATTGGAGCAGTTAAGCTTAATTGATGAAAATATATTGGAAGCAGTATGTCATGGACAATTGCATAAAAAGAGAATGGCAAGAGCGTATAATAAAAAAGTGCATCCCAGGAAGTTTGAAGTGGGACAACAGGTGCTGAAGCAAATCTTGCCACATCAGGCAGAAGCGAAAGGCAAATTCGTCCCCAACTGGCAAGGGCCATATATTGTGACCATAGTGTTGTCCAACTGGGCCTTATGTCTAATAGATGTCGAAGAAAGATGCATTGACATGGCTATCAATTCTGATGCGGTCAAAAGATACATGTAATTTCTTTGATTATAACTTTGGTTCATTTGTTTGTTTGTACTTGGTGTTTATCAGACAATAAAATGATGGAGGCAATTCTTTGTTCTATCTAAACACTTTTAACCTTTGCTTTCCCCCTTTCGAGCCTTACTTATTCTTTCGTAACCCTCTTTTGGGATCATTAATAAAAACGAAGAGTGATTGAAAAAAAAGAAAGAAAAAAATAATAACCAAAAAAAGATCACAAGAAAAACAAAGAAGATAAGTGAACTACGTCTGACCTGATTCCTCAAAGAGGATACGTAGGCGCCTCACGGCTTGGTCATAGTGTAAATAAAAGTCAATCCTTCCCCAAGCAAGAAAACCATGGCAGAAGTTATGTTTGTTTTTTTTAAATTATGGAAAGCTTTTTGATTCCAAAAGTTGTAATAGTTTACCCGTCATAGTTATTTTGAATTTTCATATCTTTTTCAAAGCCCCACATAAACCCATATTGATATCCAAAAAGACCTCCCGGTCAGTGTTCGAGAAATGTCAAGACAGGCAAATGTAAGACGAGAATAACACGTTGGTCCCTGAATGAATAAGGATTATGAGCTGAAAGAATTGATAATCATAAGAATTCTCGGTAGAGAGAATATTATCAACAACACTCCAATCCCCATCTGAGAAGATAAAATGAGATAGTCTTATCGGTGAAAACCTTCACAGGCACCATAAGGTGACGCAAGCGAAGCAAAATGAGAGAGTCTTATCGGTAAAAACCTTCACAGGCACTATAAGGCGTCGGGAGCGGAGAGAAATGAGAGAGTCTTATTAGTGAAAACTCCTCGAAGGGCACTTTGAGGCGGCAAGGTAAGAGTGGTGGAAATGGTCCTCATTTTTGTGAAAGAGTTGGGCACACATTTATCCCCAGCAAGTGAAGACATCAGAAAGATTGATCGACACAAATAGACTGGGTTGATTAATCCGAAATGCACGACATGGTCGTTGGAATTGGTTGTACCACCCAGATAAGTTTCTTTCTTTTCTTTTTATCAGCATTGGTTTAGAAAGATTTTCTTTTTCTCGACTTTTTCATTTCTTTGTTTTTGTTTTCGAAAGATCTTTCAAAGCTTACTGCCAATTGCCAAAATAGGGCAAAGCAAAATATAAGCAAGATATATCAAGGAGAAAAGAAATATGAGGAAAAATACAATGAAGAATAACAGTTGAGAAATTTGTGGATAAGGATCGTCGGGAAAAATGAGCATTCCCTACAGATTGATGGCCAAAAGTCCAAGAGGGATGAACAACCAAAGTGGGGAAAGGAGAAAAGGAAAAATCGTCCCTAGTAGCAATGTCATCCCCAGCAAATAACATCGTTCCTCAACGAAGTTCGAGAACGTAGAGCAGGGAGAAGAAAAATGGAAAAACCATCCCCAGCAGGAGTGGCACGATCACTCACCATGTTTTAAAAAACTAATAAATTTTCTTTGATTTGAAGCAGGAAATGGAAGTATTATTTACGACGGAAGAGCATGCCATAAAGAAGATCACCAAAACTGGGGCAGAAAAGTTTCTGCCATTGTTGAAAATTTTCTTAAGGGAACAACAACATCAATTGAGGTGTTACTTTTCAATTGAAGAATTTGGGAGCTCGCCCATAGAACGGAGGCATTGCTTTCAGTTGAAATATTTGGGAGTCCACCCGTAGAACGAAGGCGTTACTTTCAGTTGAAGAATTCGGGAGCCCGCCCGTAGAATAGAGGCATTACTTTCAGTTGAAGAATTCGAGAGCCCGCCCGTAGAACGGAGGTGTTACTTTTCAGTTGAAGAATTTGGGAGCCAGCCCGTAGAACTGAGGCGTTACTTTCAGTTGAAAAATTCGGGAGCCCGCCCGTAGAACGGAGGCATTACTTTCAGTTGAAGAATTCGAGAGCCCACCCGTAGATTGGAGGCGTTACTTTCAGTTGATGAATTCGGGACCCCACCCATAGAACAGAGGTGTTACTTTCAGTTGAAGAATTCGGGAGCCCGCCCGTAGAACGGAGGTGTTAATTTTCAGTTAAAGAATTCGGGAGCCCGCCCGTAGAATGGAGGCGTTACTTTCAGTCGAAGAATTTGGGAGCCCTTCCATAGAATGGAGGCATTGAAAAATTTGGGAGCCCGCCCCTAGAACAAAGGTGTTACTTTCAGTTGAAAAATTCAGGAGCCTGCCCGTAGAATGGAGGTGTTACTTTTTAGTTGAAGAATTCGGGAGCCCACCCGTAGAACAGAGGCATTACTTTCAGTCGAAGAATTCGGGAGCCCGCCCGTAGAACAGAGGTGTTACTTTTCAGTTGAAGAATTCGGGAGCCCGCCCGTATAATGGAGGTGTTATTTTTCAGTTGAAGAATTCGGGAGCCTGTCCATAGAACGGAGGTGTTACTTTTCAGTTGAAGAATTCGGGAGCCCGCCCGTAAAACGGAGGTGTTAATTTTTAGTTCAAGAATTCGGGAGCCCACCCGTAGAATGGAGGTGTTACTTTTCAAGTTTTGAAGATTGAATTCGGGAGCCTTCCTGTAGAATGAAGGTGTTACTTTTCAAGTTTTGAAGATTGAAGTCAGGGCCTGCCCATATAACGGAGGTGTTACTTTTCAAGTTTTGAAGTGAAGTCGAGAGTCCTGTCCGTATAACATAGGAATACATTTCAAGTTGAAATCAGTAAAATAAAGAATTACAGTGATATCCATAACATAAGTTCAAGTTCAGCAATCAAGAAAGGCCAACAATGTCAAGATAGAAATAAAGGAACATCAGAAGAATACAAGATGCAAGCTCAAGGCAACACAGGAGCAAGTTGAAGATCTAGAAAGATTTTTATAATTTATAAACTAGTTTAGTCTAGCTTCTTGTTTCCTTTTAACACAATGTAATAAGGAGGTCAGTAAGCAACAACAACAGCAGCAGTAACAACGAGATCACAGCTTAATGGTAGTCCCAGCTACCAAAACTTCCCAAACTACATTGACCTGATTCCCTTTTAGCCAGGGATATGTAGGAGACCTTTTGAAGCAAAGGTTCGGTCAAAATTTTTGAAAAATGCTTCCACGGAGTACTCAAAACGGGCAAAAATCACTCGTATCCGCTCACTTATCTTTGCACGAAAACTCTTCGTATTTCCGGGCAAAGAGGGGCAACTGTGAGCACGTGATTTTTGCCCTATAGGAGAATTACTCCCAAAAATTCAAAATAAAATAGTTTCTTGTTGTGTGTGATTTTGTGTATTTTTGTGTTTTTTATTCTTTTATTGTTTGCATTTGTCTGTGCGTGTTTATTATTAAATTAATATAAAATACATAAATATGTTGCATTCTCGCATTCAGGATTTATTAGGAGTTAATTAACGTTGTTTTGTAAAAATAGACAATATATATATATATATATATATATATATATATATATATATATACATACATACATACATACATACTTCGCATTTTAGCGTTTTAAAGGCCTGGTTGTGTAATTTAATTTTAAATTGTTAGTTAACTATGTGTGTTAATTGTTAGAAGTTAATTTAATTTTTGTAACCTAATCTAGGATTCTAGGTTTGAATTTAGGAAATTAATTTAAGAAGGAAATAAAAGGAAAGGGAAGGAAAATAAGAGGACCCGGAATTGGGCCAAATTCAAGATCTGAATCAAAGGCCCAAACCAAACAACCCAATACCAGCCCCCAATCCGAACCAATCTTGCCCCATTACTACCAGAACGACCCCGTTTCATCTTGCAAGTTGATCACAGCCGTTGGATTTTCGTGATCCAAAGACTCAAATTAATCCATTCATTTTAATGTACTAAACACCCCAAATCAAACCCTATCTAGGTCATTCGTTTCCAACATCACAAATCCTCCCATAACACCACCGCAAACCTCCATCCCCCGGCCCACCGAAAATCGCTTCACGGATGTTTCGATAGGCCAACAACCCCCAACTTTACACCACAAAACCCCCATAACCTCCTCATTCCGGTCCTAAGCTTGGTTTCCTTCAAATCAGGCTCCAATTCTTCGAATATTGAATCGAAGTTTTGCCGGAAAACGTCGCCGGCTCCGATGACCATGAAATTAACACCCTGAAGCCACCGGACCATCCCTCTCCAAATCTACACATGTTCTCCTTTGAACGACACTAGAACACTTCGAATCCTAATTCTTTGCCAAGAACCCTAGTAGCCTCCACTTGCTTCCTAGTTGCGGCGCCGCTTCCATTCAACCCCAAACTCACAAACAGCCTTCCCCTAATGCCCCTCGCAACCAAAACAACATCGGTTAAGTTCGAATTGAACCCAAACCATTCGAACCCCAATCCGAGCCCCCAAGAACCCTAGAAGGGTTTAAGCCTATTTTTAGGATTTGTTTGAGTTCCCAATGGGCTTTAGTCGAAGTGTTCTCACTTGAGAACACTCGATTAAATCCCGTTTGGCCTAAAAAATTTCGAGTTCAAACTGGTCCAAGTACGGGTTTCTGATTCTTCACTCTTGAGGTATTTCCTCTTTCTTTCTTTTATCTTTGATTATTTGTTTGTTAGTTTTTGTTTGTGTTTATTATTTGTTTCTCGCTAAATCTTCTGTCCTCCCCCACAATACCTTTATTTGGTCATTTTTGTTTCTAATTCTGTGATTTGCTTGTGTTTGTTATGGTATATGCATTCACTTCGATTAATATCGTCGAATAATTGATTCTGCATTTTACCCTGTTTTGCCCGAGAATTGTGAATCACTGATTTGTCGATCATTTGTTAGAGATTATGTGTTGTGATCAATTAAATAAATATCGTCGATAAGTTGTATATGTTCATTTGGTTAGAACAATGTGACAGTGATGTTGTCAATACTACCTAGTTTGGTCCGAATATCGCTTGAATTGAAATTTGATTTGTTCATGGCTAGCTTAGGGTTTGAATTGGATATAGCTATTAGTTTAATTAGAAATCGGAAACTGTCATTTAAAATTCAAGAAGAGTGCAATGCATATGGGGTATGTTGGTGGAACCTGCTGGACAATAGTATTTTCCACCCATTCTACCTTCAGGGATTTGTTTTAAAAAGTAAAACCCATACTTAGACCAATAAAAGTGGGAACCTGAGGGAATAACATGGGTTAATGATAAAAGGGTTAAGGGGTGCACATGGGAAGGAATATACATGTTGGAAAAGGTGAAAACTTAGAATAAAATAAGGGTTAGTTTTAGTCTATAAAAGAGAGAACTGAAATTCTTAAAGGGGGCGAAAAAACAAAGAGAGAGTGAGGAGGAAAATGAAAAACAGACTGAAAATTCTTTAAGAGCAGTGAGTTGTAGGGAGCCTTGAGAGTTGAAAGAGAAAGGTTATTATTTCATTGCCTCTTCTAGGATCATTTCTGGTTGTTTGCATTTCAACTCTTAAGTTCAAACTTGAAGTTTGGTATTCTTTTGGGTGTTATTCTATTGATCCTGTTTGGTTTTCAAACCTATCGTTTCTTCGAAATCGATTTGAAATTGCTGTGGATCTATTCTTAAGTTTCCTGTTGGTTTAATCTGTTCTGGGATTCCAATTCGGCTGTGTTATTAAGTTGCTTTGGGTGTTGCTGCTGTTATTTGTTGTGTCGTATTGTTGTTCGTGTTACTGCTGCTGCTGATCCTCTTTCTTCTTTATTTCCAAATACCAGGTACACAATTGGTACTCCTTGTAAAGTTGAGAACTGAAGCATGAAATACAAATGAGAAGATGAAAATGAGAAATAGAATGTTAAAGCATGTTTTAAGTTCATTTTCTTTATGTTTTGCTATTTTTATGATTTATTTTTAATGCATCTTGCGGACAATTTCATCTAAGGAGTTGTATTCCATTTATACTTAGACTAGAACATAGTATTCTGTTATATTTTGTAGCTGGCAGCATTTCAATTATTGAACTCTTTTGGTTAATTTAGTATCTTTTAATGATTGAAGGGGTTTTGTAGGTCACAAAGTTTCTTCTTATGTTATTATAGTATATTTGTTGCTATATTCATACAATTAAATAAATAAAGGCTTTCTTAAGTATGGATTGTATAAATCATGCTAAAGGAATGAGGAATTAATTTAAGTCTAACTTGTATTATATTTAAATGTTGCTGTTGGTGTCTCACTAGATTTAAAAGGTTGAGTAATTTATGAGAATGATATGTTAATTGGTCCAAAGGTAATCCAACATTATATATTTTGTTTTGGTAATTATCATGGGATAAGAATAAGACTGATAGAGTCATAATGTTTTGATGAAATTATAGATTATTTCAAGTCCCCACATGGCAAACAGGCCGCCATATTTAATATATTTTCTGATTTAACAAATTATGTTCGAAATCCGACTGTAACAACTCGAGAGCATGTGGTTAATTAGGATTTTTTTACTAGAGAAAAAAAAATGTAGTCACTTTAGGATCGTCCTTTTAAAATAAAATAAGGCGAGCCTCATCAAATAAAATGTACAAATTGCAGGGGCCCTCAACAATTGGTTATAATAATTGTATAGACCTCGGGATGTGCCGTTTAGCGAATTTCGCGGCCTTCTCCAAAATAATAACACGTTAGACTCTTTAGGCACGTGTTTAATAATTTTACCTTCTTAAATTCGGGTGCACATTTATGTGACCCAAATCCAAATCTCAACGAAGTCGAAATATGTCGACAACCACGGGTGCACTGGTGCGACGTGGTCCGAGATACGTTTTCACAACGTTGCAATTCTTTGTTAAAATAATAATAATAATAATAATAATAATAATAATAATAATAATAATAATAATAATAATAATAATAATAGTAATAATAATAATAATAATAATAATAATAATAATAATAATAATAATAATCAAAAGTGGTTGAAAGTTAAAATTTGCACATATGTTACATCATGTTATAAATAAAATAAATAAGCCAAATATGATAGTTGAGCGACCATGCTAGAACCACAGAACTCGGGAATGCCTAACACCTTCTCCCAGGTTAACAAAATTGCTTATCCGGATTTCTGGTGCGCAGACTGTAATATAGGGTCATTCTTTTCCTTGATTCGGGATTCAACTGGTGACTTGGGACACCATAAATCTACCAAGTGGTGACTCTGAATTAAATAAATAAATCCTGTTTCGATTGTCCTTTAACTGGAAAAACTCCCTTGCGCCCTTGCGGGTGCCGGAGAAAGGAGGTGTGACATCCTTCCAGAACATGTAGGGCCTGGGAGGCCAAGTAAGCGTAGCTTACAAAGATTTATGTCTATTCCCAGAGGTACAGTTACCGGCAGGTCTTAAACTATCGAAATTTGATCTATATGACGGTCACAACGACCCAGTAGCACATTTTAGGTGCTTCAGTAGCAAAATGCGCGGTGCCAGCGGAAGAGATGAGTTGCTCATGGATTATTTTAGCTGAAGTCTTAGAGGATCGGCCCTAGAATGGTACACCAGGAAAGACCATGCTAGATGGTTTAATCGGGATGACCTGGCCCAATCATATGCTAATCATTTTCAGTACAACTTGGAGATTGTTCCGGATAGGCTATCATTGACAAAGATAGAAAAGAAGCTAGGAGAAAGTTTTCGGGAATACGACTTCAGCTGGAGAGAACAAGCCGCTCGGGTAGACCCACATATGAAAGAAGGAGACATGGTAGATTATTTTCTACAAGCTTTGGATCCAACATACTATGGGCATTTAGTATCAGCCGTCGGGAAAACATTTAACGAAGTAGTTAAGATGGGGAGCATGGTTGAGGAAGGGTTAAGATCAAACAAGATTATGAGCTATTCAGCAATAAAAGCTATGACCCAGGCAATTCAAACAGGCACCGGTGGAGCCCTTGGGAAAAAGAAGAAAGAAGAGGTGGCAGTTGTAGAAAGGAGATCGTGGTCGAGGAATCCTAATCCATACTACCATCAACCTCGCCCACATCATCAACCCTACTCACCAGCACTATATGGACCACCACAAAACTACTACCCTCCCCCTGTTCCATAAATTTTGTACATCATGCTCAAACCTACCCACCAACGCCTATTCCATGGCGAGCACCGGCACCTCATAATACCTACCATACTCAGAACACATATCCACCACCCAAAACATATAAAAATCCCGATGGAATAGGTTTCCACCCTAATCCCGGAGTCAGGAATGATAGGATGCAAAAGAAGAAAACATTTACTCTTTTGGGTGAGTCATACACCAGTCTTTTTCATAGACTGAGGCACCTCGAAATCATGAACCCCATTGAATCCAAAATCCATAACCCACCACCAAGGAACCTGGACTAGTCTGTTAGTTGTGAGTATTGTTCGGGAGCCCCAAGACACGACACTGAAAAGTGTTGGAATCTAAAGACCGCAATATAAGAGCTTATTGATTCAAGAAGAATTGAAGTCCAGGCTCATGAGGCTCCCAATATCACACAAAACCCCCTACATGTTCATCATGAGGCCCATATGATAGAAGTGATACAAGGGGTAGGTTGCAAGAAGCCTTCTCAAGCTGTAATGATGATTAAGGCAAGTTGAGGCAGGGTAGAGGAGAAAGTAATGCGTGAGAAAGTGGTGATCAAGCAAGTAGTAAATGAGCCAGTGGTGGTAGCAGAGCCCGAGCCAGTGAAAGTGATAGTTCTAGGAGCAAGTACAAAGCCTGTGTTGATTGTGAAAGGGGCACAAATAGAGACGGTCATTATCAAACCGGTTACTCAACTGCCCATTGTGAACATTAAAGACGTGCCATGGAATTATAACAAGGTGACCTTTATGTATATAGAAAAGGAGATTAAAGATGAAATTTGTGAGACCCACGGGTTGACAAGGTCGAGGAGGTGCTTTGCTCCCGACGAATTAAGAAAATCAAAACTCAGCAGAGATAATCTCACTACTAGAAATTGCAGCTGTGGCAACCCTTCTAAAACCGTTGCAATAGATAGGCTAACTGTCCCTGTAGGTATATTGGGACGGATTTGGACGCGTTCCCGGATTCGGCGTTACAATAGGTCTATTGGAACGGTTATTTGCAACGGTTTGAAAACCGTCCTCATAGATAGGGATATTGTAACGGTTTGGATTATACCATTGTCCTATCTATAGGAACGGTTTTCTTTTCTATTGGAACGGTTATAAACCGTTCTGATATTATAATACAGCTGATTTTTTAAGCCTATTGCAACGGTTTTTGGGATATAATGGAACAATTATCGGTACCCTATTGCAACGTAATTGTGACATATTGGAACGTTTATTAGGGGGTACTCTTATTATTTGCAAGGTCTATTGGAACGGTTATAGTCTCTATTGCAATAAATTATAATATTCATGGAAGCAAAATAAGAAATATTTTCCTATTCCATGAAATTGGTTTACACAATATCCAACAAGCATTATCCGTATACAAAAATAAAATATAGATACATTGTTTGGTCGAAAATTCAAAAGTCAAGATAGATAGTTCGCATACAAAAAGTTCTAAACTAAATAACATAATAACAGAAAGTCTAACAACGATCAACAACACTCAAGTAAGGTCTTTGTCAGTGCTTTCATCCACAATCTGTTGCACCTACAAAAGATAATGAGAAATAATCAAACAAAATTTTTAGGATAATTGAGTCACAAAGTACTTAAAGCAGTTTTAAGCACAAATTCAGTTAATAAGCAATACAAATTTTTTTTTTTTAAAATTTGATAACTCGAAAATTTTCAAACTCTCTAAATTCTTAAATTTTTCGGCAAAGTTTTATTTGTATATATGACTATCGCAAAATTTTCAACTTTCGTAATACGACTGTGCCATACAAATTCAATTTTTTATTTCTACATGCAATATATTGGAAAAAAATAGCGAGCTTCTTGTACATAAGAGGCACCAGAGCCATGAACAATCTCATTGTGTTTCATGTAGTTGAAAATGTAACTATCCATGAACTCAAACTATTCATCAGACACTCCAGGGTCAAAATTACCTCAAAATCTGACCTTCTGTTCATATTTGATGCTAACAGAAATTTGTTTTAGAAAAAGAGTGAAAGAAAGCAGTAGAGGTAGAGTTGTCTACACTTCTTTTAATTGATTCAAGTTAAGTTAACCAGTAAATTTGATTTCTAGTTTGTACCGTTAGTTTTTAGGGTTGAGACTAAAACCATATATGTTTTATATACATTAAGGACTATTACTATCACTTGATATATAATAAACACCAAAATAGTCCGACCCCGGTACATGAAGGACCATTTTGATCCTCCGAAGAAATAGAGTATCTTCAGAAGATTTTAATGGGTCAAATTAAAATATAGAAGAAAATTCCATATCCCTCATCCACCCATCAGTAGGTACGTTGCCAAAAGATTAGATTTAAATTAGTACTTTTTCATTTTAAATAAATAATATTAATACCTGGAATGAGTTGTCCTTTGTTGTTATCAGTAGATGGACGACGGAAGTCGTGCAACGACATCTACAACAACTTCTTGACGGATAGTTGCCTTTTGTTCCTTAATTTTTTCCGCAATAGAGGAACCAAATCAAACAACTCATGTGCAACAATGTCTTGCACAAATGACATTGTTCTTCTATATTAAAAAATAAATCAACCAATCAACTAGTCAACTATGACTCAACCACAATGTTTTCCAGATAAAACATATAAATAAATAAAAAGGCAGAGCTCCAAACCTCAAGAATATAGCACTCCCTGTCTTGTGGACGATGGCAGGTCACTTCTAGAAGTGCAGCGATATATGTATCATTCGGATAACACTAATTTTTTGGGAAATGACATTCATAAAGAAGCAAGTTGCCGAAGTAAGACAAACATATCCAAAAAGTACAATCTGCTAGCTACATTTGATCTCCTAGATCTGCTAATATATACTCGCATACAATGTAAGTTAAGAGCATAAATTAGAACCATAATCCATTAGATCTACTGAGAACACCATTTGCATCAGAAGACAAACTTCAAGGCACAGTAACTTTTACAAACAAACAAAAAACGAAACAATTACCCTGAGATATCATTGTATAGAGATCGTTTGCGGATGACGTATGATGCACATGGAGCGCTTCCGCATTCATACATAAATAAAGTATCCGTTTTAAGTAGTAGCACCACCAGTTAGACGAACATTCATACTACCAATTTGTGGGTAAAAAAAAAAGAAAAATCCTGTGGACGAGTAATATTCTCCCTCTCATTAGTGATAGCAGGGGATATGGACCATCAATTTCATTGGAAGAATCAGGCAATCAACTGGATTTCTAGACCATCAAGAAGGAATTAAGTAATTTGAAGTAGATGCTCGGACCTAAGAGACTCTTCCTGACTAAGAATTTTATCCACTTTCATACCGACAGTAGGCATTTTGACAAGACCATTAGATTAACAGTTTGAGTTGGT
The DNA here is from genome assembly GCA_032618575.1 of Nicotiana noctiflora. Taxonomy (NCBI): domain Eukaryota; kingdom Viridiplantae; phylum Streptophyta; class Magnoliopsida; order Solanales; family Solanaceae; genus Nicotiana; species Nicotiana noctiflora. The sequence continues at coordinate 120,894 of JASVEL010006665.1, forward strand.
AACATTTCTCATTAGTTTTGATAAGGAACATTTCTCGTTAGTTCTCACTCATTAAGAATCTTTCGAACATATTGCATGAACAAAATAAACTTCAAACTGTTATACAACTACTATGTGGTTTTCAGAAAGGAACCTAACCAAACTCAACTAGTTTTAAATGATACTTAGTTGTTATAGAATTTGAAAAAAATGTTTACTCTTGCTGATAACTTGCCATGACCATCATAAGCCTGAAACATGTTCTTTACTTCTTCAGATGATATTACTTTTCCAGAATATTCAATAATAAACTGTCAAAACTAATCATGTCAAGAGTAAGGAACAATTGGTTAATTGCAGCTAATTAAGAATAAGTCATAATAACAGTTACTGAGAAAACCCTCTGATATATTGACTCAAATTTGATACAGCAACTGCTCGGAACAAAGCAAGTTCAACTAAACAGTGATTCCTGGTTCATTGACATATCTGATAGATGAACCACTAAATTCCAAAGTATAATCTAATTATACTACAATAAAATAGGAAACATTTTGTACAAATATAACGATGCCATAGTACTTAATAGTAGCATGTTATCACAAAACATCAACCAACCCAAATGTCACACCTTTTCAAATAGCCTTCTTACTACAACCAAAATTTTAAACAAATAAGACACTACTAACAATTATAAAGAGCAGACGCTAGGGTGTTACACATTTAATGATAACACATTTTTGCACGAGCATAGGATAAAAATTTTATACAACTCATCTTCCTCATATCACACATGAACCTCTTGAATGAGCAACATATGGTGTTTTAACTGCCAAAAGATGTTTTAATCAAAGGTGTGAAACGAGAGAAAAGAAGGGAGAAAATGTTCACTAGTTAGAGATTTACAACGTAAAATAGAGCTCCTTATATGAGTTTAGCCTACAGAAAACAAGAAAGATTTTCTAGTTACATAGATGCCTAATTATAGACTTATAGTACAACCATTAAGAATATTTCCTATAAGATTTGGCACAATCATTCCTATACATAAAAGAAAAGCATAAATACATTCTAACTATCACAACCACTCTTTTATGTTTGGTAATAGATCAGTTCACTGCTGAAGTAAACTCCCAGATCTGTGGATGCAAAAATGACCTTAAATTCCACATAAAAAAGGTAAAGAACTAAAAGAAGAATAATTTTCAAAAGGATTTCTTGACAAGCTTCAATATTCAATTCTATTTACCACATTCCCTCTAAATAATCTTAGCTTGGCATTTTCCAATTTACAAGCAATCATAATAAGAAACACCAATTCTAGTTATTCAGCAAACAAACAAAACTCAGCAGAGATAATCTAATTTGGCCAATGTAAAGAAAGCTATTACCGAGGAAGAGGCCGAGGAATTTTTGAAGAAAATGAAAATGCAGGACTATTCGATAGTAGAGCAATTGAGAAAGACACCAGTGCAAATATCCCTGTTGTCCTTGATGATTCACTCTGATAAACACCGTAGTGCATTAATGAAAATACTGAATGAGGCTCATGTGCCTAAGAAGATTACAGTGAGTCATCTTGAAAAGATCGTAAATAAAATTTTTGAAGTGAACAGAGTGACGTTCTCAGATGATGAACTGTCGATAGAGGGAATGGAGCATAACAAGGCTTTATATCTTACTGTGAAATGTGAAGATTTGGTAGTGACTCGTGTGTTGATTGATAACGGGTCGAGTGCCAATATATGCTCTTTGTCTACTCTGGGCAAGCTCAAGATTGATCATGAAAGAATCCATAAGAACAATATTTGTGTGCGTGGATTTGACGGAGGTGGAAAGAACACTATTGGAGACAACGTATTGGAGCTTACTATCGGACCAGTAGAATTTACTATGGAATTTCAAGTCTTGGATGTTGTTGTATCCTACAATCTCCTACTTGGTCGACCATGGATTCATGCGGCAAAGGTTGTACCTTCTTCACTCCATCAGATGGTAAAGTTCGAATGGGACCTTCAAGAAATAGTGGTCCATGGTGAAGACAACTCTGTGACGACCCGGCCCGTCGTCACGGGAATTACCACCCCGTTGTGTTGTAATTACATAATTCATGCTTTTATATAAGTGTTAGAGTCTATCGGGGGAGTTAGGAGTGAATTAAATTGGGAATGAGGCATATAGCCTTTGTGAAGGAAACTTGAATAAGAAAAGTCAACCCGGAGTTGACTATTTAGCTAGAGGGCTCGGAATCGGATTCGATGATTCGGTTAGTTCCGGAAGGTGATTTGTGACTTAGGGGAGCGATCGGAATTGAATTTGGAGGCCCGGTGTAGAAATAGGCTTGAATTGGCTAAGGTTGAATTTTGGCGAAATCCGGACGATAGGTGAGATTTAGATCCGGGGTCCGGAATGGAGTTCCGACAGTTGCAGTAGCTTCGTTATGTGATTTTGGATATGTCCGCAAAATTTCAGGTCATTCGGACGTCATTTGGTCGGGTTTTTGATCGAATGTGTAATTCGGAAAGTTTTAAGAAATTTAGGCTTGAATCCGTGTGTAATTGGTGATTTTGATGTTTAGGGTGGTGTTTTTATGATTGGAACAAGTTCGTATCGTGTTTTGGAGTATGTTGGTGGTTTTCGTTGGGGTCCCGGAGGCCTCGGGATGGATTCGGGGGTCCAAACGGACCAATTTGTGCCAAAAGGCACTGCTGTTCTGCTGCAATAATCGCAGAAAAATTTTGTTCTCCGCGATCGCGGAGATGGCCATGCGATCGCGTAAGGGAGAAATCCCGAGCTCTGCGATCGCGAAGCAAAGCCTGCGATCGCGTAAGTCTGAAGGTTGGAGCATTGCGATCGCGTGAGGTTTTATGCGATCGCGTAGGGTATTTGGTCGGAAGCAGTGCGATCGCGTGTCTTGTGTCGCGATCGCGTAGGTTAATCTGGGAGCCGGCCGAGTTTGTTCACTGCGATCGCGTTACTTCGTTTGTGATCGCGTAGGGTCACTGAATTGTTCACCGCGATCGCGTCAAGGATCACGCGATCGCGTAGAGGAAAATTAGGCCGCCCAAAATTTGTGCATCGCGATCGCGTGAGGAAGATCGCGATCGCGTAGGGTTAATTCGTCTGGCAGAGAATTTAATCACAGAACAGAGGGGCTACGGGTTTCATTCATGAAACCTCCATTTTTGAGTTCTAGAGAGAGAAACTCACGGGAATTGCTGGTAATTCATCGGGGATTCGTTGGAGGTAAGTTTTGTGGCTTAATTACATCATTTTAGCATGAAATCCTTGGTTAAATCCCTGTAAATGGAAGATTAAAGGTGGGTTTGAGCCCTAGGCCTAAATTAAAGAAAAACACCGATTTGAGTGGGCAAATGGAGTCCGATTTTGGTAAATTTTATATGCCTAGACTCGTATCGAGATGAGGATTCCGAATATGTGATTTTTGTAATTTTTCGACAAGTGTACCAAAAGTCGGGTTTTGACAACTTGTGGGTTTTGATATAAATTGGGTTATTTCGAATGAATTTCGTGAAATTAGCGTATATTGATGCATTCTCTATGACTTTGAGCAGATTTGGCATCCGAGGAGATTGATTTGCGAGGCAAGCGCAAGGCGGATTGAAGCTTCTACCGGTTCGAGGTGAGTGGTAGTAGTAAACAATACACTGAGGGTTTGAAACCCCGTTCTAGCACTTTACAGTGCTATATTGAGATGAGACACGCGTTCTATGACGGGCGTGGTAACATTGTGATAAGGGGTTCGGACTTAGTCCTTCCCGGCTAATAGAATACTGTGTTGTACGACTGTTAATGAGGTTATAACTGTACCATTGGGCTAATAGCCATGTTTGGGGCCTCGTGCCGATCTGTAGAGCATTAGGGAACCTATAGAGCTAGGTGACCTTTATATCGTGTTAGAAATATACACTCAGCCATAGCTCTAGCTGTATAGCATAATATGAGCCCGTACTAGATGTGTACATTGAGAGAGATTATATAGGATGGAATTCCCTGTTCTAGCTGAGTGGGCCTGAAAGGCCAAGTCTATACCGATTGAGATGAGATAGGGTCAAGGACCCACTATGAGATGTTATATTGGGCCCGAAAGGCCAAGTCTATATTAACCGAGACAGGGTCAAGGACCCATTGTGATATATTATATTGGGCCTGAGAGGCCAAGTGCATACTGACCTGGGATAGGGTCGAGGACCCATTATGAGGTATTATGTATATAGATACCTATATTGGATCGGACCGCACGCCGCAGTAATGTACATGTAATATACATGTAATATACATGTGAGACGGACTGCACGCCGCAGTATTATTGCGCTTGGGCTGTAGGAGCCCCTTCGGAGTCTGAGTCTGCACACATTCCAGTGAGCGCCGGTATATTATGGGATCGGGCTGCACGCCGCAGCAGTATATATGTTGGATCGGACTGCACGCCGCAGTGATATATGGTGGACCTGGCCGCACGCCATAGCACCATAGCGCTTGGGCCTAGGGAGCCCCTCCGAAGTCTGTATACACCCCCAGTGAGCGCCGTCGACGTTAAATGGAGCGGGCTGCGCGCCGCAGCAGTATATGTATTGGAGCGGGCTGCACGCCGCAGCATTATACTTAATCATATCCTACTATTTACTTAGATACTTATACATTATAGATATAAGTATGTGCCTTTATATGTTGAGATGGCCGTACACCGTAGGGGTACGAGCGAGGGTTTGTTCAGTGTGGAGATCTTGTAGAGATAAACGTAGATTGGAGGTTAAAGTACTACTATAGTGATGACGTACTTGTGAAGATTGCCTTAGAACTGCTAAGTGATAGCACAGGAGTTCTTACTTTCAGTTATTATTTATTATTGTTACTCACTGAGTTGAAATATACTCACCCCACTCCCCTGCACTTTTTGGTGCAGATCCACAGGTGCCCGAGAGCAGTTGAGACATTTTAGCCGCTGATCTATATCTACTTTGGCGGAGATTACGAGGTAGCTGCCAGCGTCCGCAGAGCTTGTTTTCTCCTTCTTTATCATCTTGTTGATTTCCTATTTGTCTAGACTTGGTTGTATTAGGATGCTATTCTGTAGAGGCTCAGTCTCGTGACACCACGATATGTTTGGGACCGTATCTTTGTATGTTTTGACGTTTCGGTTTTCACCTGATATGACTAACTACCGTTTAAGTTTAATTTATTTAATAATTGGCTGGTTAAGAGGGATGATATGGTCGGGCTTGCCTAGCATTGTGTTGGGCGCCATCACGACCGGGGTTTGGGTCGTGACAAGTTGGTATCGGAGCCCAGGTTAACAGGTCTCGCGAGTCATGAGCCGGTTTAGTAGAGTCTCGTGGATCGGTACGGGGACGCCTGTACTTATCCTCGGGAGCCTGCAAACCTTTTAGGAAAAGTTTCAATTCTTGGAATTCTTGTCGTGCGATTAATTTTGACTTAAACTAAACTTTGACATTCTATTCTCTCACAGATGGCGAGAACTCGAGCTTCCGGACGGGGAGGATGACCACCACTACCACCTGCTAGAGGCCGTGGACGCGGCTGTGGTCGTGGCGGAGGTCGGGCAACTGATGTAGTACCAGCTGACCCACAGCCCCCAGTTGCAGAGGTGCCAGCAGCACCAGTTCAGGCACCAGCTGTGCCCATTGTCATTCCGGGTCTACAGGAGACCCTGGCTCAGATACTAGCAGTTTGCACTGTCCTGGCACAGGCGGTTTCAGTTACTACTGCAGCAGGCTGCATCGGGGATCGGGGGTGGTCATCGGACCCCCGCAGACGCACTCCGAGCCAGCGATGCGGGGCATACGGACACCGGAGGCTCCTCCGGTTCGGCCTTGTGGTTCCGGTTCAGCCGGCAGATCAGTTCAGGGGGACAGGGTCCCGGCTATGACGGACGATGAGCGGCGTCGTCTCGAGAGGTTCACTAGGTTATCTCCTCCGGTGTTCACTGGTGCTCCGGGCGAGGACGCCCAAGGTTTTCTGGATAGGTGCCGTCGGATGCTTCGTACGGCAGGGATATTGGAGTCCGGTGGGGTATCTTTCACTACCTTTCAGTTTCAGGGACCAGCCTTTGCTTGGTGGGAGGCTTATGAGCGCCGCAGGCCGGCAGGGGCAACACCACTATCATGGCCGGAGTTCTCCACTATGTTCTTGGAGAAATGGGTGCCTCGATCTCGGAGAGAGGAGATGCGTAGGCAGTTTGAGGGTCTCCGTCAGGGGGACATGTCAGTGTCAGAGTATGAGATCAGATTTACGGAGTTGTCCAGATATGCACCGTGGTTGGTTCATTCCGACAGAGAGAGGATTGGGCGCTTCGTGGACGGCCTCATTTATCCCATTCGTATTCTGATGACTCGGGAGAGGGTTTTGAGTCGTACATTTGAGGATGCTGTGGATATTGCTCGCGACATAGAGACAGATCGTCGCATGCAGCGGGATGAGAGGGAGGCCAAGAGGCCTCGAGGTTAGTTCTAGTGGCACCCAGACCAGAGGCCAGAGCCAGCAGAGCCGAGGTCGCTCTTTCAGATCTTCCCAGTCGGGTCACTCCGATCGTCGCAGATGGTGTTCTAGACAGGGTTATCAGGGTTCGCACCAGAGCCAGCCATCTCTCACTGCCATGCCAGCTTAGAGTTCTTCACAGGCCCCATCTGCTCAGGGTTCATCTCGGCCTAGTTCATCAGCTGGCCATTCCAGCGCCAGAGGTCCTTATCAGTCTCAGTACCCAGCACCGGGGAGTTGCTACGAGTGCGGAGAGTTTGGGCATCACCGTAGGGAGTGTCCCCGTCTTGTTTCCGGATCTTATCAGCAGAGGGGGCAGCCCTCGTCATCTGGTCCTTCTACTTCAGCACCCGCCCCGCCAGCTAGGGGTGAGGGTCAGACAGCTAGGGGTCGCCCTCGAGGGGGAGGCCGATCAAGCGGTCAGGCTAGATGCTATGCTTTTCAGGGCCGATCTGAGGCTGTTGCTTCTGATGATGTCATTACAGGTATTATTTCAGTCTGCCACAGAGATGCCTCAGTATTGTTTGATCCCGGTTCTACTTATTCTTATGTGTCTACATATTTTGCTCCTCATTCGGGCACGACCCGAGGGAGTCTTGAGCTGCCAGTGCATGTATCTACCCCGGTAGGGATACTATTGTTGTGGACCACGTATACCGGTCCTGTTTGGTCACTATTGGAGGTCTGGAGACCCGAGTAGACCTGTTGCTTCTCAGAATGATTGATTTTGATGTTATATTGGGCATGGACTGGCTATCTCCATGTCATGCTATTCTGGACTGTCATGCTAAGACAGTCACTTTGGCTATGCCGGGCATTCAGAGGATCGAGTGGCGAGGCACGACCGAGTATGTACCTAGCAGGGTAATATCTTTCCTCAAGGCCCAACGAATGGTTGGGAAGGGATGTCTCTCTTATTTAGCATTTGTGCGGGAGGTTGAGGCCCAGACTCCCAGTATTGATTCTGTTCCCATTGTGCGAGACTTTCCTGATGTGTTTCCCTCAGACCTGCCGGGCATGCCGCCGGACATGGATATTGATTTTGGTATCGATTTGGTGCCGGGCACTCAGCCTATTTCTATTCCTCCGTATCGTATGGCACCGGCTTGAGTTGAAGGAATTGAAGGAGCAGCTCTAGGAACTCCTAGATAAGGGGTTTATTCGGCCGAGTGTGTCGCGGTGGGGTGCACCGGTCCTGTTTGTTAAGAAGAAGGACGGATCTACGAGGATGTGTATTGACTATCGGCAGCTAAACAAAGTAACGATGAAGAATAAGTATCCTCTTCCTCGTATTGATGATTTATTTGATCGACTCCAGGGAGCTAGGGTGTTCTCGAAGATTGATCTTCGTTCAGGCTACCATCAACTGAAGATTAGAGAGTCTGACATTATGAAGACTGCATTCCGGACCAGATATGGTCACTATGAGTTCCTTGTGAGGTCTTTTGGGCTGACCAACGCCCCAGCAGCATTTATGCATCTAATGAACAGTGTATTCAGGCCGTATCTTGATTCATTTGTGATTGTGTTCATTGACGACATTCTAGTCTACTCTCGTAGCCAGGAGGAGCATGCTCGGCACTTAAGTATTGTGTTGCAGAGGTTGAGAGAGGAGAAGCTGTATGCCAAGTTCTCCAAATGTGAGTTCTGGCTTGAGTCCGTGGCATTCTTAGGGCACGTGGTGTCCTGTGATGGTATTCGGGTAGATCCGAGGAAGGTCGAGGCAGTGCAGAGTTGGCCCAGACCGACCTCAGTTACTGAGATCCGTAGCTTTCTGGGATTGGCAGGGTATTATCGCCGATTTGTTCAGGGGTTCTCTTCTATTGCTTCACCCTTGACTAGATTGACTCGGAAGGGTGTTCCTTTCTTATGGTCCGAGGAGTGCGAGGAGAGCTTTCGGAAGCTCAAGACAACACTGACCACAGCACCAGTCTTGATTCTACCGACAGCTTCAGATTCTTATACTGTATATTGTGATGCCTCAGGAGTTGGCATTGGTTGTGTGTTGATGCAGGAGGGTAGGGTCATTGCTTATGCCTCTCGTCAGTTGAAGCCCCACGAGAAGAACTACCCTGTTCATGATTTGGAGCTAGCAGCCATAGTTCATGCTTTGAAGATTTGGAGGCATTACCTGTATGGTGTCTCCTGTGAGGTGTTCACGGATCATCGCAGCCTTCAGCACTTATTCAGACCGAAGGACCTTAATTTGAGACAGCGGAGGTGGTTGGAGTTGCTTAAGGACTATGATATCACTATTTTGTATCATCCGGGGAAGGCCAATGTGGTGGCCGATGCCTTGAGTCGGAAGGCGGTTAGCATGGGCAGCTTAGCTTTCATCCCAGTTGGGGAGAGGCCATTTGCTTATGATGTTCAAGCCCTAGCCAATCGGCTAGTGAGATTAGATATTTCGGAGCCGAGTCGAGTGTTGGCTTGTATTGTTTCTCGATCTTCCTTATATGATCGCATCAGGGAGCGACAGTATGATGACCCTCATTTGCTTGTCCTTAAGGACAGAGTGCAGCATAATGATGTTAGAGATGTGACTATCGACAGTGATGGTGTTTTGAGGATGCAAGGCCGTATATGTGTGCCCAATGTTGATGGTTTGCGGGAGTTGATACTTGAGGAGGCACACAGTTCGCGGTACTCTATTCACCCAGGTGCCGCAAAGATGTACCAAGACTTGAGACAACACTACCGGTGGAGGAGAATGAAGATGGATATTGTTAGGCATGTAGCTAAGTGCCTCAATTGCCAGCAGGTCAAATATGAGCATCAAAGACCGGCGGTGTTCTTCAGCGTATGGTTATTCCCGAGTGGAAATGGGAGAGGATCACCATGGATTTTGTTACTTGGCTCCCTCGGACAGCGAGGAAGTTTGATTCTGTATGGGTGATCGTTGATCGGCTGACTAAGTCCGCACATTTCATCCCAGTTAGTACTACTTACTCATCGGAGCGGTTGGCGGTGATCTTTATTCGGGAGATTGTCAGGTTGCATGGGGTCCCAGTGTCTATTATATCTGACAGAGGCACTCAGTTCACTTCCCAGTTTTGGAGAGCATTTCAGCGAGAGATGGGTACGAGGGTTGAGCTGAGTACAGCATTTCACCCCCAGACAGACGGGCAGTCTGAGCGTACTATTCAGATCCTGGAGGATATGTTACGAGCATGTGTGATTGACTTTGGTGGTTCGTGGGATGAATTCTTACCACTTGCCGAGTTTGCCTACAACAACAGCTACCAGTCGAGTATTCAGATGGCCCCGTACGAGGCATTGTATGGCAGACGGTGTAGATCTCCCGTGGGATGGTTTGAGCCTGGTGAGGATAGACTCATAGGGACTGAGTTAGTTCAGGATGCTTTGGATAGAGCGAGGTTGATCCAGGAGAGACTTCGCACAGCACAGTCTCGCCAGAAGAGTTATGCAGATCGTAGTGTTCGAGAGTTGTCTTTCATGGTTGGTGACAGAGTATTGCTGAAGGTTTCACCCATGAAGGGTGTCATGAGGTTTGGGAAGAAAGGGAAGTTGAGTCCCGGGTATATTGGTCCTTTTGAGATACTCAGGAGAGTTGGAGAGGTGGCATATGAGTTAGCCTTGCCACCCAGCTTATCCAGCGTTCATCCGGTATTCCATGTGTCTATGCTCCGGAAGTACATTGGAGATCCGTCTCATGTATTACACTTCAGTACCATCCAGCTTGATGGTGATCTGTCCTATGATGTGGAGCCTATTGCTATTTTGGGTCGTCAGGTGAGAAAATTGAGGTCCAAGGAGATTGCATCGGTTAAGGTTCAGTGGAGAGGTCGACCCGTGGAGGAGGCCACTTGGGAGATCGAGCGGGAGATGCGGAGCAGATATCCTCACTTGTTTGAGACTTCAGGTATGTTTCTCGACCCGCTCGAGGACGAGCGTTTGCTTAAGAAGGGAGAATGTGACGACCCGGCCCGTCGTCACGGGAATTACCACCCCGTTGTGTTGTAATTACATAATTCATGCTTTTATATAAGTGTTAGAGTCTATCGGGGGAGTTAGGAGTGAATTAAATTGGGAATGAGGCATATAGCCTTTGTGAAGGAAACTTGAATAAGAAAAGTCAACCCGGAGTTGACTATTTAGCTAGAGGGCTCGGAATCGGATTCTGATGATTCGGTTAGTTCCGGAAGGTGATTTGTGACTTAGGGGAGCGATCGGAATTGAATTTGGAGGCCCGTGTAGAAATAGGCTTGAATTGGCTAAGGTTGAATTTTGGCGAAATCCGAACGGTAGGTGAGATTTTGATCCGGGGGTCGGAATGGAATTCCGACAGTTGCAGTAGCTTCGTTAGGTGATTTTGGATGTGCCTGCAAAATTTCAGGTCATTCGGACGTCGTTTGGTCGGGTTTTTGATCGAATGTGTAATTCGGAAAGTTTTAAGAAATTTAGGCTTGAATCCGTGTGTAATTGGTGATTTTGATGTTTAGGGTGGTGTTTTTATGATTGGAACAAGTTCGTATCGTGTTTTGGAGTATGTTGGTGGTTTTCGTTGGGGTCCCGGAGGCCTCGGGATGGATTCGGGGGTCCAAACGGACCAATTTGTGCCAAAAGGCATTGCTGTTCTGCTGCAATAATCGCAGAAAAATTTTGTTCTCCGCGATCGCGGAGATGGCCATGCGATCGCGTAAGGGAGAAATCCCGAGCTCTGCGATCGCGAAGCAAAGCCTGCGATCGCGTAAGTCTGAAGGTTGGAGCATTGCGATCGCGTGAGGTTTTATGCGATCGCGTAGGGTATTTGGTCGGAAGCAGTGCGATCGCGTGTCTTGTGTCGCGATCGCGTAGGTTAATCTGGGAGCCGGCCGAGTTTGTTCACTGCGATCGCGTTACTTCGTTTGTGATCGCGTAGGGTCACTGAATTGTTCACCGCGATCGCGTCAAGGATCACGCGATCGCGTAGAGGAAAATTAGGCCGCCCAAAATTTGTGCATCGCGATCGCGTGCCAAAGGCTGCGATCGCGTAGGGTTAATTCGCCTGGCAGAGAATTTAATCACAGAACAGAGGGGCTACGGGTTTCATTCATGAAACCTCCATTTTTGAGTTCTAGAGAGAGAAACTCACGGGAATTGCTGGTAATTCATCGGGGATTCGTTGGAGGTAAGTTTTGTGGCTTAATTACATCATTTTAACATGAAATCCTTGGTTAAATCCCTGTAAATGGAAGATTAAAGGTGGGTTTGAGCCCTAGGCCTAAATTAAAGAAAAACACTAATTCGAGTGGGCAAATGGAGTCCGATTTTGGTAAATTTTATATGCCTAGACTCGTATCGAGATGAGGATTCCGAATATGTGATTTTTGTAATTTTTCGACAAGTGTACCAAAAGTCGGGTTTTGACAACTTGTGGGTTTTGATATAAATTGGGTTATTTCGAATGAATTTCGTGAAATTAGCGTATATTGATGCATTCTCTATGACTTTGAGCAGATTTGGCATCCGAGGAGATTGATTTGCGAGGCAAGCGCAAGGCGGATTGAAGCTTCTACCGGTTCGAGGTGAGTGGTAGTAGTAAACAATACACTGAGGGTTTGAAACCCCGTTCTAGCACTTTACAATGCTATATTGAGATGAGACACGCGTTCTATGACGGGCGTGGTAACATTGTGATAAGGGGTTCGGACTTAGTCCTTCCCGGCTAATAGAATACTGTGTTGTACAACTGTTAATGAGGTTATAACTGTACAATTGGGCTAATAGCCATGTTTGGGGCCTTGTGCCGATCTGTAGAGCATTAGGGAACCTATAGAGCTAGGTGACCTTTATATCGTGTTGGAAATATACACTCAGCCATAGCTCTAGCTGTATAGCATAATATGAGCCCGTACTAGATGTGTACATTGAGAGAGATTATCTAGGGTGGAATTCCCTGTTCTAGCTGAGTGGGCCCGAAAGGCCAAGTCTATACCGATTGAGATGAGATAGGGTCAAGGACCCACTATGAGATGTTATATTGGGCCTGAAAGGCCAAGTCTATATTAACTGAGACAGGGTCAAGGACCCATTGTGATATATTATATTGGGCCTGAGAGGCCAAGTACATACTGACCGGGATAGGGTCGAGGACCCATTATGAGGTATTATGTATATAGATACCTGTATTGGATCGGACTGCACGCCGCAGGATTGGACTACACGCCGCAGTGATATACATGTGGAACGGACTGCACGCCGCAGTATTATTGCGCTTGGGCTGTAGGAGCCCCTTCGGAGTCTGAGTCTGCACACATTCCAGTGAGCGCTGGTATATTATGGGATCGGGCTGCACGCCGCAGCAGTATATATGTTGGATCGGACTGCACGCCGCAGTGATATATGGTGGACCTGGCTGCACGCCATAGCACCATAGCGCTTGGGCCTAGGGAGCCCCTCCGAAGTCCGTATACACCCCCAGTGAGCGCCGTCGACGTTAAATGGAGCGGGCTGCGCGCCGCAGCAGTATATGTATTGGAGCGGGCTGCACGCCGCAGCATTATACTTAATCATATCCTACTATTTACTTAGATACTTATACATTATAGACATAAGTATGTGCCTTTATATGTTGAGATGGCCGTACACCGTAGGGGTACGAGCGAGGGTTTGTTCGGTGTGGAGATCTTGTAGAGATAAACGTAGATTGGAGGTTAAAGTACTACTATAGTGATGACGTACTTGTGAAGATTGCCTTAGAACTGCTAAGTGATAGCACAGGAGTTCTTACTTTCAGTTATTATTTATTATTGTTACTCACTGAGTTGAAATATACTCACCCCACTCCCCTGCACTTTTTGGTGCAGATCCACAAGGTGCCCGAGAGCAGTTGAGACATTTTAGCTGCTGATCTATATCTACTTTGGCGGAGATTACGAGGTAGCTGCCAGCGTCCGCAGAGCTTGTTTTCTCCTTCTTTATCATCTTGTTGATTTCCTATTTGTCTAGACTTGGTTGTATTAGGATGCTATTCTGTAGAGGCTCAGTCTCGTGACACCACGATATGTTTGGGACCGTATCTTTGTATGTTTTGACGTTTCGGTTTTCACCTGATATGACTAACTACCGTTTAAGTTTAATTTATTTAATAATTGGCTGGTTAAGAGGATATTATGGTCGGGCTTGCCTAGCATTGTGTTGGGCGCCATCACGACCAGGGTTTGGGTCGTGACAACAACTCCTGTAACACCATCATTCCATTTGAAGAAATTGAGGGCAATAAAGGCCCCTGGGTATACCAAGTGGTGGATACTATATATGTTGATAAAATTCCTGAAGGTGAGCATTGTTCCGATGCCTATGACAACTTCTGCATCAGTTATGGTTGCTACGGAGATGTTGAAAAATGGGTTTCTCCATGGGAAAGGATTAGGAGCTGCACTATAGGGAATCACACAGCCAGTATCTCTTCCGGGAATCATTGACACTTTTGGGTTGGGTTTTAAGCCGACCATTGTTGACATAAAAAGAGCCCGAAATTGAAAAAGAAAGGTTGGACCCTCCCTAAGCCTATCCCTAAACTCTCCCATTCATTCGTCATGCCTGGTTCAAAAAGGCGTCCGGCGACGGTCATGCCCAACTTAGCAGAGATAAAGCCAGACAGGGAGTTGCTTGAAAGATTTGAAAAGATATTTGAAGATGTGAACATGGTAGAAACAGCTGAAGGCACAAGTAAAATGGATTTCCAATTTGTTGGATCCTAAACCAAGCTGAATAACTGGGAAGCTACTCCTCTTCCGACTAGAAGGGAGTTGTGGTAGTTAGCTTTGTTGTTTCATTTTAAATCTGTTCCGTCCAATCGGACATTTCGAACCTTGTTATCTTTTGAAATTTTAATGAAATGTAATTTATTTCTTCCTCCATTCCTGATAGCCTTATTTTATTTTATTTTCTTTTCTTGTACAGTCCATTTTACACCGATTTCAATAATGTGTCATACATAAGGAATTCCCAGCCCAGTCTTGATAATCAAATAGTAATAGAGGAAATTGAATGCGATAATGAGGCGGAGTATGATGACGAGGATGTCTTGGAGGAAATTAGCAAAGATTTGAGCCAATATGAGGAAAAACCCAAACCGAACTTAAATGAGACGGAGGCCATTAATTTGGGGAATGAGGAAAATATTCAGGAAACAAAGATAACCATCCATTTGGATTCCTCACTCAGGGAGGACTTGATCAAATTGCTGCATGAATACAAAGATATATTTTCATGGTCGTATAATGACATGTCGGGACTAAGTACCGATTTGGTAGTCCATAAATTGCTCACTTACACGGAATGCCCGCCCATTAAGCAGAAGTTGAGGAAATTCAAGACATATATCAGTGTGAAAATAAAAGAGGAAGTCAATAAGCAGTTTGAAGCAAAAGTTATACGGGTTACCAAATATCTCACATGGTTAGCCAATATTGTACCAGTTCCGAAGAAAGACGGAAAAACTAGGGTGTGTGTTGATTATCGAGATCTTAATAAAGTAAGTCCGAAGGATAATTCTCCATTGCCAAACATCCATATATTAATTGATAATTGTGCCAAATATGATATTGATTCTTTTGTGGATTGTTATGCGGGTTATCATCAGATCCTGATGGACGAGGAAGATGCATAAAAGACGACATTTATTACGCCTTGGAGAACATACTGTTATAGGGTGATGCCATTTCGACTGAAAAATGCTGGAGCAACATATGTGAGGGCAATGAATACCATGTTTCATGACATGATACATCAGAAAAATGAAGTTTATGTGGATGATGTTATTATCAAGTCCAGGAAGCAATATGACCATGTTAAAGACCTGAAGAAATTTTTCCAGAGGCTTTGGAGATACAATCTCAAGCTCAATCCAGCAAAATGTGCTTTCGGGTACTGTTAGGGAAATTATTGGGGTTTGTGGTGAGCCACCGTGGTATTGAACTAGACCCATCCAAAATCAAAGCCATTCAGGAGTTGCCTCTGCCAAAAAGCAAGAAAGATGTGATGAGTTTGCTCTGCAGGTTGAATTACATCAGCGGATTTATTACTCAGCTTACATCAACTTGCGAGCCTATTTTTAGATTGCTGAAGAAAGATGCTATAGTGAAATGGACTGATGAATGTCAAGCGGCATTTGATTAAATTAAGGAATACCTCGCCAATTCGCCTGTATTGGTTCCTCCAGAGCCATGAAGGCCTTTAATCCTTTATTTGACAGTATTCGATAATTCCTTCGGCTGTGTATTGGGGCAACATGATGAAACAAGAAAGAAGGAGCAGGTGATTTATTATCTTAGCAAGAAATTCATGTCGTACGAGGTGAATATACTCAATTGAAAAGAACGTGCTGTGCTTTGACCTGGGAAGCACAGAAATTGAAGCACTATTTATCAGCTTATACCACTTATCTTATATCCCGGGACCCGTTGAAGTACATCTTTCAGAAGCCTATGCCCACAAGAAGGCTTGATAAATGGAAAATTCTACTCACAGAGTTTGATATTGTTTATGTAACTCGTACTGCGATGAAAGCGCAAGCAGTTGTCGATCACTTTGCAGAAAATCTAGTTGATGACGAGTATGAACCACTGAAAACATATTTCCCTGATGAAGAAGCAATGAATATTGAAGAATTGGAACAAGATAAAAAGCCAGGTTGGAAGTTATATTTTGATGGGGCTGTTAATAACAAAGGTGTTGGAATTGGAGCTGTGCTTATTACAGAGACATGTCAGCATTACCCTGTTACCACTCTACTTCATTTCTTTTGTACTAACAATATGGCTAAATATGAAGCATGTATATTGGGATTGAGAATGGCTATAGATATGGCTGTTCAAGAGAATTTGGTCATTGGGTGACTCGGATCTCTTGGTACATCAAATTCAAGGAGAATGGGAAACACGGAATTTAAAACTCATTTCGTACCGGCAGTGTCTACATGAACTATGCCAATGGTTTCAGTCCATAAAATTCAAGCATATCCCGAGAATACACAATGAAGTTGCTGATGCTCTAGCCACTCTGGCATCTATGTTACATCACCCAGATAAAGCTTATGTGGACCCATTACAAATCCAAGTTCGTGATCAAAATGCTTATTGTAATACAGTAAGAGAGTAACTTGATGGTGAACCATGGTTCCACGGCATTAAAGAGTATCTCAGAATGGGGGTGTATTCGGCACAAGCTGCAGGAGATCAAAAGAGACCCATAAGACGATTGGCGAGTGGATTCTTCTTTAGTGAAGGGGTTTTGTACAAAAGGACCCGGGATATAGGTTTGGTGAGATGTATATACGCAAAGCAGGCTACCGCAATTATGGATGAGGTACACGCAGGAGTTTGTGGACCATGAGTGGGTATATGCTTGCAAAAAAAAATACCCAGATCTGGATATTACTGGCTTACTATGGAACGATACTGTATCAGCATTGTTTGCAAATGTCATCAGTGCTAGATACATGGAGATTTGATTCATTCTCTGCCATATGAGTTGCATATGATGTTGGCACCGTGGCCTTTCGTTGCTTGGGGTATGGATGTCATTGGGCCAATAGAGCCAGCAACATCTAATAGGAACAAGTTTATTCTGGTTGCCATTGATTATTTTATTAAATGAGTAGAGGCAAAGACATTCAAGGCGGTAACCAAGAAGGCAGTGGTTGATTTTGTACAAGCAAACATCATTTGCCATTTCAGAATTCCGAAGGTGATTATTACGGATAATGGGGCCAACCATAACAGTCATTTGACGGTAGAGACATGGCAAAAGTTTAAAAGTGTGCATCACAATTCCATACCATATCGTCCCAAGGCGAATGGAGCAGTTGAAGCAGCAAATAATAATATAAAGAAAATCCTTCGAAAAATAGTGGAAGGATCGAGACAATGGCTTGTGGAATTACCATTTGCTTTGCTGGGATATCGCACCACCGTTCGCACTTTGGTAGGTGCAACACCATATTCATTGGTGTATGGCACAGAGGTAGTGATACCTGCAAAAGTCGAAATACCCTCCCTTCGAATCACTGCGAAGGCAGAGATTGATGATGATGAATGGGTAAAAGCCTGACTAGAACAATTGAGTTTAATTGACGAGAAAAGACTGGCAGCAGTATGTTATGGACAACTTTATCAACAAAGAATGGCCAGAGCATATAACAAGAAAGTACGTTCGCAAAAATTTGAAGTCGAACAATTGGTATTGAGACGCATCTTACCTTATTGGGCAGAGGCAAAAGGAAAGTTTGCTCCTAATTGGCAAGGGCCATTTGTTGTATCTCAGGTGTTGTCTAATAGAGCATTATATTTAACAGACGTCGAGGGAAAATGCGTAGAGATGGCCATCAATTCTGACGCGGTCAAAAGATATTATGTGTGATTTCTTTCATGTATCTAATTGTATTTGTCATATTTTGAAATTGAAATGATGAAGGCATTTTATTTCTCTATCTAAACACTTTATCTATTGCTATCCCTTTGAGCCTTATTAATTTATTCTTTCATACCCCTTTTTCGAAATCGACAACAAAATCAAAAACAGGATGATGAAATGTCAAAGAGAAGAAGAAAAGAAAAAAGAGAAGAAAAAGAAAAAAAAAGAAGAAAAAAAAAGATGTGAAAAAGGGCAAAAGAAAAGAAAAGAAACGGAAAAGGAAAAGAAAGAAAAATGCAAAAAAAAAAAAAAAAAATTGGAAAAAGTGAACATCGCAACAATGAAGCAATCATATGATCCGAACTACGTTTTGGCTTGATCCCGAAACGGTACATAGGTAGCCTTATTGAGGTTCAGTCATAACAGAAAGAAAGTCCAAGATTCCCCAAAGATTGAAACTGGGGCAGAATTTATGATCATTGCGGAGAATATGATTCGGAAAGTTGTAATTTTGAAACCCAAGTTGGAAATTTTGAGCCTTTATACCTTTCTTTCTAAAACCCATCCAAAAGCCACATTATGGTCCAAAGAAAGACCTTCTGATTAATCTCAAGAAAATGACAGTACAAGTAAGTGAAGAAAGACATGCTATGGACAACACTCGGGTATCAGAAGGTGAAAAATAAAAATATGAAAATGAGAGAGTCTTATTGGTGAAAACCCTCACGGGCACTGTAAGGCGATGTGAGCTGAGAGAATTAAAATGAGAGAGTCTTATTGGTGAGAAACCTCACGGGCACTGTAAGGCGATGTGAGCAGAGAAAAATGAAATGAGAGAGTATTATTGGTGAAAACCCTCACGGGCACCATAAGGCGAAAGCGAGAAAGAAATTTGCGGGAGAAATGTGGCAAAGCAAGCAAAGTTTGGGGTGGTGAATTAAAATTGGAAAAAGTGGCAATTGACAGTTAATTAGTTGGACAGACTGGGCGGTTAATCCGAATGTATGGCATGATCAAAGGAATCAACCTTCCCACTCAGCTAAGTCTCGTTCTTTTTTTTTTTCTTACCCTCAAAACTTTGGGGTCATTGCATTTCCTTTTTCTTTAAATATGTCTATAAGACATCATTAGTCGAAGCTAACAACCGGCTACTCAGTTATATGGCACAACAAGATTGGGATTCATCAAAGGATAGTTGAAACAAGAAGGATATATAGTAGTCAAATGTTTGGAGGAAAAGCAAAAGGAAAAGAAACAACAAGAGAGAGTCACAAGGAAAAGTTGGGCTCAAAGAATTTTGAAAGACAGCCAGAAGTTATGTCATGGCGATATAAGAAGCAAGACAGAGCAGACTCAAAAGTGGAAGAAAGGCCAACAAGAATGCCAACAACTAACCACCGTTTTATACTAACAAATTGTTCTTTGATTAGAACATGGACAAAAGATTTAAATTCTTAGTAATCACTTTAAAATGAATGTGACCAATTTGGATAAGTTGGGAGCACAAAGTTCAGCAATTAGGCACCCACCTGGAAAATAAGGGAAAACAGTCAAAAATAAGCAACAATAGGTGAAGGAATCCATTTCAAAAAGCTGTAATCAGGAACACACCTGTGTAATAAGGGAAGTATTACCTTTTTTTTAAATTGAATATGTTACACCCAGTTATCAAACTGGGGCAGAAATTTTCTTTGTTTTGCATAATGCAATCAGGCGCCCACCTGAATAATAAGGGAATATCTTTTTAAGTTGCGATCAGGCGCCCACCTGTATAATAAGGGAATATTTTTAAGAAGTTCAGCAAGCAGGCGCCCACCTGAATAATAAGGGAATACTTTTTTAAGAAGTTGAAAGCAGGCGCCCACCTGAAAAACAAGGGGATACTTTTTCAAGTAGCAAGCAGGCGCCCACCTAAAAAATAAGGGAATAATTTTTCAAGTAGTAAGCAGGCGCCCACCTGAAAAATAAGGGAATACTTTTTCATGTAGCAATCAGGCACCCACCTGAAAAAACAAGGGAATACTTTTTCAAGAAGTTGAAATCAGGCACCCACCTAAAAAACAAGGGAATACCTTTTCAAGTAGCAAGCAGGCGCCCACCTGAAAAACAAGGGAATACTTTTTCAAGTTGAAAGCAGGCACCCACCTGGAAAATAAGGGAAGTATTATTTGAAATTCTTCCTTAAATTCTGATATTTAATAACATGGTATACCCAAGCACCATACTGGGGTAGAAAATATTTCTTTGTTTTAAGATGACAGCAGGCATCCACCTGAAGAACAATGGAATACATTTCAAAGCAAGCTGTAATCAGGCGCCCACCTGAAGAACAAGGGAATATATTTCAATGCAAGTTGTAAGCAGGCGCCCACCTGAAAAACAAGGGAATGCATTTCAAAGCAAGTTATGATCAGGCGCCCACCTGAAGAACAAGGGAATACATTTCAATGCAAGATGTAATCAGGCATCCACCTGAAGAATAAGTTAATACTTTTTCAAAACAATAGTAAGCAGGAGTCCACCTGAAGAATGGACACAATCAAAGTTATGCAAGATACAAGTTCAACAAAAGAACAAGCTAGAAGACATAAATAGGATTTTTGTAAATCATAGAGCATAGCTTATGCTAGCATCTTTATCTTTACCACGGTGTAATAAGAGGATCAGCAAGCAGTGACAACAAGCAACAACAATAAGATCACAGTTCCTTGGTAGTCTCAACTACCAGACATTCCTGAACTACACTGACCTGATTCCTATTTAACCCAGGATATGTAGGCAATCTCTAAAGCAGGGTGCAGTCAAAACTTTCAAAAATGCTTCACACGGAATATGCGAATGGGTAAAAATCCCTCATTACTGCTCACTTATGTTTGCACTGAAACTATGTGTATTCCCGATCAAAGAGGGGCAGTTGTGAGCACATGATGTTTGCCCCAAGCAAATTATTCAAAAAATTTGTGCAAAAATGATTTTTGTGTGGAAAACTTGTTGATAATTGTGTGGAAATACCATGGCTTGTTTTTATTTTTGGAAAATCAACCAAAGAAAATCAAAACAAAATACCATTTTTGTATTAATTAGAAAATACCAAAAATAGAAATTAATTACTCTTTAATTCTAGAAAATCAGAAAACTAAAAGAAAAATACAAAGAACTACAAGGAATGATAAATACAGGAGTAATACAAAAATATAGAAAAGAAAATAAATAAAAATACATTATACGAAAATATAAGAAAATACAAGAGATAATACAACAAATAAAAAAATATATACCAAATATAATACATGAGAATTGGGCAATTCAGTGGCCCAAATAGACCATACACAAACCAGGCCCAAATTAAATGACTAGTCTGCCTGTACATAATCCAAACGACGTCGTCTAAACAATCAAATCCTAGCCGCTGATCAATTGATCCAACACTCTCAACCTCAATCCTCGTTACTAATTCAAACGACGTCGTTCATATGAAACAATCAAGACCGTTCGTGTAGTTCATCTAACAGTTGAAGTTGAGAGCCTTTTAAATTCACACGACGTCATGTGATGGTTAGTGAATCCTGGCCATTCATTTGGTCCAATCTAACGGTTGAAATTCATCCGTCAATATTTAATATATCAAGAACCCTCCCCTGTATCTCTTATTTCATTTTCCCCCTTTGTTTTGTAATCAAACCCTAGCCGCCTTCTTCTCCTTCTTCCTTTCCCTTCCACCCGAGCCATCACCCAAACCCCACCGGAACCCTATCGGCGAAAGAAGTCAGGTCACCCTTTCCGTTCATCCTTTACACCCTTGAGTCTATTTCTTCTCCTCTTTCACACCTTCTCCTCAGTTTATGTCAAAACCTTCCTGTTCCGGCCAAATCTAGAAAAACACCTTGCTGGAACCCTAGCCGGCGAAGTCACCTTCTCCGATGACCTTCCAAAAAACACCACAGAACCACCTCAACACCCTCTATCATCCCATCTACTTAATTTTTTCGAATGTCCCAGAAACTTGTCAAATATTAAAAAGTATCTCACCGGAACACTACTCCGACAAATACACCCAACCCCAAAACTACTCCCATCAGACCCTTACATCTCTTCCAAAGATCTTTCTTACAAAAAAAGATTCAAAGAGTCTGTTCGAAGGTCCAAAAGCCAAGAAAAATGGCTTATGGACTTCTGGTACTGGAAATCAAAAGAAAAGAAAAGTGAAGAAAAAAAGAAAGAAGATAGAAAAAAAAAAGGCACACGAGAAAGCTAAGTACCCAGAAACCCTAATTTTTCTACTATGCATGTCTTTTTGATTGTCTCTATTCTTTGTCTGTTTCTTGCCTTCCTGAGTATAATATGAGTCTATTACATGCTCAAGTCCTCTTTTTTTTGGGCTTAATCATGAAAATCTTGATTATGTAATTTTCTGATCTTGTATTTTGGAATCGCATGTTTATATGTTTTCTTTTCTGATAAGGTCTTTAGTTAAATCACATGGTTTGTAGCAACACTTAGGGTTCTTACTTGATAGGTCTAAATTAATGATTAAGTGTTCTGTTAATTTGATTCAACCTATTATCAATTTGTTCTCCTGAATCTTGTTAATTGAGTATTAGTCTTAATTTGGCTATAACTGTAAGACTGTCTAATGTTGGCTATCTTTGCAATATAATTTTGACTTTGACTTTTCTGAACTTTTGATTAAATAAGAGGGTTAATTGGGTAATTAGTCTTAATTTGGCTATACCTTTAAGATTGTCTAATGTTGGTTATTTTGCAACTTAGACTTTGATTGAATAAGAAGTTTAATTGATTACTTTGTCTTAAATTGACTATATTCGTAAGACTGTCTAGTATTGGCTATTTGTGTAATTCAATTTTGACTTTTACCTTTAAGGTTCTGATTAATTAAAGGGTTAGTTCGGTAAATAAAAGGAAAACACACGGATTAAAGGGGAAGGGATAAAATGGTATTTTGTAATTAAACTAAAGGGGTAAGGATATAAAAGGCAATAGTGCCTGGCTTTTGGGTAATTAATCGAACAATAAAGGGTATATTGGGTATACTGAAAGGGTAAATAGGTAGAAACTAATAGCCAGTGAGGGTAACAAAGATATTTAAGGGTAATTAGAATAATGTGGATGCCACTAGAACCTTCTAGCAGGGGTTCTAGTGCATTTACGGTTCAAATGAGTGAATTAATCTGAAAATAAGTTGAAAGAGCAGGGGTGAGAAATCTAAATATTAATTTCAAATTTTTCTCCTATTTTGCTCTATAAATAAGCCTCATTAGGCCATATTTTTAGAGGTTCAGAAATTTGATGTGTCTAAATATATATAGAAATTGTACATGATTATTGTTTCATTGGTTTTGATTGCAATTCGAGTAGAAAGCTCTTGAGTCCTGGTGTTTCGTCTATTGTTCTGCATTGTTTGTTGAAGCTGTTGGATTTTAATTGTGTTTTCAAGCCTGTTGCTGTGCTATTATTGGTATCGCTTGGATTCCTACATTTTTGCTGATCTTCTCCTTCCTTACCACCTTAGAACTCATCGAGTTTTGTTTCAACTTGACTAGGTACACTCCTAATCTTCAAGGATGTAATTAGAGCTGCTGAGAATATAAAACTATTTGAAATTTCTATTAGTTTCATTCTGTTCATGTCATAGATGTAAAAATGCCTTAGATCTATATAATTTGTTAGGATTAAATGTATAATTTTGGACTGTACGAACTTTTGAACTCAGATTTACGTTTTCTTTCAGTAGTAGTTTAGATATTCATGTAGGATAACACGAAGTGGAATAAATGAATAATAAGTCACATAGACTATAGAAAACTGGTTAAAATTTAGTTTATCAATTTTAGATTTCATATGTTATCAAACTAGAAGAGTAATACAAAATATTGAAGTACTTTTATTAGTTAAGTTCTGAATCAATAATTGTTAATGAGAAAAGCATGAATTAGTTTCCGTTTATGATCCCGAGTCATTTAAATTAGCTTTCTAACTCACATTTAAGTTCAGAAACCTGATATGAAACATTAATCAAAAAATACAAATGAAGTTCAGGATTTAATTCGAATATGTCAACTGTATATCTAGTTTAGTATCTCTAGATTAACAAATAATAAGGTAGTTCTGCATTGAATAAGTATACGTTTCAACTGATATACTCAGACTAATTAATCTGGTAACTAGATGGTAGTATACAAATAAAATCGGTGTTAATTTTTCTAGTTAAGTTCTGATATTGAAAGTTACAATACTTGTTTACCTATAATCAGTTCAATGAAACGCTTTAACCTATTTTGGATTCATTAATGATTTGGGCCTGATTGTGTAAAGAGGTCCAGATCTAATAACTATGGCCTATGCGGCTAAGAAAAACGGATGCATAAAATACGACTTGGGCTTTAATTAGCCCTATGCACTGATGTGCATCTCCTTTGTATTGGATAAGATTTCTAGGCCCAAAACATACAATAGCCTGGATGTGAATGGAATATATAATTAAACTGCATTAATAGTTATGTTAAATAGAGAAGAAACAGTGATAGAAAACATAGTACACCACAGGTTTGACCTCTAAAAAATACAATGAGATGAGCCTCGTTATAAGGCATGAATGCATGCGGCCCTCAAATAATTGTTATAAGTTTTTTTAGACTCGGAAGGACCGTTTAGCTAATTTCAAGGTCTTTCCCAAAGTAATAAGACATAGATACCTTAGGCACAATTTTAATATACATTCTCAAGTATGGGTGTACATTTATGTGACTCAAATCCTACTCTCAACGAAGTCAAAATGTATCTAAAGATACAGGTGTACTGGTATAGTGTGGTTAAGGAATACATTTTCACGACGTTGCAATTCTTTAAAATTGAAAAGCGGAACACTAATGCACATAATTAAAAACATATAATTGGAATTAGATAAGAACAAATACAACAATTGAGAGACCGTGCTAAAACCATGGAATTCGGGAGTGCCTAACACCTTCTCCTGGGTTAACAAAATTTCTTATCCGGATTGGTAGTTAGCAGACTATAACAAAGTCAAACTTTCCTCGGTTCGGGATTAAACCCGTGACTTGGGACACCATTAGATTCTCAAATGGAAACTCTAAAAAACTAAAATAACTAATCCCGTTCCAACTATCCTTAAATTGGAAAAACTCCTCTACACCCTCGCGGGTAAAGTAGTATTAAAAAAGGAGGTGTGACAATAGCAGAAAGGCATGCCACGAGAAAGATGCACCAAAACTGGGGCAGAAAATTTTCAGCCATTGTTGAAACTTTTCTCGAAGAAACGACGAAATCAATTCAAGATATAAGGAAAATACATCCCCAACAGGAGTGGCACGACCACTCACTGCACTTTAAACTAACGAAATTTTCTTTGATTTAAGAACATGGATGGTATTTATGTCCATCTCAAGATCTATACATCACATCGAGCTTTTGCACTGCATCAGTCTTTTTAATTACACAATCAAGTACCACATGTCAAGTTTGTCTACCTTCAAACAAGACAGATCAGGCTTGTCCGCCTAAAAACGGGATATATTATGGGTCTATCCGCCCTCGAAAAAGATATGATAGGTCTATCCGCCCTCGAACAGGATATTATGGGTCTATCCTCCCTCGAATAGGTTATGATGGGTCTACCCGCCCTCGAATAGGAGATGATGGGTCTATCTGCTCTCGAATAAGATATTATGGGACTATTGTCACGACCCAAATCCGGTCGTGATGGCGCCCAACAATCAAGCTAGGCCAGCCAGACCAACCATTTCTGATTACATCGAATACCAATCCCAAATGGACAACCCAAGAAGAATATATGAGTTTAAGAACTCCAATAATAATAATAATGAACAAAATACCGACACTCCCAAAGATCCGGAGTCACAAGTCTAGAGCCTCTAACAAAACCCAACAGGAATAGAGAGTACTGTATAGAAATACTCAAGTCTGAATGCAAAATACAAATAACAACTGGAAAGGGGAGGAGAAGCTAGGTTCTGCGAACGTAGGCAGCTACCTCAGCAACTCGAAATGACACTGCAAATGCTGGAATCGCCTGTCTACTGCTCCTGAGTACCTGAGTCTACACACAAAAGGTGCAGGGAGTAGGGGTGAGTACTAAGTACTCAATGAGTAATAAATATATATAAGTAGCTGAAAATAAGAAATCCACAGAATACCACACTATGAAGCTACACTACAGTTCGAATCTCCTACGAACTAGCATCAACAGTTCAATTCAGCTACAACAGAGTAATTTAACAAATAAAGATGCCATGCAATGCACATAACTTCTACGGCATGTAGCCCGATCCAATTTAACGTCGACGGCGCTCACTGGGGGTGCGTACAGACTCCGGAGGGGCTCCTACAGCCCAAGCGCAATACTGCTGCGGCGTGCAGCCCGATCCTCATATCAACCACTGTGGCGTGCAGCCCGATCCCATGCTCAGTCCACAATAAGCAATTAAGTCACAAAGCAGTTCATTTTTCTTAATTCCAGTTTTTAATTCATAATTTATGAAAAATACTTAAACTTTATTAAATTTGCAAAAGCCGGTGACTTAGCATTTCAAAAACGTGATTTCAATTTCCAGGACTGAGATCAGTAATTTAAGCAATTATAGCTATCACATAAATATTGTCCTCTAAGGACACTACAGGTCGGCACAAGGCCCCAAACAAGGCTTACAGCCCACAAATATATCAAATGCAGTGTATTTCCAACACTAACAACATATTGTTCACATTCGGGATGGACCAAGTCTCAATCCCTAGTCACAATCAATCCCGCACTTGCCACGGTGTGCGAGCCAAGCTCTACTAGCGTCACAACGTGCTAAGCCGGGGTTTCGAACCCTCAGGCTACCATATACACAAACTACTCACCTATAGCCGGTCGTAGACTCGTCCGCTATGCCTTTTCCTTTGAATTTAGCTCCCTTGTGCGTGGAATCTAGTCAAAACACAATAATTATATCAATTACGGGTCAAATAATCATAACCCATTTCAATTTACATGAAATTCGTATAAATACACTAAGTTGGTAAAACTCGACCCCGGGCCCACTGCTCGGAAAATTCCGAAATTAGTACCAACGCGACCCTCATCTCGCCACGAGTCCGTGCATATAAAATTTATCAAAATCGGAGTTCAAATGGCCTTCCAAATTCAAAAATCCCGTTTTCAATACTTAGGCCACATTTCTTCAAGATTTCTACCCAATTTCATGAAGATTGATGTTAATACTACCATAAAATGATGTTTTTGAGTCAAGAATCTTACCTCCAACGAATACCCGATGATTCCTCAGTGATTTCCTCGAGTTTTCTTCTCTCTAGGGCTCAAAATTGAGTTTTGGGTTAATGAACCCGTAACCCCTCTGTTCTGTGATTTAATTCTCTGCCAGACCCATTTACCTTACGCGATCGCGACTCGCCTCACGCGATCGCGATGTTCAAAAATCCAGACTCACGCAATCGCGACTCGCCTCACGCGATCGCGATGTTCAAACATCAGGCTTCACGTGATCGCGTCTCTCTTCCTGCGATCGTGTAGCACAAATTTCCCTGGACCCCATTTCTCTTCTACGCGATCGCGTAGAAGCTCATGCGATCGCGATGGCCACCCGGTTAACTCTACGCGATCGCGACTAGTGCTCCTGCGATCGCGATGGCCTAGCCCCCAACCCTACACGATCGCGTCCCCCTCCCCGCGATCGCGGAGAGCAAAATCCTGCTGCATTTATGACAGCAACCAGCCCTCTCATTTTTCCCAAAAATGGTCCGTTTGGACCCCCGGATTCATCCCGAGACCCCCGGGACCCCAACGAAAACCACCCACATACTCCAAAACATGATACGAACTTGTTCCAATCATAAAAACACCATACTAAACATCAAAATCACCATTTCCATACAAATTCAAGCCTAAGTTTCTTCAAAACTTTCAAAACTAACATTCAATCCAAAACCCAATCAAACGATGTTCGAATGACCTGAAAATTCGCAGACACATCCAAAATCACATAACGAAGCTACAGAAATTGTCGGAATTCCACTCCGACCCCCGGATCAAAATATCACCTACCATCCGGTTTTCGCCAAAAATCAACCTTCGCCAATTCAAGCCTAAAACTACAACAGACCTCCGAATTCAATTCCGATTGCTCTCCTAAGTCATAAATGATCCCCCGGAACTAGTCGAATCATCAGAATCCGGTTCCGAGCACTCTAAGTCAATAGTCAACTCTTGGTTGACTTTCCATATTCAAGCTTTCTTCAAACATGCTATTTGTTTCATTTTCAATCCAAATCACTCCTAACTCACCCGATATATTCTAATACTGTTATAAAAGCATAAGATATGTAATTGCAAGGTAACGGGGTGGTAATTCCCGTAACGACGGGCCGGGTCATTACATTCTCCCCAACTTAAACAAATGCTCGTCCGCGAGCGGGTTAAGAAACATACCTGGAGTATCAAACAAGTGTGGATATCTGCTCTACATCTCCAGCTCGTTCTCCCAAGTTGCTTCCTCCACGGGACGACCTCTCCACTGCAGTTTCACTGATGCTATGTCCTTGGATCTTAGCTTACGAACCTGTCGACCCAAAATGGCTACTGGTTCCACATCATAAGTCAAATCCTCATCTAGCTGTATCGTGCCGAAGTCTAACACATGAGACGGGTCTCCGACATACTTCCGGAGCATAGATACATGGAACACCAGGTAAACTCCCGACAAACTGGGTGGCAAAGCAAGCATATAGGCCACCTCCCCAACTTTCCTAAGCACCTCAAAAGGTCCAATAAACCTTGGGCTCAACTTCCCTTTCTTCCCAAACCTCATAACACCCTTCATAGGCGAAACCTTCAGCAACACCTTCTCACCTACCGAATAAGACACATCTCGGACCTTCCGGTCTGCATAACTCTTCTGACGCGACTGAGCTGTGCGTAGTCTCTCCTGAATCACCTTCACCTTGTCTAAGGCATCTTGGACTAACTCTATCCCCAACAACCTAGCCTCGCCGGGCTCGAACCAACCGACTGGAGACCTACACCGCCTCCCATATAAAGCTTCATACGGTGCCATCTGAATGCTGGACTGATAGCTATTATTGTAAGCAAACTCCACCAAAGGCAAATAATCAGCCCATGAACCACCAAAATCAATGACACAAGCACGCAACATATCCTCCAATATCTGAATAGTACGCTCAGACTGCCCATCCGTCTGTGGATGAAATGCTGTGCTCAATTCTACCCTGTGAACCCAATTCTCGCTGAAATGTCCTCCAGAACTGAGAAGTGAACTGGGTACCTCTGTCTGATATAATAGAAAAAGGAACTCCATGCAATCTCACTATCTCACGGATGAATATCTCTGCCAACCGCTCTGAGGTATAGGTAGTACACATTGGGATGAAGTGAGCTGACTTGGTCAACCTATCCACCACCACCCAGACTGAATCGAACTTCCTCGCTGTCCAAGGGAGTCCACTAAGAAAGTCCATAGTAATCCTTTCCCACTTCCACTCAGGAATATCAATACGCTGGAATACACCACCAGGTCTCTGATGCTCATACTTGACCTGCTGACAGTTTAGACACCGAGCCACATGGCTCACAATATCTTTCTTCATCTTTCTCCACCAGTAATGCTGCTTCAAATCCTGATACATCTTCGCGGCTCCTGGATGGATAGAATACCGCGAGCTATGGGCCTCCTCCAATATCAATTCACGAAGGCCATCAACATTGGGCACGCATATCCGGCCCTGCATCCGCAATACACCATCACTATCAATAGTGACATCTCTGGCATCATCATGCTGAACTCTGTCCTTAAGGACAAGTAAGTATGGATCATCATACTGGCGCTCTCGAATACAATCATATAAAGAAGAACGAGCTACTATACAAGCCATCACCCGACTGGGCTCAGAAATATCCAGCCTTACCATCTGATTAGCTAACGCCTGAACATCAACTGCTAGGGGTCTCTCCCCAACTGGAATATACGCCAAACTGCCCATACTCATAGCCTTCCGGCTCAATGCATCAGCCACTACATTGGCTTTCCCGGGATGGTAAAAGATAGTAATATCATAGACTTTAAGCAACTCAAGCCATCTCCACTGCCTCAAATTTAGATCTTTCTGCTTAAACAAATGCTGAAGGCTACGGTGGTCCGTATATACATCACAAGATACACCATATAGGTAATGCCTCCAAATCTTCAAGGCATGAACAATAGCAGACTAACTCCAAATCATGAACATGGTAGTTCTTCTCGTGGGGCTTTAGCCGACGAGAAGCATATGCAATAACTCTACCCTCCCGCATCAACACACAACCGATTCCAACTCCGGAAGCATCACAATTCACCGTATACGACCCCGAGGCCGATGGAAACACAAGTACTGTAGAGCGGTGGTCAAAGCCTTCTTGCTTCGAAAGCTCTCCTCACATTCATCGGACCACACAAATGGAGCATTCTTCTCGTGTCAACTTAGTCAACGGTGAAGCAATAGATGAGAAACCCCGAACAAACCGACGATAATAGCTCGCCAAGCCGAGAAAACTCCGAATCTCTCGTAGCCGAGGAAGGTCTGGGCCAATTCTGCACTGCCTCGACCTTTTGTGGATCAACCCGAATACCATCACTAGACACTATATGTCCCAGAAAACCGACAGTATCAAGCCAGAACTCACACTTAGTGAATTTTGCATAAAGCTTCTCTTCTCTCAACCTCTGCAATACCACCCTCAAGTGTTGTGCATGCTCCTCCTGGCTGCGTGAATACACCAAAATATCATCAATAAACACAATCACAAAGGAATCAAGATACGGCCAAAATACACTATTCATCAAGTGCATGAATGCAGCTGGGGCATTAGTCAACCCGAAAGACATCACCAGGAACTCGTAGTGCCCATATAGCGTCCTGAACGCTGTCTTCATAATATCCGAGTCCCTGATCTTCAACTGATGATAGCCCGATCGAAGATCAATCTTAGAAAATACACTAGCTCCTTGGAGCTGATCAAATAGGTCCTCAATACGAGGCAATGAGTACTTATTCTTCACTGTTGCCTTGTTCAGCTGCCTGTAATCAATGCACATTCTCATTGTGCCATCTTTCTTCTTCACGAACAACACTGGTGCACCCCAAGGTGACACACTCTAACGAATGAAACCCTTATCTAAGAGTTCCTGAAGCTGTTCTTTCAATTCTTTTAACTCTGCTGGTGCCATGTGATAGGGAGGAATAGAAATGGGCTAAGTGCCCGGCACCAAGTCAATACCAAAGTCGATATCTCGGTCAGGCGGCATGCCTGGTAGGTCTGCTGGAAATACATCCGGAAACTCCCTCACAATGGGGACCGAATCAAGACTGGGTGTCTTAGCCTCAACATTTCTAATGAGGGCCAAATAAGATAAACAACCCTTGCCAATCATTCGTTGGGCCTTTATATAAGAAATCACCTTGTCGGACACATAATCAGTCAAGCCACGCCACTCGATCCTCGGATTACCCGAAATAGCTAGTGTGACTGTCTTGGCATGACAGTCCAGAATCGCATGGTAAGGAGATAGCCAATCCATGCCTAGAATTACATAGAAATCAACCATGCCCAGTAGTAATAAATCAACTCGGGTCTCCAAACCCCCAATAGTAATAATGCAGGATCGATATACCTGATCCACAACAACAGTATCCCCCACTGGGGTAGACACATGTACGGGCAAAGCAAGAATACCACGGGTCATACCCAAATGATGTGCAAAATAAGTAGAGACATAAGAATAGGTGGATCCGGGATCAAATAAGACAGAAGCATCCCTGTGGCAGACTGAGATAATACCTGAAATAACCGCATCTGAAGCACTAGCATTCTTCCTATCCGGAAGAGCATAGAAACGAGCCTGGCCTCCACCAGTACGATCCTCACCCCTAGGGCGAACCTCTGGATACCTGGCCACCAGTCCTAGCCGACTGTGCTGGCGCCGAAGAAACAGGAGTAGAAGACGAGGGCCGATCCCTCTGCTGAGACCGCTTACGAAGCCACTGAGGACACTCTCTCCCGATATGGCCCAAGTCACCGCACTCAAAACAACGGCCCGAAGATGGAAGAAGGGGCCGCCGAGGACCCTCGCTACGTATGAACCCCCGTGCCGAGGAAACAGGAGCGCAGCTCGAGCCGGAAGAGCACTCGGCGCGTGCCGACTCGCCGACGGCTCGCCGAACCCGATAACCCCGATGGCCCCGACGACCACGATCCGATGAAACCCCACCGGACTCCGCACATCCAGACTGATGAGACCCGAAAGAATGACCTCTACTATCGCCGAAATTGGCCCCCAGACGGAGCACCACCGTAACTGCCAGCACCACGAGGCTTCTTAGCCTCTCTCTCCTCCCCCTCTCTCTGCGGCGATCCGTCTCAATATGACGGGCAGCATCAACCACCTCCTCAAAGGTAACTGCCGAAACTCTCTCCCCGGTCATCAATATGCGGATGGGATAAATAAGGCCATCAATAAATCTCCGAATCCTCTCTCTGTCTGTAGGAACCATCCACATGGCATGACGGGCCAACCGTGTGAATCTCATCTTGTACTGATTAACCGTCATCTCTCCCTGCTTCAACCACTCGAACTGACGTCGCAGCTCCTCTCTCCGAGACCGAGGCACGTACTTCTCCAAAAATACCATGGAGAACTGCTGCCAAGTGAGGGGCACTGCCCCAGCGGGCCTACGCCTCTCGAAATCCTCCCACCACCGAAATGCTGCACCTGTGAACTAAAAAGTGGTGAATGAAACACCGCCGGACTCTAGAATACCGCGGTGCGAAGCATGCACCGACATCTATCAAGAAAACCCCGGGCGTCCTCGCCCTCCGCACCACCGAATGTCGGAGGCCGTAGCCTCTCAAATCTCTCCAAACAACGTTGCTCATCGTCGGGCATAGGCCGGAACCATATAAGCAGGAGTCGGTGCAACGGCGTCCCTGAACAACCGGCTCGGGCGTGCGAGCCACGGGGTCCGATTCCCTCCCCCGCCCGTGAAGAAGACATCGCAGCAGTAGGCCGCAACTACCCGAGCCAAGCCTCGTGCACACCGATAAGATCCGAGCCAAGGTCTCCCGAAGACCCGGTATGACAACGGGCACTGCCGGTGCCTGAACCTGAGTTGTCGGAGCGTTTGCCGCCGGAATCCGGTCCCGAGTCCGGTCCACCGGTGCGGGAATCGACCTCGAGTCCGGTCACCGGTGGGTCGCCAGGTGCCGGTGCCGTCTGCCCTACCTCTACCACGACCACCGCCTCGGGTGCCAATGGTGGTCGTCCGCCACGTCCGTTAGCTCGTGTTCTCGCCATCCGCGAGAGAATAGAATATGGAAAATTTTAGTTTCACGATAACACAGATCGCACGATATGAATCCAAGAAAGTGAGGTCTTTCCTAAAGTTTCCGTAGCCCTTCGAGGATAGATACGGACGTCTACGTACCGATCCGCGAAAGCCTACTAAACCGGCTCATGACTCGCGAGTCCTAATAACCTAGAGCTCTGATACCACCTTGTCACGACCCAAATCCGGTCGTGATGGCGCCCAACAATCAAGCTAGGCCAGCTAGACCAACAATTTAATTTACATCGAATACCAGTCCCAAATGGACAACCCAAGAAGAATATATGAGTTTAAGAACTCCAATAATAATAATAATGAACAAAATACTGACACTCCCAAAGATCCGGAGTCACAAGTCTAGAGCCTCTAACAAAACCCAATAGGAATAGAGAGTACTGTATAGAAATACTCAAGTCTGAATGCAAAATACAAATAACAACTGGAAAGGAGAGGAGAAGCTAGGTTCTGCGAACGTAGGCAGCTACCTCAGCAACTCGAAATGACACTGCAAATGATGGAATCGCCTGTCTACTACTCCTGAGTACCTGAGTCTGCACACAAAAGGTGCAAGGAGTAGGGGTGAGTACTAAGTACTCAGTGAGTAATAAATATATATAAGTAGCTGAAAATAAGAAATCCACAGAATACCACACTATGAAGCTACACTACAGTTCGAATCTCCTATGAACTAGCATCAACAGTTCAATTCAGCTACCACAGAGTAATTTAACAAATAAAGATGCCATGCAATGCACATAACCGCTACGGCATGTAGCCCGATCCAATTTAACGTCGACGGCGCTTACTGGGGTGCGTACAGACTCCGGAGGGGCTCCTACAGCCCAAGCGCAATACTGCTGCGGCATGCAGCTCGATCCTCATATCAACCACTGCGGCGTGCAGCCCGATCCCATGCTCAGTCCACAATAAGCAATTAAGTCACAAAGCAGTTCATTTTTCTTAATTCCAGTTTTCAATTCATAATTTATGAAAAATACTTAAACTTTATTAAATTTGCAAAAGCCGGTGACTTAGCATTTCAAAAGTGTGATTTCAATTTCCAGGACTGAGATTAGTGATTTAAGCAATTATAGCTATCACATAAATATTGTCCTCTAAGGACACTACAGGTCGGCACAAGGCCCCAAACAAGGCTTACAACCCACAAATATATCAAATACAGTGTATTTCCAATACTAACAACATATTATTCACATCCGGGATGGACCAAGTCTCAATCCCTAGTCACAAACAATCCCGCACCTGCCACGGTGTGCGAGCCACGCCCTACTAGCGTCACAACGTGCTAAGCCGGGGTTTCGAACCCTCAGGGCTACCATATACACAAACTACTCACCTCTAGCCGGTCGTAGACTCGTCCGCTATGCCTTTTCCTTTGAATTTAGCTCCCTCGTGCATGGAATCTAGTCAAACCACAATAATTATATCAATTACGGGTCAAATAATCATAACCCATTTCAATTTACATGAAATTCGTATAAATACACTAAGTTGGTAAAACCCAACCCCGGGCCCACTGCTTGGAAAATTCCGAAATTAGTACCAACGCGACCCTCATCTCGCCACGAGTCCGTGCATATAAAATTTATCAAAATCGGAGTTCAAATGGCCTTCCAAATCCAAAAATCCCGTTTTCAATACTTAGGCCACATTTCTTCAAGATTTCTACCCAATTTCATGAAGATTGATGTTAATACTACCATAAAATGATGTTTTTGAGTCAAGAATCTTACCTCCGATGAATACCCGATGATTCCTCGGTGATTTCCTCGAGTTTTCTTCTCTCTAGGGCTCAAAATTGAGTTTTGGGTTAATGAACTTGTAACCCCTCTGTTCTGTGATTTAATTCTCTGCCAGACCCATTTACCTTACGCGACCGCGACTCGCCTCACGCAATCGCGATGTTCAAAAATCCAGACTCACGCGATCGCGACTCGCCTCACGCGATCGCGATGTTCAAACATCCGGCTTCACGCGATCGCGTCTCTCTTCCTGCGATCGCGTAGCACAAATTTCCCCTGGACCCCATTTCTCTTCTACGCGATCGCGTATATGCTCATGCGATCGCGATGGCCACCTGGTTAACTCTACGCGATCGCGACCGGTGCTCCTGCGATCGCGATGGCCTAGCCCCCAACCCTACGCGATCGCGTCCCCCTCCCCGCGATCGCGGAGAGCAAAATCCTGCTGCATTTATGACAGCAACCAGCCCTCTCATTTTTCCCAAAAATGGTCCGTTTGGACCCTCGGATTCATCCCGAGACCCCCGGGACCCCAACGAAAATCACCCACATACTCCAAAACACGATACGAACTTGTTCCAATCATAACAACACCATACTAAACATCAAAATCACCATTCCACACGAATTCAAGCCTAAGTTTCTTCAAAACTTTCAAAACTAACATTCAATCCAAAACCCGATCAAACGATGTCCGAATGACCTGAAAATTCGCAGACACGTCCAAAATCACATAACGAAGCTACAGAAATTGTCGGAATTCCATTCCGACCCCCGGATAAAAATATCACCTACCATCCGGTTTTCGCCAAAAATCAACCTCCGCCAATTCAAGCCTAAAACTACACCGGACCTCCGAATTCAATTCTGATTGCTCTCCTAAGTCATAAATGATCCCCCGGAACTAGTCGAATCATCATAATCCAGGTCCGAGCACTCTAAGTCAATAGTCAACTCTTGGTTGACTTTTCATTTTCAAGCTTTCTTCAAACATGCTATTTGTTTCATTTTCAACCCAAATCACACCTAACTCACCCGATATACTCTAATACTGTTATAAAAGCATAAGATATGTAATTGCAAGGTAACGGGGTGGTAATTCCCGTAACGACGGGCCGGGTCGTTACAACTATCCGCCCTCGAATAGGATATTATGGGACTATCCGCCCTAGAATAGGATATGATGGGACTATCCTCCCTCGAATAGGATATGATGGGACTATCCACCCTCGAATAGGATATTATGGGACTATTCGCCCTCGAATAGGATATTATCCGGTTTATCCACCTTCGAATAGGATATGATGTGTCTATCCGCCCTCGAATAGGATATTATGGGTCTATCCGCCCTCGAATAGGATATGATGGGTCTATCCGCCATCGAATAGGATATGATGACACTATCCGCCCACGCATAGGATACTATGGGTCTATCCGCCCTCGAATAGGATATGATGGGACTATCTGCCCTTGAATAGGATATTATGAGACTATCCGCCGTAGAATAGGATATAATGTGACTATCCGCCCTCAAATAGGATATTATGGGACTATCCGCCCTCGAATAGGATATTATGGGACTATCCGCCCTCGAATAGGATATTATCAGGTTTATCCACCTTCGAATAGGATATGATGGGTCTATCCACCCTCGAATAGGATATTATGGGTCTATCTGCCCTAGAATAGGATATGATGAGTCTATCCACCCTCGAATAGGATATGATAGGACTATCCGCCCTCGAATATAATATTATAGGTCTATCCGCCCTCGAATAGGATATGATGGGTCTATCCACCCTTGAATAGGATATTATGGGTCTATCCAACCTCGAATAGGATATGATGGGTCTATCCGCCCTCAAATAGGATAAGATGGGACTATCCGCCATCGAATAGGATATTATGGGTGTATCCGCCCTCGAATAGGATATGATGGGACTATCCGCCCTCGAATAGGATATCATGGGACTATCCGCCCTCGAATAGGATATTATGGGACTATCTGCCCTCGAATAGGATGTTATGGGACTATTCGCCCTCGAATAAGATATGATGGGACTATCCTCCCTCGAATAGGATATGGTGGGTGTCACGACCCAAACCCTGGTGGTGATGGTGCCCAACACAATGCTAGGCAAGCCCGACCATATTATACCTTAACAGCCAGTTGTTAATCAAATTAAACTTAAACAGTAAATGATCATATCAGGTGATGAGCGAAATGTAAAACATACAAAATAAGGTCCCAACCATTATCGTGGTGTCACGAGACTGAGCCTCTACAGAGTAACATCCTAATATAACCAAGTCTAGGCAAATAGGAAA
The DNA here is from genome assembly GCA_032618575.1 of Nicotiana noctiflora. NCBI lineage: Eukaryota > Viridiplantae > Streptophyta > Magnoliopsida > Solanales > Solanaceae > Nicotiana > Nicotiana noctiflora. Next base: position 158,279 of record JASVEL010006665.1, read on the forward strand.
TCAATAAGATGATAAAGAAGTAGAAAACAGGCTCTATGGACGCTAGCAGCTACCTCGTAGTCTCCGCAAGAAGTAGATGTGAGCTGGTAGCAACAACAACTCAACCGCTCTCGGGCACCTGTGAATCTGCACAAAAAGTGCAGGGGAGTGGGGTGAGTATATTTCAACTCAGTGAGTAATAATAATAATCAATAACTGAAAGTAAGAACTCCTGTGCTATCACTAAAAAGTACTAAGGCAACCCTCTCATGTACGTCATCGCTATAGAAAGTACTCTGATCTCCAGTGCTCATCTATCTATACAAGATCCCATACTGATCAAACCCTCACTCGTACCTCTACGGTGTACGGCCATCTCAATATGTGAAGACAATTACCTAAGTCTATAATATTTAAGTATTTAAATAGGTAATAGGATATGATTAAGTATAATGCTGCGGCGTGCAGCCCGCTCCAATACATATACCGCTGCGGCACGCGGCCCGCTCCATTTAACATCGACGGCGCTCACTGGGGGTGTATACAGACTTCGGAGGGGCTCTCTAGGCCCAAGCACTATAATACTGCGGCGTGCAGCACGATCCACACAAATATTATCGCGGCGTGCAGTCCGATCCAATATATATATGTATATATCTCTATACTCTGCTACGGTGTGCAGCCCGATCCCATAATATACACCAGTACTCACTGAGAATGTGTGCAGACTCAGACTCCGAAGGGGCTCCTACAGCCCAAGCGCAATAATACTGCAGCGTGCAGTCCGTCCCACGTGTATATTACATGTAAATTACATGTATATTACTGCGGCGTGCAGTCCGATCCAATATATATACTGCTGCGGCGTGCAGCCCGATCCAATATAGGTATATATATATATAATACCTCATAATGGGTCCTCGACCCTATCCCAGTCAGTATATACTTGGCCTCTCAGGCCCAATACAATATATCACAGTGGGTCCTTGACCCTGTCTCAGTCAATATATACTTGGCCCTTCAGGCCCACTCAGCTAGAACAGGGAATTTCCGCCTTAGATAATCTCTCTCAATGTACATATCTAGTACGGCTCATATTATGCTATACAGCTAGAGCTACGGCTGAGTGTATGTTTTCGACACGATATAAGGGTCACCTAGCTCTATAGGTTCCCTAATGCTCTACAGATCGGCACAAGGCCCCAAACATGGCTATTAGCCCAATTGTACAGTTATAATCTCATTAACAGTCCTACAACACAGTATTCTATTAGCCGGGAAGGACCAAGTCCAAGTCCCCAATCACAATGTCACCACGCTCGTCACAAGACGCATGTCTCATCTCAACATAGCACTGTGAAGTGCTAGTACGGGGTTTCAAACCCTCGGTACATTGTTTACTATTACCACTCACCTCGAACCAGCAGAAGCTTCAATCCACCTTGCGCTTGCCTCGCAAATCAATCTCCTCGGATGCCAAATCTGTTCAAAATCATAGAGAATGCATCAATATATGCTAATTTCACGCAATTCATTCGAAATAACCCAAATTGTATCAAAACCCACAAAGTTGTTAAAACCCGACTTTTGGAACGCTTCTCGAAAAATTATAAAAGTTACATATTCGGAACCCTCGTCTCAATACGAGTCTAGGCATATCAAATTTACCAAATTCGGACTCCATTTGCCCGCTCAAATCGGTATTTTTCTAAAATTTTAGGCCTAGGGCTTAAACCCACATTTAATCCTCCATTTTCATAGAAATAATCCATGATTTCATGATAAAAGTGTGTAATTAAACCACGAAACTTACCTCCGACAATATCCCGATGATCTCCCAGCTATTTCCCATCACTTTCTCACTCTAGAGCTCAACAATGGAGGGTTTTGCAAATGAACCCGTATGCGAAATGTTTCTGGTTTTAATTTACTGCCTGGGTCGATTGCTCTGCGCGTTCGCGTTCCCTGCCACGCGTTCGCGATGCCCAGCCCAGATTAACCTTCGCGAATGCGACCTCCCCAAACGCGTTCGCGATGTACTAGCTCCCAGCTGCCAGATTTTTCCTTCTACGCGTTCGCGGTATCCCTCACGCGGACGCGATGCACACCCTGACAAACCTACGCGAACGCGTTCCAACTCCACGCGAACGCGAAGCCTCCGATCCTGACCCTACGCGTTCGCGTCCAGACCATCGCGAACGCGATGCATACCCTTGCTGACCTTCACGGACGCGTGCCCTTCATCGCGAACGCGATGAAGGATTTCCTTCTGCAGACACAGCAGCAATTTAGCTGCTGTCTTAGGCCAAAAATGGTCCGTTTGGACCCCCGAATTCATCCCGAGGCCCCCCGGGACCCCAACGAAAACCACCAACATACTCCATAACATGATTCAAACTTGTTCCAATCATAAAAACACCATCCTAAACATCAAAATCACTAATTACACACGGATTCAAGCCTAAGTTTCTTCAAAACTTCCGAAACCGACATTCGATCAAAAACCCGACCAAACGACCTCCGAATGACCTGAAATTTTGCAGGAACATCCAAAGTCACCTAACGGAGCTACTGCAATTGTCGGAATTCCATTCCGACTACCGGATCAAAATCTCACCTACCGTTCGGATTTCGCCAAAATTCAACCTTAGCCAATTCAAGCCTATTTCTATACCGGACCTCCGAATTCAATTCCGATTGTTCCCCTAAGTCACAAATCACTTACCGGAACTAACTGAATCATCAGAATCCGATTCCGATCCCTCTAACTACATAGTCAACTATGGGTTGACTTTCCTTATTCAAGTTTCCTTCAAAAGGCTACATGCCTCATTTTCAATCCAATTCGCTCCTAACTCCCGCGATAGACTCTAACACTGATATAAAAGCATGAAATTTGTAATTAAAACATAACGGGGTGGTAATTCCCGTGACGACGGGCCGGGTTGTCACATTCTCCCCCTCTTAAGTTAACGCTTGTCCTCGAGCGGGTCAAGAAACATACCTGAAGTCTCAAACAAGTGAGGATATCGGCTCTATATCTCCCGCTCAACCTCCCAGGTAGCCTCCTCCACAGGTCGACCTCTCCATTGAACCTTAACTGATGCAATCTCCTTGGACCTCAATTTTCTTACCCGGCGACCCAAAATAGCAATAGGCTCCACATCATATGATAGATCACCATCAAGCTGAATGGTACCGAAGTCTAATACATGAGACGGATCCTCGATGTACTTTCGGAGCATAGACACATGGAATACTGGGATGAACGCTGGATAAGCCGGGTGGCAAGGCTAACTCATATGCCACCTCTCCAACTCTCCCGAGTATCTCAAAAGGACAATATACCCGGGACTCAACTTCCCTTTCTTCCCGAACCTCATGACACCCTTCATGGGTGAAACCTTCAAGAAGACTACTCTATCACCAACCACGAAAGACAACTCTCGAACTCTACGGTCCGCATAACTCTTCTCGCGAAGACCGTGCCGTGCGAAGCCTCTCCGGATCAACTTTGCTCTTTCCAGAGCATCCCGGACTAACTCGGTCCCTATCAATCTATCCTCACCAGAGCTCAAACCATCGGACGGGAGATCTACACCGTCCGCCATACAATGCCTCGTACGGGGCCATCCGAATACTCGACTGGTAATTGTTGTTGTAGGAAAACTCGGCAAGTGGCAAGAACTCATCCCACGAACCACCAAAATCAATCACACATGCCCGCAACATATCCTCCAAGATCTGAATAGTGCGCTCAGACTGTCCGTCTGTCTGGGGGTGAAATGCGGTGCTCGACTCAACCCGCGTACCCATCTCTCGCCGAAATGCTCTCCAAAACTGAGAAGTGAACTGAGTGCCTCCGTCAGATATAATAGACACCGGGACCCCATGCAACCCGACAATCTCCCGAATAAAGATCGCCGCCAATCGCTCCGATGAGTAAGTAGTACTAACTGGAATGAAGTGAGCTGACTTGGTCAGCCTATCCACAATCACCCATACAGAATCACACTTCCTCGCTGTCCGAGAGAGTCCAGTAACAAAGTCTATAGTGATCCTCTCCTATTTCCACTCGGGAATAACCATACGCTGGAGAACACCGCCCGGTCTCTGATGCTCATACTTGACCTGCCGGCAATTGAGGCACTTAGCTACATGCCTAACAATATCCATCTTCATTCTCCTCCACCAGTAGTGTTGTCTCAAGTCTTGGTACATCTTTGCGGCACCTGGGTGAATAGAGTACCGCGAACTATGTGCCTCCTCAAGTATCAACTCCCGCAAACCATCAACATTGGGCACACATATACGGCCCTGCATCCTCAGAACACCATCACTATCGATAGTCACATCTCTAGCATCATTATGCTGCACTCTGTCCTTAAGGACAAGCAAATGTGGGTCATCATACTGTCGCTCCCTGATGTGATCATATAAGGAAGGTCGAGAAACTACACAAGCCAGCACTCGACTCGGCTCCGAAATATCCAACCTCACTAGCCGATTGGCTAGGGCCTGAACATCATAAGCCAATGGCCTCTCCCCAACTGGGATGAAAGCTAGGCTGCCCATGCTAACCGCCTTCCGACTCAAGGCATCGGCCACCACATTGGCCTTTCCCGGATGATACAAAATAGTGATGTCATAATCCTTAAGCAACTCCAACCACCTCCACTGTCTCAAATTAAGGTCCTTCTGTCTAAATAAGTGCTGAAGGCTGCGATGATCCGTGAACACCTCACATGAGACACCATACAGGTAATGCCTCCAAATCTTCAAAGCATGAACTATAGCTGCTAGCTCCAAATCATGAACATGGTAGTTCTTCTCGTGGGGCTTCAACTAACGAGAAGCATAAGCAATGACCCTACCCTCCTGCATCAACACACAACCAATGCCAACTCCTGAGGCATCACAATATACAGTATAAGAATCTGAAGTTGTCGGCAGAATCAAGACTGGTGCTGTGGTCAGTGCTGTCTTGAGCTTCTGAAAGCTCTCCTCGCACTCCTCGGACCATAAGAAAGGAACACCCTTCTGAGTCAATCTAGTCAAGGGTGAAGCAATGGAAGAGAATCCCTGAACGAATCGGCGATAATACCCTGCCAATCCCAGAAAGCTATGGATCTCAGTAACTGAGGTCGGTCTGGGCCAACTCTGCACTGCCTCGACCTTCCTCGGATCTACCTGAATAACATCACGGGACACCACGTGCCCTAAGAATGCCACCGACTCAAGCCAGAACTCATATTTGGAGAACTTGGCATGCAACTTCTCCTCTCTCAATCTCTGCAATACAATGCTCAAGTGTCGAGCATGCTCCTCCTGGCTACGAGAGTAGACTAGTATGTCATCAATGAATACGATCACAAATGAATCAAGATAGGGCTTGAACACACTGTTCATCAAATGCATAAATGCTGCTGGGGCGTTGGTCAGCCCAAAAGACATCACAAGGAACTCATAGTGACCATATCTGGTCCTGAATGCAATCTTCATAATGTCGGACTCTCTAATCTTCAGCTGATGGTAGCCTGAACGAAGATCAATCTTCGAGAACACCCTAGCTCCCTGGAGTTGATCAAATAAATCATCAATACGAGGCAGAGGATACTTATTCTTCACTGTTACTTTGTTCAGCTGCCTGTAGTCAATACACATCCTCATGGATCCATCCTTGTATTTATTCACATCTACGAAACACCATTTCACCTTTATAAAGATTTTCCCGACATACTTAGAAACAGCACCAACATAGCACGTAACAGTGCAATTAGTTAATCAATAACAACCTCCCCAACTTGGCTCGGAGCCATACATCAAAGCACTTTTAGCCACTCATAGCATTCTTACTCAAATGATGTCACAAGGTTATAGTGAGACTAAACTCAAGTCATTTACAAGCTTCAGAGGAGATTAGAATCATCAGAAACCCTAACTCTTTTGCGATTCTTGTATTCATTCACACACAACAGCTAGCCCATTCTTCAGGTGACGAAACCTTATCTAAGTCCCAATTTTTTTTTCCCAAAATTTTGATAGAGTTTTCTTTGTAATTTGGCCTATCCACCTGTCAGAGAATCACCAAAATCATCCTAACAATACATCCGCAACTCGACAAAACATCACAATGCATCTCAACAACATAGTCTCAATACTACACGAGTTATATTATCAAAATTAGTACATGAACATGCGTTGCACGTGCTCAAACTATAACATATGTCAAATGCCTTTCACCATAATACTCATAGCACAAACAATTTAGTCTTCCTGAGCCTAAACGCATACTACCACACGTAGTGCACTTTACCTTTCACTAAGAAACATGAACATCTTTGCCATGCACATAATAAGGGCTACATATCAGATCACAATAGGAATCGAATACCTTACGGCTCACCCATTATCAACTGCCATTTTCACAATTAAGGCCAATAACGATCGTATGAAATTTCATAATACCGGCTTGCGAAATTAGCACATTGGTGCCCAAGCCACAGACAAAGTTCCGGCCTCAAGTCCTCCAGACTATCCCAACATGAACTCACAGAGATTATATCTCGTCCCTCGATCGGGGAATCATAAGCCATCAAGGCAAATTTATCACTAAGCACTCGAGTGCACTGACACAATGCTAGGCAAGCCCGACCATATTATTCCTTAACAGCCAGTTGTTAATCAAATTAAACTTAAACAGTAAATGATCATATCAGGTGATGAGCGAAATGTAAAACATACAAAATACGGTCCCAACCATTATCGTGGTGTCACGAGACTGAGCCTCTACAGAGTAACATCCCAATACAACCAAGTCTAGGCAAATAGGAAATCAACAAGATGATAAAGAAGGAGAAAACAGGCTCTGCGGACATTGGCAGCTACCTCGTAGTCTCCGCAAGAAGTAGATGGGAGCTGGCAGCAACAACAACTCAACCGCTCTCGGGCACCTGTGAATCTGCACAAAAAGTGCAGAGGAGTGGGGTGAGTATATTTCAACTCAGTGAGTAATAATGATAATCAATAACTGAAAGTAAGAACTCCTGTGCTATCACTAAACAGTAATAAGGCAACCCTCTCAGGTACGTCTTCGCTATAGAAAGTACTCTGATCTCCAGTGCTCATCTATCTATACAAGATCCCACACTGATCAAACCCTCACTCGTATCCCTACGGTGTACGGCCATCTCAATATGTGAAGACAATTACCTATGTCTATAATATTTAAGTATTTAAATAGGTAATAGGATATGATTAAGTATAATGCTGCGGCGTGCAGCCCGCTCCAATACATATACCGCTGCGATGCGCAGCCCGCTCCATTTAACGTCGACGGCGCTCACTGGGGGTGTATACACACTTCGGAGGGGCTCCCTAGGCCCAAACACTATAATACTGCGACGTGCAGCACGATCCACACAAATATTACTGCAGCGTGCAGTCCGATCCAATATATATATGTATATATCTCTATACTGCTGCGGCGTGCAGCCCGATCCCATAATATACACCAGTGCTCACTGAGAATGTGTGCAGACTCAGACTCCGAAGGGGCTCCTACAGCCCAAGCGCAATAATACTGCGGCGTGCAGTCCGTCCCACGTGTATATTACATGTATATTACATTTATATTACTGCGGCGTGCAGTCCAATCCAATATATATACTGCTGCGACGTGCAGCCCGATCCAATATAGGTATATATATATAATACCTCATAATGGGTCCTCGACCCTATCCAAGTCAGTATATACTTGGCCTCTCAGGCCCAATACAATATATCACAGTGGGTCCTTGACCCTGTCTCAGTCAATACAGACTTGGCCCTTCAGGCCCACTCAGCTAGAATAGGGAATTTCCGCCTTAGATAATCTCTCTCAATGTACACATCTAGTACGGCTCATATTATGCTATACATCTAGAGCTACGGCTGAGTGTATGTTTTCGACACAATATAACGGCCACCTAGCTCTATAGGTTCCCTAATGCTCTACAGATCGGCACAAGGCCCCAAACATGGCTATTAGCCTAATTGTACAGTTATAATCGCATTAACAGTCCTACAACACAGTATTCTATTAGCCGGGAAGGACCAAGTCCAAGTCCCCAATCGCAATGTCACCACGCTCGTCACAAGACGCATGTCTCATCTCAACATAGCACCTGTGAAGTGCTAGTACGGGGTTTCAAACCCTCGGTACATTGTTTACTATTACCACTCACCTCGAACCAGCAGAAGCTTCAATCCACCTTGCGCTTGCCTCGCAAATCAATCTCCTCGGATGCCAAATCTGTT
>JASVEL010006666.1:0-314344 GCA_032618575.1 Nicotiana noctiflora
TCTCCTTTACTAAGTGACACTCCACGGTATCATAGGCTTTCCATAAGTCTATTTTTATTAGGCAGCTTTAAGTGGTAGCTTTCCTATTTTACAACCCTACAAAATCCTACATATAAGCACTTTCTAGAAAATATTCTCCGAACAACAAAGTCACTTTCGTTCTTTGATATGATGTCTATTAGCGTAGTAGTCAACCTCATGCATAGCATCTTAGAGATCACCTTGTAAAAGGTATTGCAGCAAGCAATAGGCATGTAATCTCCCACAATTTCTGTACGACTGGTTTTTGGCATTACTGTAATTGTAGTGGCATTTAGACTTTTTGGCATTTTCTCATCCTGGATGAAATCTAATATCCTTGTGACTCACAATTTCCTAGCAATCTTTAAAGCATTAGTTGCCATATTCATCAGACACTGAAGCCTTGTACTACTTTTCTGAAATCTCTTTTATAGCAGCTATGCTCTAGCATTCCTCTCTGCTTCTTGTAATGGTAGGCCCTTGTCTAACCAGCTCACTGCACACATGTTGTCTCCTTCTTGTTCTTTTCCCTAATAGCTTTTTGTAGAACTCTATAAATGTTTGTGAGTCTATGATCGAAAATATTATGTTTTTATTCCTTTTGTCCTTTATTGCACTATAGAAGAACTTTGTATTTTAATCACCGTGAGTTAACCATTAGACTCTACTTTTTGCGTTAAGAATTGATCTCTAGCTTCTCCCCATATTTTATATTCCGTAGCTAATTGAATTTCTGTCTGAATTAGTGCTTTGTTCCCGAGGCCTCTTTGTAGTTTCAATTGACATATATTTAGTTCCTTCATCACTTAATCTGCTATTTTTTTACATCTGAGAACATTTCCCTGTTCAGTTTGACTAGTACTGCCTTTAGTTAGTTCATCTTACCTACCACTTGGTACTGAAAGTACAAGCAGCTGTGAATTGTTTATTTTTAAAGTTAATCTCTACCAGTTGACTAGTTTTCATTTGGTTGACTAGATATAATAATGTGATAACGGTAAGGGCAGAATTTAAGATGCACAATTTAAATGCAGAAATTAAAGAAATGAAATTTTTTATATTGATTCCGATTCAATGTGAATCCAAGTCCATTCCCTTGGGTTTCTAGGAAATTTTCTTTTGGTAAATAAGTATCAAGGGTACACAGTGAATGGTGTGATCTTCACCGATAGCTCAGTTCCTACCAGTGTTATTCTTTCTTTCTTCTCTAGCTTGTTACATCGTAGGTCCAGTAGAGCTACAATGTTTGTTTGTAATACAACAAAGAGAGGGTATTTGGTTCGATCAAAGTATGTCTACTACGGTACAAATACAAGTTTAAATACTTTGAGAGATGCTTGAATTCTGGAGATATTTTCCAACCCGAGAGATTTGATCCTTGGAAAGAGATTGATTCTTTCCAAGAAAAAGGTTATTTCGAAACGATTGTAACTTGACGATGTGCCTAAATGATTTCCCTTGTGCGCGATCCTTGAATCTTGATCCTTCTAAATTTAGATACTTGATTGATTATCTTGTAAAATCTTTGATATTCTTGATTTATTTGATTCCTTCAATTTAGCCTTAATTGACTTCGTTAGTATCAAAGATTCCTTCAATCACATATTCTTTCTTTGATTGCCTCTTATTGATTCGGTCAATATTCTATGCCATCCATGAGTTTCTTGATCTTTGGTGATCGATTTCTTCAATCTTGAATGTGTTTCTATACGAAGAACAAATATATTATTTTCATCATTAAAATTAGATCCAACAATCTCTCTTTTTATGATGCCGATATAATATATATGTATAAACAACTGTTCACTTTCCTGTATTTTACTCCGCCTCCATAAGAGCACTTGAATTTCTCAGGTGGTAGTTGTTGAGGTGCATGTACTCGACTTATGCAGGTTCTATGACTCCCCTTCAAGAAGTGCCATGCTGAATTACCCATAGTCGACTTATTCCTATATGTACATGTACAATACATATATCCTTTCACCCATTTTTTAGCGCGTAATATGTTTCACGCTCCCTCCTTTTTCCCCCAAAACCTTTTCAGTCTAGAAATTTTTGCCTTTCACAAATAATTCATAGACTCTCTCTCCGCAGGAACTCCTTGGATTGAAATTCTCTCTCCAAAATATTTAGGGATTGTGCAATCTTGAAGAAACATGATTTAATAAAATCAGAACGCGTTTATTTTTCAAAAAAAGATGGTCAGATTGACATTACTTGAATCTTGACGACCAGAGGAGGTTCTATTCATCAAAGGAATCTTACAAGTTTCATAGTGAAAAGTATCAGATAACAGCCAAACAAACCACTTATCAAACACAAAGGTTATTCCCGATTCTTCCTATTTGTATTTTGGCTTTGTATTCATTATTAATTTATGTTTGATGCTTTTGGATTCAGTTAGGAATTTTAGAGCAACCTCTGAGCTTGAGCCCATGTATGCTTCATAGTACTTCTCATACATTAAAACTTTAGTTAGACACAAATCATAAACAATCCGATATTAGTTTTGCATTTTGCAAAATTTCTTCTGGGATTGACTAATGCCTATTACCTATTTGATAGAATGTTTGCATAAGATGTTATTTATGTTCTAGTGATTAGATTGCTAAATTTTGGATTTTATTTATGTAAAGCATTATAGTTGGGCCTATTTGTTTGAATTTTTCTTACATACTGAGCAAATCAGTTCTACCAGTATATAGAATATTAATTTTTTAATGAATAACTTAGTGATATTTTAGAATAATTGATTAGCCTGCTGGAATAAGCGTTGTGCTGCATCCAAAAAATCCATTTGCACCGACTTTGCATTTTAGTTATCGTTACTTTGAGATTGATGTGCCAAAAGGTATTCCTTCTCTTGCCTATGGTTATTTGTTGCCGATGATTCTGATTTGTTTAAGATAGAAATTCCACAATTTGCATAATTTTATTACTTCGTTTAGTTGTGTAAGTAACCTCCACAATTTGTACAATTTTGCAGCAGTTTATTAGCCCCACAAAATTATGCAATTTACGAGGGTCTAAAATATCTGCGACCCTAAAATAATAGCAGAGTAATTTATTTCATACTCCCTCCAATTTTCCCCCAATCTATTTCGCCCTAGAAACTTCCGCCTCAACAACAACAAAATACTCTCACCGCTTCTTCTTCATTAATCAAGTTCTGCGCTTCTTCTTCTTCTTCTTCATTAATCAACAAAATACTCCCACATCGTTTATTCTCTGAAAGAATAGCTGAAGAACACATCGTGCCTGCGATTTTTTTCAGATTACTCAGAATATATTGTGCTGAGATTTTCTTCAGAATCAACCCCTCCTCATCACTTTGCCTGCGATTTTCTTCTGCTGCTCCGCAAGGGACCTATCGAAGCTTAATTTCTCTTTTTCAAAGGTTAGATCTGTCCATCGTCTATATGTTTTCTTTTCCATTACTGTTATTTGTAATCAGTTTTTTGTGTTAATATGTTTTTACCCTGAGAAAAAAAGATTTTCTGGTTAGTTTTTGCACCTCTCTTTTGGTACCCTTTGTGTGTATGAAGATTTCTGGTTAGTTTTTGCACCAATTTTACATTTTAATTATCGTTATTTTGAGATTGAAGCACCAATAGGTATTCCTTCTCTTGATTATGGTTATTTGTTGCCGATGATTCCGATTTGTTTAAGATAGAAATTCTATGCACACGTAACTAATAAGAAAATTTACATGTCACTAAAATGTCTTAACTGGAATCGTGTTGGAATTTTAAAAGTTCAGATTACAATTTCCCATTTTTCTGCTATACTCCTAACTCGGTCTATTTCATTTGGAGCATAAAATATTCCTAGAAGTTGTGCTTAAGAGGGAAGACAGTTAAGGTTCTTTAACTTTGAGTTAAATAATAGTTTAAACAAACATTTCTTATGGTTAAGACTGTTAACTATAGTTTAAATAAATATGCTAGAAATCAACAATTCACTGCTATACTATTTCAGATGCTCGCAAAAACAGAAAGCCAGAAAGAGTATACTGAGAACCTTTTTCAGTAGTGTTTATTATTATACATGGCTTTTGTTGTATGTATTTATTGCTTCAATGTTACTATTCTATATTCTAATAATACAGAATTTATATTTTCTCTTTATATTTTGAAAGTTCATCAGCTGCACTTGAAACTTAATGCTTTTATAAGGATAAATCTTGGATTAAAAAGCCAAGAAACACCACAGAATATTTATACGGATTAAATCAAATTTTAGATTTTTCATTTGCTAATGCCGTTGTTGGAGATAGAATAAAATGTCCTTGTCCTAAATATTGATTCGCAAAGTGGCAGACTAGAGATGTAGCGATTGATCACTTGATTTGCAAACCATTCCCTGAAAATTTTGTCACTTGGAGTATTCACGGTGAAAGAAATATACGACCTACTTCTATAAATAATGTGGTTATACAAGATACATTACCTCCTGAAAATCCAGTAGAATTATTGATCAATAAAGCATTTGGGGGCCTAAGGCACGATGGTGTTGATGTGGGTTCGTCAGAAGTAGGGAGTGGTGAAGAAAGGTTAAATGACGAGCTTGCTTTAAATGATAAAGATTTTTTTGAGTTGCTTAGAGATGGAAGTCAAGAATTGTATGAAGGATCCAAGTACTCAAAGCTAGAATTTTATTAAAACTGTATCACGTAAAATGTTTGTCTGGGCTGAGTGATAAGGGAATGACCATGATACTAGTTTTGTTGAGGGACGCATTTACATTTGCACGGATCCCTAATTCTTTTCATGAGGCCAAGAAAACTATCAACAAGCTTTATCTTGGTTATACCAAAATAGACGCATGTCCAAATGATTGTATGTTATTTTGGGGGAATGATGCTAATGAGGAAACATGTAAGTATTGTCACACTTCTAGGTGGAAGCCTAACAAGCAGATAAATAAAGATCTTGTGTCTGCTACAAGCAAGAAGAAAACTAAGAAGCCTGCAAAGATTTTACATTACTTTCCATTAAAACCAAGGTTGCAGAGATTGTGCATGTGCTCTAAAATAGCAAAATATATGAGATAGCATGCTTAGGATAGTAACTGTTAGCGAAAACGTAAAAGAAAGAACACAAGATTTAACGTGGTTCGGATCAAAATAATCCTATGTACACCAGAGAACAATTGCCTTTCTATTATTTACACTTAAGAGAATTTCTCTCTTAACTCTCTACTCACTACAATATATTGTATTGTTTTTAGATGGTTTCTACAAATGAAAGAGTGCATATATTTATAGGGGTAAGGACCTCCTATTGATGTCATTGGTGACATCAAACTACCTCCTCTTGATGTCATGGGTGACATCAAAGGAGGAAGCTTCCTCCTAGCATTCATGCCAACTCTTTCCACCAACTCTTCCAATTGGCATGCCATTATTGACTAAACCTAAACCAACATTTTGAGCATGTCATTGTTGACTAAACATAAACCAACATTTTCAATCTCCACCTTGGTTTGCGTTTCGAGCGTGCGTGTGAACAACTCTGGCCAAAACTTATAAGCTTCCTGGGCAATCCCGTTGTAAGAAACTAGAAGAATCAAACCATGGTTGAACATACCACCTCCACCTAACAACTGTTCTCTTCGGAGTTTATCAGTTGATGCATACCCCCGCCAAGTCTTTGCAGTGTGAAAACTTAGCGAGCGGGACTATCTTGGTCAACATATCTGCAGCATTATCGTCTGTGATAACCTTCACGACCTTGATAGTTCCCTCTTCAACAATATCTCGAAGGAAATGAAATTTGACATCAATGTGTTTAGTGCGCTCATGAAATCTTTGATTTTTCATTAGATGAATAGCATTCTGACTTTCACATCTAAGAGTTGATTCCAGCTGAACCAAACTCAATTCCGCTACTAAACATTTTAACTAGATAGCTTCCTTCATAGCCTCTGCTGCTACCACGTATTCTGCTTTTGTCGTAGACAAAGTGACAATCGACTGCAGAGTCGACTTCCAACTAACGGCACTGCCAACGAGGGTAAAGATGTATCCAGTTGTGGACCTTTTTCTATCAAGATCTCCTGCATAGTCAGAATCCACATAACCAAGAATTGAAATACCTCCACCACTTTTTTGAAAGGTCAGACCAACATTAGAAAATCCTTTAAGATATCTCAATATCCACTTGACAACTTCCCAATGTCTCTTTCCTGGGCTGGACATGTATCTACTTACCACACTTACAGATTGAGCAATATCTGGACGTGTGCATACCATAACAAACATAATGCTACCAACTGCAGTGGCATAAGGAATCTTTGACATATGCTCCACCTCATCCTCAAACGAGGCATTTGTAACTCTAAAAGTTTAAAATGAGGAGCTAATGGTGTACTTACAGGCTTGCACGTATGCATATTGAATCTCTCGAGAATCCTTTCAATATACCTCTTCCGAGAAAGATGTACAACACCGTCTTCTCTTGAAATCTCCATACCAAGGATTTTCTTTGCAGCTCCTAAATCCTTCATGTCAAATTCCTTACTCAACAGTTTCTTCAAAGCATTTATCTCTGTAATGTTGTTAGAAGAAATAAGCATATCATCAACATACAACAGTAAATAAATCATTGAGTTACCAGACATTTCTTGTGATACACATAGCTATCAAATGCACACCTTGAGAATTCATGTGTAGTCATGAATGCATCAAACCTCTTTTACCACTGTCTAGGGAATTGCTTCAAACCATACAAAGACTTCTTTTGTTGGCTTACGTGATCTTCTTTTCCCTCAACTAAGAAACCTTCAGGCTGATGCTTTCTAGCACACTATTGATAAGTGTATGCCTTCCCCCCATTGAAAGATACTGTCTTTGCCAAGAAGCTAGTTTCTTTTCAAATTTCTCAACTACTCCATTCCACACCTCAGTTGAGTTATGTTTTGCTCCAAGAGGAAGACCAAGGTATGTAGTAGGTAGTGTAGCAGTACAACAACATAGAATTCCAGCTAGTTCCTCCAAATTGTTGACTTCATTTACAGGGTAGATAGTGCGTTTTGCCATGTTAATGTGCAAACCTGAAATAGCTTCAAACAGATTCAAAGTTAGGTTAAGGTATAGAACTTGGGATCTTTCAGCCCCACAGAAGATCAGAGTATCATCTGCATAAAACAAGTGAGATACTGAGAGAGATGATCCAGAGTTAAGCCCCACTTGAATTCCACTAATCCATTGGAGCTGCTTTGCTTTGTCCAACATCTTGCTGAGGCCCTCCACGGCCAGAATGAAAAGGAAAGGAGAGAGAGGATCCCCCTGTCTAAGTCCCTTTTGAGGTGAAAAGAATCCTACTCGCCCTCTATTGACAAGTATTGAGAATTTTACTGTGGTAATGCAGAACTTCATCCATTTAATCCACCTGTCACCGAAACCCATCTTCCTAAGCACATTTAGAAGAAATGGCCAATTCACCTTATCAAAGGCCTTTTCTACATCTAGCTTGCATATGATACCAGGATTTCCATTCTTCAATTGCCAGTCTATTACCTCATTTGCAATGAGGGCTGGATCAGTGATTTGTCTGCCTTTTATAAAGGCATTTTTATGAGCGAAAACCAGACCACCGACCACTTTCTTGAGCATTTCTGCAAGCAGTTTAGCTGCTATTTTGTAAACACTACCAATCAGACTGATTGGTCGATAGTCCTTTAGTTCAATGGCTCCATTCTTTTTAAGAACTAAGGCTATGAAAGAGGCATTGCAAGACTTCACCATATGACAGTTATGATGAAAGAAATTCAGGGCAGCCATCACCTCTTCCTTAATAATCAACCATGCTTTTTGAAAAAATGCCATTGTGTAACCATCTGGCCCTGGAGCTTTATCTGGAGAGCATGCTTTAATGGTGGAAAGGACCTCCTCCTCCTCAAAAGGAATTTCCAACCATACTTTGTCTTCTTCTGATATTCTTTCCAGATCATCAAGACTAGCTGTGGGTCTCCATTGTTCAGACTCAGTCTATAATTGTTGGTAAAAATCCAGAATTTCTCCTTTTATGTGCTCCTTATTTTCAATAATCTCGAAATCAACCATAAGTCTGTCAATGCAATTATTTTTTTTGTGGGAGTTTGCAATTCGTTGAAAGTATTTGGTGTTCCTATCTCCTTCTTTGAGCCATAAGCACATCGACTTTTGTCTCAATGAAATCTCCTCAGCTTTTGCTATCTACTCCAATTCTAATTTTAAAGCAAACATTTTGCTTTTTTCCTGTACAGTTTGTACCCTATTCTCCGTGACATGTTCCAACACTAAAAGTTCATCTAAGATTTTACTCTTTCTTGACTCAACCTTGCCAAAGACTTCCTTATTCCATTAGGAAATGTCTTTCTTCAATAGTCTCAATTTCTGGATTATAATATAGTCTGGACTCCCTTGAATGGTATAGTTATTCCACCATTCTTCAATATTCTCCATGAACCCATCAACTTTTAACCACATGTTCTCAAATTTGAAGTAAGATGGATTCACCTCCCAGTCCCCACTTTCCAGAAGTAAAGGTTTATGATCAGGAAAAACCCTTGGGAGGGCAATCTGTTTCACATCCTTAAAGCATTCATTCCACTCAGGGGATATAAGAAATCTATCTATTCTAGATGCCTATTCTAGATGCCTGATAGAAGTGTTCTCCTCTAGACCATGTGTAGAAGGCACCTTGGAGAGGTAAATCAATAATTCCCAGGTCTTGAATGACATCATAGAAACCCCTAATTGCTCTGGATCTTCTAATGCAGTTGTGTCTTTCATTCTCATATCTGCAAACATTAAAATCTCCACCTATCACCCAATTCTCATTCCAGATACCCCTGACTGCAGACAATTCATTCCACATGTCCTCTCTTTCTTCATTGGTGTGAGGACCATAAATCCCCGTAAAGCACCATCTGAACTCTTCTTGTGTGCTCTCTAACATGCTTGAAATAGAAAAAGTCCCATGGTGTACCTCCAAACAATTCCAATGTCTTCTATCCCATAGGATAATGATGCCCCCCCTTGTACCACATGACTTAAGCTCTGCCCAATCAACCCACCTATTACCCCAAATCTGTCTGGAGAGATTAACAAACCAATCCTCTATTTTAGTTTCTTGCACACAAAGAATATCGATCTTCCACTTGCGAACCAATGAGCTAAGAGTACCCCTTTTGCTGTTATCATTCAACCCATTCACATTCCAGCTTAAAATTTTGAGCTTCATTCAGAAAAAGCCTTGTAGTGCCTCCCCCCCATCTTTTTTGTTCACCCTTTCATAATTGATCCAACATTTCGGCTTTTTAATTTTGGCTTTCCCCTTCTTCTTACTCGGTTTTTTATCAGAACTTGATATGTTTTTGTGTTTTAGCTGAATCTGCCTTCTTTCCTCCATTCTTAAGATGATGTCAAGCAACTCGTGTTCAAATCCTGCAACATTCACCCCAAAAGCCTTGCATGCCTTCACCATAACCAGCTTTGTCCACCTTGATGTATCTATCATTGCCCGTTCGAGAACAGTTGTTGAACTCGGCCCCTCCTCATGCCATGGGAACAGTAGAGGAAGTGAAGAAGAGGAGAAATCAGATTCATAATCATGTACCTGTGGAGGTTGTGACATGAGATTTGGTAGGTGAAGCATGATTCTGAAATTTGTTGGAGGGTCAGCCTCGTCGTCAGCGGCTGAGCTCAAATTGTGGTCTCCTATAGCAGTTTGAAGAGTAGTAGGGATAAGAAAGCTACGGGGATATTCTGGAATAATCTCTGAGTTTAAGACTGGGGCCTCAGATAAATCTTTGGCCTTAATATCCATTGGGCTTGCAAAAAACCCCTTTGCTTTCCAATAAGTTTTGGGCTGACTCCTCTTTAAATGCCCTTTATTCTTATTTGGGCCTCTTTCATCATAATATCTTCCTGTCCGCTGGCAAAAAATTTTTGATGGGCCCCCATATTTTTTACCCTGTTTTACAGCCCCTTTATTTGAAATTAAAGTAGCCACGTGACCTCCCACATGCGATGGGATTGGAGTAGGATTTTGTTGGCTTGAGGGACCTGACCCATTAGTCATCTCAACAACGCCTTTTTCCTTTGCCGCCGAAATAGAATTTTCACCGGAGCCGGAGTTCAAAATATTGCCAGATTTCTTCAGTTTGACATGAACATCTGGTACTATCGAAATTTCATATGTCTATTCGCCCACCAGTAATTCTAGTATACGAGGAAGACCGTTGGTAGTGTTTTTGACGCATATTCGGGCCCAGAGCAGATGACTTCTTCCCTTTGTATCTTCATCAATGGCTATAAATCCACCACAAAGGTCGCCGATGATGGTGAAAAAATCTTGAGACCATGCGTGAAGTGGCATCCCAAAAGCTTTTACCCAAGTGTGCTCTTCTTTTCTGATAGCCATGTCCAAACCCGACACTGGAGACCACCAATCGAGAGAGAGATGTCTACCGTTCCAGAACCAGTCGCCGGCTTTAATGCGAAGCGCATCTTGCTTCGAGGGAAAATCAAATAGGAACATGTTGTGATTTATCTGGGTAACTTTGACACCTGCCGTGACTTTCCACCTGTTTATAAACCACTTCTGAATCACTTCAGGATTGGGGCTTATATTAAAGGTATCATTGAAAACCCCAACAAGACACTTTGAGAGGAATTGAGCATTAACAGATTCTGATGAGGGACATGCTTCAATATTCTGTTGAGCTGCATTCTGAACTTCACCAGAGGGCCATTGAATGATTTTTGCTTCTTCCATATAAGATTTTGCCTGCTGACATGCAAGATTGAACCTTGAATCTGAGAAATTTCCCAGAAAACGAAGTATTTTATTAGCAATATCACCCCATCCTTTATTGTAATCATTTTCTGGAATAATAGTAGCGTCCCTTTTAACCCCGAGCCAGGCTTCAATCCTTAAAAATCTGCCATGAATGTTGTAGTTCTGAAACACTCTGTATGAGTATGCTTGAATTTTCCTCCCCTATTTTCTACAGAGATTCCCTTTCCCCTTAGAGGCCTGAATCATGGCATCACAGACCCATTGTAGATTTTTCCCATCAATAGTAAGTCTACCAGTGAATCCCCTCCTGCGTTCCGTGAGAGAAAACCACCTATCATAACCTTTGCCAATGTCGATTAGTTCAAAAGATTTCTCGCTAGATATAAAGAAAAGATTACCAGCCATGTCAACAAAGTAAAGGAAAGATGAACGGAAAGACAATCATTTTGAAAAGAGTTTGAAAAATCCAAAGAAAAGTTTTTAGAGAGAAGTCGGACCTTCTCTCTCTAACATTGATGAATAACGCTACCTGAATTATCTCAACAATTAATCTGCCCAAAAAAAAATACAATATATTGTATTGTTTTTGGGATGGTTTCTACAAATGAAAGAGTGCATCTATTTATAGGGGTAATGACGTCCTCTTGATGTCATTGGTGGCATCACACTACCTCCTCTTAATGTCATGAGTGACATCAAAGGAGGGAGCTTCCTCCTAGCATTCATGCCAACTCTTTCCACCAACTTCCAATTGGCATGCCATTGTTGACTAAACTTAACCAATATTTTCTGCATGCCATTGTTAACTAAACATAAACAAGCATTTTCAGTAACAAAGATGGAATCATGAGGCATCCTAGAGATGGTGAGGCATGGAAGAGGTTTGATACATTTTTTTCTGAATTTGCCTTTGATCCTCGGAATGTTCGGCTTGGCCTAGCTAGTGATGGCTTCAATCCTTTTGGCACGATGAATAGTAATTATATCATTTGGCTTTATATTTTAGTTCCATACAACCTTCCTCCTTGGTTGTGTATGAAACAACCCCATTTTATTCTATTAATGATTTTTCCTAGTCCATGTAAAGTGGGAAATAACATAGATGTTTTCCTACAACCCCTTATTAAGGAGTTGAATGAGTTGTGGAGGGAAGGTGTCGAAACTTTTGATTCATCAAAGAAAGAGATGTTTAGGTTATGAGCTGCTCTTATGTGGACAATTAGTGACTTTCCTTGACTTGATATCTTATCTGGTTGGAACTCACATACTGGTCTAGCATGTCTGACTTGTAGTTTTGATGCAGAACCTTGTCGGCTTTGCCATAGTAGAAACTGGTGCGTTATTGGTCATCGAAGATTTTTCGCAAGAAATCATAAATTTAGACTGATGGGACATCACTTTGATTAAAATGTGGAAGAAAGAATCTCACCGAGAAAGTTATCCGTATCTGATATTTTGCAACAAGTGAAAGATATTGATGTTACAATTGGAAAACCGGCTGAGTTGAGTGAGAGAAGAAAAAGAGCTAGACACAGAAATATTGCGCAAGGTACATCACAACAATGGAGGAAAAAAGCATATTCTTTAATCTTCCATATTGGGAGTTCAACTCGTTGCGCCACAATTTAGACGCCATGCACATTGAAAAGAATGTCTTTGACAATATTATATATTCTTTGCTCAATAATAAAGACAAGTCAAAAGATAATATTAAGGCGCGAAAAGATCTTCAAGATATTGATATAACGCGTGATCTTTGGCCTGATGAGAATGATGAGTGTCGGCTTGCTGTGTTTACCATTCCAAAGGAAAAGAAAGTGGCTTTCCTCATAACTTTAAAGAATATTTTAGTGCCGGATGGTTACTCGAGTAATATTTTCGGTTGCATTGATCCGGACCAAAGGAGAATCTTTGGATTAAAGAGTTATGATTGTCATATTATTATGGAGAAATTTTTAGCAATAGCAATTCGTAATGTGCTGCCAAAGGAGGTTGTTGCAGTCTTAGTAGAGCTTTCCTCTTTTTTCTAAGAACTTTGTCTTAAAAGTTTGAGTTTGGCGGATCTAGAAAAGCTACAAGATCG
Organism: Nicotiana noctiflora; assembly: GCA_032618575.1. Taxonomy (NCBI): domain Eukaryota; kingdom Viridiplantae; phylum Streptophyta; class Magnoliopsida; order Solanales; family Solanaceae; genus Nicotiana; species Nicotiana noctiflora. Next base: position 12,892 of record JASVEL010006666.1, read on the forward strand.
CATTGTGCTCACACTTTGCCACATGGAGATATTATTCCCACCACCGTTCTTTACTGTAATGGTCCATTTAACTTTTCATCCGGTAGATGAAGCAATACAAGGTGGTCCGGTACATTACAATTTACAGGTGGATGTATTTTGTTGAAAGGTAAAACACTTCTTATTCGATGTTTTGATGTATGTAATATTAATTCAAGTTAAGTGTTTATTCTAAACATGTTTCATTTTATGTTATTGATTGTTAGGCCATTTTAAGTCTCTCGTAGGGAATAAGGCTCAAGTAGAAGGTTCCATAGCTAAAGGTTACATTGTTGAAGAAGCTCTAACGTTTTGTTCTCGTTACTTTGAGGGGATTGAGTCAAGGCTTAATAGGCCTAGACGTGTGAATGATGAACAAAACCTTAATGAGTCTTATGAAACGTCCTCTATTTTTCCTCCGTAAGGTAAACCAGTTGGAGGCTCCTCAACGTTCCCGTTGACTCCATTGGTGAAGAGGCAAGCTCATCGATATGTGTTATTTAATTGTGCGGCAGTGAAGCAATTTATTGAGTAAGTAAATAAAATTGATATGAATATTGGCAAAAGTTTAGAATTAAAGTAATTAAAATTGATATAGTTAGCTTATATGAAGTGTGTTTAGGGATTACACAAGAGTACAAGAGGAAGGAGACCTTCGGCTTCAGATTTGGAGAGGAGGGTTAATAGAGAGTTTCCTGATTGGTTCCCAAAACGGGTGAGTGAATGGTATAATAATTTTTGCTTCACATAGCTTTTCTCATTGGATTTAATATGCTTGACTAAAATAAGTTTGTTATCATTCGATTATGAACCCAGAGATTGCAGACACCATCTCAACCGATCAAAAGTACCTAGCACGAGGTCCAGCGCCAGATGCTAGAAAGTTCACTACTTATAACATCAATGGATTCAAATTTCAAGTTTTGTCTAGAGATCAAGGATTAAAAACTCTAAATAGTGGAGTTTTTCTTACTTCTAACACTTCTTGTGTTGCATCTAGTGCTGATAAAAGTGATGCAAGCAGAGTTTCCATACTATGGGAAGTTAAAAGATATTATTGAGCTTAAATATTATCTATTCACACTTGTGTTCTTTAAATGCCAGTGGACCGACAATACTCGGGATAGAGGGTTCAAAAGGTTCAAAAGAGATGCTTGGAATGTTAATTGTGTTAATTATTCTAGATTGATTCATATTGGGGATCGTGAGGATGATGATCCTTACATTGAAGCATCTCAAGCAAATATGTTTTACTATGTTGATGATGAAATATATAAAGAATGCAGTGTGGCCGTACGTTTAAAGTAGAGAGATTTATTTGATATGGCAGAGGTTGATGAAAATGAAATATATGAGAATCAACCATACCATCAACAAGAACTTGAACAATCTTTTGATGATGCTTATGAGAATATCCAAATTGCAATAGATGAGCATGTGTCTGAATACGCATGTAAATTTTCTTGTATCCTTGTATGTTTATTTTTTTTCTTTTATATATATGTAATTTATTTTGTATTTGTATTTTATACTTTCTATTACTTATTAATTATTTTGTTGATTGCAGATACGCCAAAGACCAAACGTTTTCACAACTTACAAAAGTCAGTTCAATCAGCCATGGGGCAGACAACTCCTTGTATTCAGCCGACTCCTTCTTTTCAGGCGACATCACTACCAACTCCTTCATTTCAACCCACAAGACAACAAACCGCTTCATTCAGGCCACAACACAGCAAAGACAACAACCTCTTTCATTTCAGTCCATGGGGCAACAACTCCTTACATTCAGCCGATTCCTTCTTTTCGGGCGACATCAATACCAACTCCTTCATTTCAACCTACAAGACAGCCAACCACTTTATTTCAAGCCACAACAATGCCGAATCCTTCATTTCAGGCTACGCGACAGACAACTCCATTTCCGGCCACGGGTCAGACAACTCCTTCATTTCAACCTCCAATTAATCCCACACCAGCACAAGCAACATCCAATAAGCATCCTAAACGTGAGCCTTCACATCATTGGACTGTCGATGGAATAGGTAATCATTATCCTTTTGTGAATAACTATACACCTTTACAATTAAACATTGCGGGTTTCAAACTAATATTGGGACAAGAGATATTTTTACTTCTTCAGCTCTGTTTTCCACTCCTTCTACTACTCTCTCTCGGGCCAAGTTGTTTGAGTGCCTACACATTTAATAATCTCCTGAATTGCTAGAAAACGATTGTCCAAGGTGATGATCAAATGATGGCTAATATCACTAATTATTACAGAATTCCAACTTTAAGTAATAAATTTCCTGGAAGAGAACAGAAAGAATATTATGGAACTCTATAAACTATGCAGTAGGATTTAATCAAAGATAGCAGCTATTCGTTGAAGTAGTTATATGTTATTTATGTCCAATAACTATCTTTCTAAGTAATGTTTCTCCTAATCCAGGAAGTATAACAAATAAAACTAACTTACAAAGACTACAACAATCAATTACATACTATTTGTCTTAAAAGAAATCAAGGAAAATAACATTATTATCATGAGTGGATCTATTTGCACTGGTCCAATGCATCTTCTATAGGACTTTTGTACATCTGTTGCTGCTTCACCTATCTGCTACTGTGTGTAGTTGTTACTATTTGCTAGATTCAAGATAGGACTTGGTTACTTCATGTATATTGTATGTTTCCTATATGATAATCGTTTTTAATGATATGCAGAATGTGGAGTTCTTCTAGGTCTTCAATCAAGTTGTTTATATTTGAACTTGAAGATGCTACCTTCATCTCCTTATATTCTTGAACGGTTAACATGTTGGTTTTGCTAAAGAAGTGTTAAGTTCTGCTAATAAGAGCTAGCTAGTATATGTCTTAAACATGAGAAATGTTGATGTTTTGTTTGCTGAACTCTTTAGATGTTATGAAGAAATTTATATAACTAGCTATTGATAAATGAAAATGCTATATATTGGAAATCCTTCAAAAATCTCTACGATTTTTGGAGTCGCTGGAACAATTAGGTTGTTGACAAGTAATTGCTGCTTTAGCAAAAAGTTCTAGAGTTGCAAATGTTCAATCTTTTATGTTTTCCTTCTCTTAATGAACTGTAAATAGTTGGAGGCAGTAGTTAGTTGTTACCTTCACTATCAATCAACTACCTCTTAGTAAAAATATAGCTAGGGTTGATTATATGAATACCCTGAAAGTCCTTTACTATTTCCTTTTTTGTAAAATGATCTTCTCAAAAACAGTCGCACATTGAAATATGAAGTTTAAAATATTCATAAAATGCTCATAAACATTCTAGAGGGAAGGATGACGGGGATCTATTTGGAAACAGCCTCTCTATCCAAAGGTAGGGGTAAGGTTTTCGTACACACTATCCCACTAAGTTATCCCACTAAGTGAGATTATACTGGGTTGTTGTTATTGTTGTTTATATATATGAAATTAGACTTGAATGTGGAGCTAATATATATATATATATATATATATATATATATATATTCCAAAAGGCTCTTACCTTTACTTTTTTGCTTTTATTTTTATTTATTAAAGATTCACATGGAAATATCAAAAGGCTGAAATTGAAGACTAGAGAAGCAATAAGTTTACCTCAAGGAGAACATGTTGTGGTGGACTTTGATGGCAAGGATCCGATTGGAGAATCCCAAGGCCTTCTAGCGGGCATTTGTGGCCTTATAGCAACTGACATTACCATATTTCCAATTGATTTTGATAAATGGCCGGATACGCCTAAGTCATACTTTAACGGCTGCTTTAATAACATTATAAAGGTATAAGTTCTAGATCTTTAAAATTATATCTTTATTTTGTCTTTTGTTTTTATATTTGTATATAAAAGATAAACTAACCAAAATATTTTTTTTAAGTCTCATTTATGTTTTATGACCATTGAGGAAGTTTCACGAGGATATATTTATAACTCTATTAAGTGGGCTTCAAGTAGGTAGAAGTTGTGAGATGAGTTTAAAGACCCACTGAAAACCAAAGATGAGATTGTGGATAATGTTTTGATAGGTATTAGTCGGGATCAGTGGACGATCTTTGTGAACTACCGTTATAAAGAAGAAACTCAGGTATTTTTCTGAAACGTCAAATTGAAATGCATATAAATATGAGTATTTATTTATATAATTGGCTGAAATGTTTCTTATTCTTAGAACATGTGTAAAAGAAATGCTTAAAATCGGAAGAAGAAAATAGTTCCACACACCGGTGGCTCCAACCCTAATTCTAGAAGAAGGGTTGAAATGGTGAAAGATGTCATATTATTTACCTTACTTTACTATTTAAATTTTAAATATTGTATCTATTTTATTTACTTTAATTAAACTATTCTGACTTATTTTTGTTTTCATGCATAGATGGCTGAGTCAGGAAGTAAGCTTAGACGAGCACAACTTTATCTTGCTACACATACGAAAAATGATGGATCATATGTAAATGGGGAGGCAAAAGAAATATGTGTAAGTTACAATAACCAAGAATGTTTGTTTCCCATCCTCTTCTTTTTTCTTGGTCTGTTTCCTGTCCTTTTTCCACACTTAATTACTTCCCTGGCTATAAATGGTGTTCTTGCACAAAGAATAGTAGGCTCAGATTTTTTTGATGTGTATTGTGTTTAGGAAAAAATTGAGTAAACAGTGAGTGAAAGTACGGTGGATGAGTTTGAAATTTCTCCAAATGATACTGCTGGTAATGTGATAGGCAAATAACATCCTGGAAAGGTGAGATGTTTGGGATTATGAGCTACTCCAAGCAATACTTTCAAAGAGACAAATCTTCGTCTTGGTAATATTAGAATTGTGAGTAATAATGTTGTATGTTCTTCTTCTTGATGCCAAGAGAAGTACAATCAATTGATGAGTACTCTCAAAGAATATATTATAATGAAGGAAGGTTCAATATCAGAACAATTTGCTGGGATCTTTGCTTCTTCTCCTACAACGGTAAATGCTTAGTTCTTTTATTTTTGGTGTATTGTGCAATTTTCTTTTTCATTTGTGAAGTGCTAAGAGTCACTATGATAACTGGTGTGACTTTGAAGTTTTGGGATTCTATAGTCACTGTGAAAATCACTGTCACGACCCCAAAACCCGGTCGTTATGGCGCCCAGCACATTGCTAAGCCAGCTCGACCAATTACCCACATCACCAAGCTACCAGCTCCCATTTTTATTTCAAAATCACTAAATAACAGGACTTATTACGACGTTTAGCATAAGTAATAAAGACATCCCAATAACAGTGCAATATCCTCCCAAAGAATATGGTGTCATAAGTGAAGAGCCTCTACCGAAGAATATAGCAATGATACTTTATACAGAGTATATCTGACAAACGCAGAAAAAGTCTAAAAGTATAAGAAAAACAAGGGAAAGTCAGGTCTTGTGGATGTCAAGTAGCTACCTCGACTGTCCGTGAAACAACTGGAAAATCAGCCCTGTTGAGAGGTACCTGGATCTGCACACAAGGTGCGGGGAGTAGAGTGAGTACTTCCAACTCAGTGGTAATAAGCATGTATAATGATATTGAAGGTAAGAACACCCAATAATACCACATAGTAAAGCTATACAATACCTCATTTTCCTTTTAACGGTATAAGTCTCAGGGAAAGCAATAACAGATAAAGTAGTACAACAGAAATGAATAAATGCAATGCAGATGCATGAACAAGACTGCCACGATGCGTAGCCCGGTCCATTTGGGTACCCACGCTCACTGTTGGGGTTTAGACTCCAGAGGGGCTCCTACAGCCCAAGAGCAATATCAGTGACATATGTTGCGGTGCACAGCCCGATTCACTATCAGTCCAGCGACATTCAATGCAAGCCTCCCAGGCACAAATAATTACTATTTTTAAATCCGTTTAGCAGAAATTATAGAAATCAATGTTCAGAAATCTTAGAATTTGCAAATCATTTTAGACAGTGTTTAGCTCAAGACTGATATCACGAAAACATGCTATAATGATTGAAACAGTGATAACGATCCTCACGATATCCAAATAACGGGCACACAACCCAAATATATCCAAAACCATCCAACTAGGAGGTTTACCGACTCATTTATAGCCAACAACACAGTACAATATCACACGGTCGGACTAATCCATAGTCCCCAACCATATTCGACCCCGCACTCACCATAGAGTACGTGTCTCCCCTTAATACAGCTTCACATAGTGATATACTAGGGTTTCAAACCCTCAGGTCATTATCCACACCCATTATTCACCTCGAACGTGCTTAGAAACTAGTCCGCAATGCCTTTCCCTTTAGAATCGATCTCCGCGGGTGCCAAATCTGATCAAAACCAATGGGAATACATCAAAATAGGCTAATGGAACATAATCCAATCGAAATAACTCAAAAAATACCCAAAAATACGAAGTTGCCAAAACCCAAGTCTCGGGCCCACTTCTCAAAAAATTATCAAATTTACATTTCCAGAATCCTCGTCTCGCCACGTGTCCATACATATAAAATTTATCAAATTCTGAGTCCATTTGACCCCTCAAATCATCAATTTACCATTTCTTAGGCTTCAAGCAAAAACATCCATTTTTATACATTGATTGCTCCAATTTCAGTGATTAAATCTGTGTTTTATCATTATAATAACATAACCTAGGTCCAAGAGTCCTTACCTGATAAGACTCCATGAATTACTCTTCATAATCGCCCAATTCCTCTCATAGTTCGAAGCCCTGAATATTTTTACACTTATGAAATTTTCAATACACTGATCACTTAAACCCTCAGTGATTTTCTTTTCTGTGACTCATTGACCGCACCTGCGGTCCCGCTTTTACGGTAAAATAATCACTTCTGTGGTTTCACTTAAAGTCCCACTTGACTGCTTCTGCGGTCCAACACTGCTTCTGCGGTAACTGCTTTTGCGGTCAATATACCGCTCCTGCGGTCCCAGCCTTATTCCTCCTGTTTCTGTGGTCATAATCCGCTTCTACGGAGACTGCTCCTGCGGAACAAGGTCCGCTTTTGCGAAAGATCCCCCAGGCCACTAGGGCCGCTTTTGCGATCACAAAGCTGAATCTGCGGGACCGCTTAAGCGGCTCACCCATCGCAGATGTGGAAACCACAGAAAACTTACAGCAGACCTGCTACAACCCTTTAAAATGCCCGATTAACCATCCGAAACCATTCCGAGGCCCCCGAGATCTCAACTAAAAATACAAATCCACTCTAAAACATTATACGAACTTACTCCAATCATAAAAACATGTCCTTAAACACAAAAATCCTCAAATCAAGGCGGATTAAAAGCTAAGTTTCAACTAAAACTTCCGAAACCTACATTCAACCAAAAACCCGACCAAACTTGGTTCGAATGACCTGAAAATTTGCAGACATATCAAAATCACCTAACGAAGCTACTGCAACTGTCGGAATTCCACTCTGACTCCTGGATCAAAATCTCACCTATCAATCGAATTTTGCCAGAATCACAACTTCGCCAATTCAAGCCTATTTCTACACCGGACCTCTAAATTCAATTTCGACTTCACCCCTAAGTCCCAAATCATCCCCCGAAGCTAACCGATCCACCGGAACTCACATCCGAGCCCTCTAACCATATAGTCAACTTCCGGTTGATTTTTACAAAACAAACTTCCTTCTAAAAGGCTAAATGCCTTATTTCCAACCATAACCAATTTCGAATTCACCCGATAGACTCTAATACTGATATAGAACATGAAACAACACAATAAGAGGGAAACAGGGTGGTAGCTCTCGTGACGACTTGCTGGGTCGTCACATTCTCCCCAACTTAAATAAACGCCCGTCCTCGAGCGGGTCAAGCAACAAACCTAGAGCCTCAAATAAGTGTGGATATTTTCTCCGCTTCTCTCGCTCGATCTCAGCAATAGGCTCCACATCATAAGTCAAGGCATCATCTAGCTGAACTGTACTAAAATCCACCACATGCGATGGGTCCCCAACATACTTCTGGACCATAGACACGTGGAACTTCGGATGAACTCCCGATAGACTAGGCGGCAAAGCAAGCATATAGACCACCTCTCCAATCCTCCTAAGAATCTCAAAAGGGCCGATGAATCTCTGACTGAGCTTTCCTTCATGAATCTCATGACGCCTTTCATAGGCAAAACCTTCAATAAGACCTTCTCACCTACTGAATAAGACACATCCCAGACCTTCTGGTCCGCATAATTCTTCTGGCGCAACTGGGCTGTCCGAAGTCTCTCCTGAATCACCTTCACCTTGTCAAAAAAATCCTGGGCCAACTCTGTCCAGAACAACCTAGCCTTATCGGGCTCAAACTAACCAACTGGAGATCTAAACCGTCTCCCATATAAGGCCTCATACGGCGCCATCTGAATACTGGATTGATAGCTATTGTTATAAGAAAACTCCGCGAGAGGCAAGTAATTAGCCCAAGAACCACCGAAATCAATAACACATGTGCGCAACATGTCCTCAGTGATTTTCTCTTCCACGACTCATTGACCGCACCTGCGGTCCCGCTTTTGCGGTAAAATAACCACTTCTGTGGTTTCACTTAAATTCCCACTTGACCGCTTCTGTGGTCCAACACTTCTTCTGCGTAACTACTTTTGCGGTCAATATACCGCTCCTACGGTCCCATCCTTATTGCTCCCGCTTCTGCGGTCATAATCCGCTTCTGCGGAGACTGCTCCTGCGAAACAAGGTCCGCTTTTGCGAAAGATCCCCAAGGCCACTAGGGCCTCTTTCGCGATCACAAAGCCGCATGTACAGGACCACTTAAGCGGCTCACCTACCGCAGATGTGGAAACCACAGAAAACTTACACCAGACCTGCTATAACCCTTTGAAATGCCCGATTAACCATCCGAAACCATTCCGATGCCCCCGAGACCTCAACCAAAAATACAAACCCACTCTAAAACATTATACGATCTTACTCCAATCATAAAAACATGTCCTTAAACAAAAAAATCCTCAAATCAAGGCGGATTAAAAGCTAAGTTTCAACTAGAACTTCCGAAACCTACATTCAATCAAAAACCCGACTAAACTTGGTCCGAATGACCTGAAAATTTGCACAACATATCAAAATCACCTAACGAATCTACTACAACTGTCAGAATTCCACTCTGACTCCTGGATCAAAATCTCACCTATCAATCGAGTTGAGATTTTCAGAATTCCACTCTGACTCCTGGATCAAAATCTCACCTATCAATCGAATTTCGTCAAAATCTCAACTTCGCCAATTCAAGCCTATTTCTACACCAGACCTCTAAATTCAATTTCGACTTGACCCCTAAGTCCCAAATCATCCCCAAAAGCTAACCGATCCACCGGAACTCACATCCGAGCCCTCTAACCATATAGTCAACTTCCGGTTGACTTTTCCAAAGCAAACTTCCTTCTAAAAGGCTAAGTGCCTTATTTCCAACCATAACCAAATTCGAATTCACCCGATAGACTCTAATACTGATATAGAACATGAAACAACACAATAAGAGGGAAACAGGGCGGTAACTCTCGTGACGAGTTGCCGGGTCGTAACATTCTCCCCAACTTAAACAAACGACCGTCCTCGAGCGGGTCAAGCAACATACCTAGAGCCTCAAATAAGTGTGGATATTTGCTCTGCATCTCCCGCTCGATCTCCCAAATGGCCTCCTCCACGGGCCAACCTCTCCACTAAACCTTCATTGACGCAGTATCCTTAGACCTCAATCTCCGCATTTGACGACCCAATATAGCAATAGGCTCAACATCATAAGTCAAGTCATCATCTAGCTGAACTGTACTGAAATCCACCACATGCGATGGGTCCCCAACATACTTCTGGACAATAGACACGTGGAACTTCGGATGAACTCCCGATAGACTGGGTGGTAAAGCAAGCATATAGACCACCTCTCCAATCCTTCTAAGAATCTCAAAAGGGCCGATGAATCTCTGACTGAGCTTTCCTTCATGAATCTCATGACGCCTTTCATAGGCAAAATCTTCAATAAGGCCTTCTCACCCACTGAATAAGACACATCCCAGACCTTCTGGTCCGCATAACTCTTCTGGCGCAACTGGGCTGTGGGAAGTCTCTCCTGAATCACCTTTACCTTGTCCAAAGCATCCTAGGCCAACTCTGTCCCCAACAACCTAGCCTTATCAGGCTCATATCCAACTGGAGATCTACACCGTCTCCCATATAAGGCCTCATATAGCGCTATCTGAATACTGGATTGATAGCTGTTGTTATAAGAAAACTTCGCGAGAGGCAAGTAATTGGCCCAAGAACCACCGAAATTAATAACACATATGCGCAACATGTCCTCCAAGATATGAATGGTACGCTCGGACTGTCAGTGTACATGTAAGGGGGATAGACGTGATCCGAAACAAGACATGATCGATAGACGTGATCCACAACAATCATATCACACACCGAAGTGGATACATGCACAGGCAAGACAAGACAACCATGGGTCGTACCCAAATTATAAGCAAAATAAGAAGACACGTACGAATATGTAGACCCGGGATCAAACAAAACAGAAGCATCTCTGTGGCAAACGGAAATAATACATGTGATCATTGCATCTGAAGCAATAACATCTCTCATATCCGGAAGTGCATAGAAACGTGGCTGACCACCACTCAATCGTTCCTCACTCCTGGGGCAACCCCTAGAAAGCTGAGCCCCGCCCTTACTAGACTGCGATTGTGCTGAAGTAGATGGACCTGAAGAGGAGGGTTGATCACTCTGCTGAGACCTACCCTTGCGAAGTCGAGGACACTGCCTCCTCATGTGGTCAAACTTGCCACACTAAAATCAACTACCCGATGCTGGAGAAGGGGACTGAGGGGAACCCCTTACCGCAGATGAACCCTAGGCTGAATAAGAAGGTGTTGAACTCTATGCTGGGAGGGCACTGAGTGAAGACTGGCCCTGCTGATAACCCTAACAGCCACAGCCGGAAGAAGCTCCACTGTGCTCTGGGCGACCTAACTGAGGAGGTCTAGATGAGCGACCTCTGCCCTGATAAAATTGGCCCCTAGATGGAGCGCCACTATTGCTGCTCGAACCTTGAGGCCTCTTGGCCTCCCTCTCCTCTCGCTCTCGGCAACAATCTGCCTCAATTTGGCGTGCCTTATCCACAACCTCCTCGAAGGATGCTGCCACTACTCTTTCCCTGGTCATCAAGATACGAATAGAATAGTTGAGGCCATCTATTAACCTCCTGATCCTCTCCCGATCTGTCGGGATCATCCATGTAGCATGCCTAGCCAACTGAGTATACCTCAAATTGGCAGCACAACTCCTCTCTACCGGACTACGGCACATACTTGTCTAAAAAGAGTGGAAAACTACTGCCAGGTAAGGGGTGCTGCCCTTGCAGGCCTACGCCTCTCGAACTCCTCCCACCATATGAATGTTTTCCCCGAAAACTGGAATGTAGTAAAAGATACACCACTAGACTGAAGAATCCCTGCTGTACGAAGCATCCTCTAACACTTACCCAAGAATCCCTGGGCATCCTCGCCCTCTAGCGTCTGGCGCTGGCGCAACTGGCACATCTGGAACAGCCGGTGCAACTTCCTGAGTTGGGGCTGCCTCTAGCGTCTGAAGTCCATACACAACCTCCTCTGGTGTGCGAGCTGCGGGGTCTGATGAACACCCCATTTCTGAGATGTCTCTGCAATAGTAGTAGCTGAAACTGCCCGAGCCAACCTAGTGAAAATAGATAATATCTGGGCCAATGCCTCCTGAACGCCAGGAATAACGATAGGCACTGCCGGTGCCTGAGCGGGTGTTGCTCGAGCCTCAACCACTGGGGGCTGATCCTGAATAAGGCAATATGTGGGTCTACTAGCACTGCCCCTACTGCTCTACCACGACCACGACCACGGCCGCGACCACGGCCTCTAGCTGGTGGCAATGGTGGTCGTGCACCTCATACGGTAGCACGAGTCCTCGCCATCTGCGAGAGAATAGAATACAGAAGTTCAGTTCTCGGAACAACAAAACCGCACGATAGAGTTCAAGAATATGAAGTGTTTCCTAAAGGTCTGCAGCCTCCCGAGTATAAATACAGACGTCTCCGTAGCGATCCGCGAGACACTACTAACCGGCTCAAGACTCATGAGGCCTAGTAACCTAGGCTCTGATACCAACTTGTCACGACCCCAAAATCTGGTCGTGATAGCGCCCAACACACTACTAGGCCAGCCCGACCAATTACACACATCACTAAGCTACCAGCTCCCATTTTTGTTTCAAAATCACTAAATAACAGGACAGATTACGACGTTAAGCATAAGTAATAAAGACATCCCAATAACAATGCAATATCCTCCACAAAATCTGGGGTCACAAGTCAACAACCTTTACCGAAGAATATATCAATGATACTTTATACAGAGTATATATGACAAACGCGGAAGAAGTCTAAAAGTATAAGAAAATAAGGGAAAGTCGGGTCCTGTGGATGCCTGGCAGCTACCTCGATAGTCCGAAATAAACTCTAAAACAACAAAAAATCAGCCCAGTTGGGAGGTACCTAGATCTGCGCATAAGGTACAGGGAGTAGAGTGAGTACTTCCAACTCAGTGGTAATAAGCATGTATAATGATATTGAAGGTAAGAACACCCAATAATACCACACAGTAAAGCTATACAATACCTCATTTTTCTTTTAACAGTATAAGTCTCAGGGAAAGCAATAACAAGTAAAGCAGTACAGTAGAAATGAATAAATGCAACGCAGATGCATGAACATCACCGCTACGGCGCGTAGCCCGATCCATTTGGGTACCCGCGCTCACTGTGGGTGTTCAGACTCCGAAGGGGCTCCTACAGCCCAAGCGCAATATAAGTGACATATGCTGTGGCGCACAGCCCGATCCACTATCAGTCCAGTAACATGCAATGCAAGCCTCACAGGCACAGATAATTACCATTTTTAAATCTGTTTAGCAGAAATTATAGAAATCAGTGTTCAAAAATCTCAGAATTTACAAATCATTTTTAGACAGTGTTTAGCTCGGGACTGATATTATGAAAACATGCTATAATGATAGAAACAGTGATAACGATCCTCACAGGATCCAAATAACTGGCACACAGCCTAAATATATCCACAACCATCAAAGTAGGAGGTTTACAAGCTCATTTATAGCCAACAACACAGTATAATGCCACACGGTCGGACTAAGCCATAGTCCCCAATCACATTCGACCCCGCACTTACCTTAGAGTACGTGTCTCACCTCAATACAGTGTCGCATAGTGATATACTAGGGTTTCAAACCCTCAGCTCATCATCCACACCCATTACTCACCTCGAACCGGCTCAGAAACTAGTCCGCAATGCTTTTCCATCTATAATCAATCTCCGTGGGTTCCAAATCTGATAAAAACCAATAGGAATACATCCAAATAGGCTAATGGAATATAACCCAATCGAAATAACTCGAAAAACACCCAAAAATACGAAGTTGCCAAAATCCGAGCCCCGGGCCTTACCTGATGATACTTCACGAATTACTCTTCAAAATCGCCCAATTCCTATCTTAGTTTGAAGCCCCAAATAGTTTTACACTTCTGAAATTTTCAATACACTAATCAAACCGTCAGCGATTTTCGCTTTTACGACTCATCAACCGCACCTGCGATCCCGCTTTTGCGGTAAAATAACCACTTCTGCGGTTTAACTTAAAGTCCCACTTGATGGCTTTTGCAGTCCAACATCGCTTTTGCGGTAACCACTTTTGCGGTCAATATACCGCTCCTGCGGTCCAAGCCTTATTGCTCCAGACCGCTTCTGCGGTCATAATCCACTTCTGCGGAGACCGCTCTTGCAGAACAAGGTCCGCTTTTGCGGAAGATCCCCCAGGCCGCTAGGTCCGCTTTTGCAATCACAAAGCCGCATCTGCGCGACCGCTTAAGCGGCTCACCCACCGCAGATGCGGAAACCACAGAAAACTTATACCAGACCTGCTATAATCTTTCGAAATGCCTGATTAACCATCTGAAACCATCCTGATGCCCCCGGGACCTCAACTAAAAATACAAATCCACTCTAAAACATCATACGAACTTGCTCCTATCATAAAAACACGTCCATAAACACAGAAACCCTCAAATTAAGGTAGATTAAATCCTAAGTTTCAACTAAAACATTTAAAACCTACATTCAATCAAAACCCCGACCAAACAATGTACGAAGGACCTGATATTTGCAGAGACATCCAAAATCACTTAACGAAGCTACTGCAACTGTCGGAATTGCATTCCAACGCCCGGATCAAAATCTCACCTATCAACCGGATTCCACCAAAATTGCAACTTCGCTAATTTAAGCCTATTTCTACATCGGACCTCCAAATTCAATTTGGACTTCACCCCTTAGTCCCAAATCATCCCCGAAGCAAACCGAACCACCGGAACTCACATCCGAGCCCTCTAACCACATAGTCAATTTCCGGTTGACTTTTCCAAAACAAACTTCCTTCTAAAAGGCTAAGTGTCTTATTTCCAACCATAACCAATTTTCAATTCATCCGATAGACTCTAATACTGATATAGAACATGAAACAACACAATAAGGGTGAAACATGAAGGTAACTCTCGTGACGACGGGCCGGATTGTCTCATCAACAATTTGTCTATCCTTTTCATCTTCAGTGTTCTGTAGTTATATGAAGTTAGAATATGATGTAGAGTAGTTCTAATGTGATGTGTTATAAAAAGGAATTCTTTACCAATTTAGTGTCCTGGACCTTGGTTTATTTTCCATGAGTGTTGAACCATAGTTTTCTCGTAGAGTGGAATATCTATGGTGAATTTGTAGGTCTATTTGAGATGAGTCTACTTGGAAGTTCAATGATTTTCAGAAATTAGAATTAATTTATCTTAAAGTAGTCATTCTTATTTGTCACTTTATAATTGTTGAGTAATAAATTTTGTAGTTCTATGACGGATATTCAGGGCTCATATTTTAGTTATGTGGTTCACGCTTAAAATAAGTTATGTGCTTTAAAGAGAAGCTAAATCTTCTTGGTCATATGACTATACACTGTTATCATGAAATAAATATCCAGCCTTTTCCGTTACTTTTAGTGCTTTCCATGTATTTCAGATGCAACGTAGTTGCGGATATGTTCTGCTTTCATGGTCTTTTTTTGGTGTTTTCTTTTTAAATCACACAAACTTTTCTCCACCTAGCAGCTACTAATCTCTCCTCGTCAGAAATCATAGTTGTGATACAAAGCCAACAAAACCTTCACAAGTTTGAAATAAGTCTTAGGTTCTTTGTGTTTTCTTTATTTTTTTAAGATTCAAAAGTTTGTGTTTTTGTTTGTTGTTTGGCTATACACTTATTCTTACTTTTGTTCTTTTGGAACAATCTGACAAATTCTGAGATTTGAATAATACCAAGTGTTTTTTATCTGTTTGTATTAGGAAAAAAACTTAAACTCTTTGAGTTAGCTTTCACTGGTAGAAAGAACTTGTATAGAATCTTAATATAGAGTAGTTACATGATAGAATCCAAAATTAGAATACCATTGTATGATCCATGACAAATTTCTCATAAGGAATGTCTTTGGCACATGAAGACTCAATGAAACTTCAAGTAATATCTCTAAGTGGCAAAGTGTATTTTATTTCCCATTGAGATAATTTTGTTTTATCCCAATGACTTGTTTCCTGATACTCTTAATAGTTATATTTTTTTAACTTTTTGCTGCAGCCAAGTGATGCAGCTAGTGGATCCGTTTTAACGACGGATGCAAGAAGATCTTCTGACGGAAGTAATCCCACCGACAACCATTAAGTTTTATTTTAATTGAAGTGGTTGTATTAGGACAATGTAATAGCTCATCACTGATATAGATGGTTAACTATGTTCTAATTTAGTTTGAAGACATATGATACTACTGTATAATAGTATTTTTGACGGTTAATGAAATGTTGATGTTTCTTAAATTTAATATTTCGGTTTGAGCATAAATATTTAAATTGATATTAGAGGAAAAATATGGCAAATTGATGATAAAAATCAATTCTATAATATATTTAAAAGTAGATGGGGATATAAACCCGAAAAAGAAATTAGAGATTGCGGGGGTTCACAATCCCAACACTCAAAAACAATAATTAAATTTAAAAAATAAAATCTATTTTCGCTCATAAATTTGCGGAGGTTAAAATTGCAGTTTGCAGAGGGTAGAAATCACCGCTATTCGCTGTCACGACGGTTCAGAAAAACCCCGCATGTCTGCCGCAAATTAATAATGGCGATGCATACTACAGGGGCTTGCTCAACCGCTGTGACAGGTTTCTACCTTCCGCAAACTACAATTTTAACCTCTGGAATTTATCCATTTTTTTTTGTAGTGAATTCAGAATTGGTGAAATACATGTTATTGCATGTTGAGATTGAATTAGGCTGTTGAGATCTAGCTGTAGGTTGTGATGTATTTTAATTGTTTTCTTTCTTTCTTCTGATTATATAATAATCTTGTAAAAAAAGAACTCGGGGAGTATTAGTAAAAGGTATGAGAGGGGTTTACTTTATTGCACAAAAGGGTAGATACCATGCCTATAGGTTTAATATTTTAATCACCTAGATACCATGTCTACAGGTTTTCAACGTTTTTAACTCGATCATCTAGATACCATGCCTATCAGATTTAATATTCAGTCATATTGCAAATGATTAGAAATCCTGAGTATAGGATTTAATATTCATGTAACAAGTTTCATATAGAAATCATGCCTATAGGAAATGCATAAATGTTAGGTAAACGGTAGGGTAGTCGAATACTTATTCCTTTACCAGTTTAATAATAGTAACAAGTCTTAAAAACAAAGATATAGATATCATGCCTATAGGAGTTTAAACTCGCCTAACCTGTGCAAGTAATAACCTGGCAATTGGCTTCAGCATTTTCAATAAAGCTCTTCCAAACCTGCTTGCTTTAAACTTCTTATAAATTTGTAGTGTTTTCGAAACTTGCATGTTTCTTCTAAAACGATTCCTTCAAACTTTCTTCTTGAATTTCTATCCATCTCCTGAAGCTATCTTTCAAAACAGTCTTTTAATTCTCTCTTTATTTTAAGGTGTTTTGAAACTCTCCTGTATTTTCACTCAAACAAATCCGCAGATTTCGAAGTCATTTATGAACTTCTGCAATTTTCAACTTCCTGTTTAAATTCTAATGTATTAGGCTTTTGTCTGAAATCAGTGCTTTCTAAATAACTCATTTAAAATACTTCAATTTATGACAACTGGACCCGAGTTGCCTAATGCAGACTTCTTATCTAATTCTCTGTGTTAAACTAGTCTGTTCGCCGCTTAAGTTTTAATTTTAAGACGAAACCAGTATGTGCAAGGCATGCTAAACTAAGTGTCATCTGATTTCCGGGGTTTTATGTGAGCCTTGCATGTTTGTTTGTCAATCTCCTTATTTGCTATTTGTTTTGGTTTTCGCTACTAGTATTTTGTCCTTTTATACCCCATATATGCCTCTACTCGTTTCTTCCCATTTAGGATTAGAAGTCCTAATACCACGGGACTGATAGGTTAGGACGGGTACTAGTATGCAATAAGTAAACGAGACTAATCGCGTTTAAATACCTTAACGAGGTAGGAAGGGTAGAATATGGATATGATGACCGGTGCGCTAATATCCCGTGTGACCCCTCTTTTGAGGAGTGATTGCTGGGTATTGCATTGATGTGATTCATATTTTATACAAACCTAGGACCCCCCCTCCCCCCTTTCTTTTCCTTTTATTTACGATGTCTTCTCTAATTCTGTGTTCTTCAAATTAATTTATTTTTTCTAAAAACTGTCTCTTTCTATCTTCTTCACCCTTTTCAGAACTTGAAACTTATTCGTGATTCTTATGTGCAAAGCTTTACTTATTTTCTCTTACTTCTTTTAAAGTCACAATTAAGCATGGCCGGGAACCACACTAGTAGATCTTGAGGGGTGCCTAACACCTTCCCCTCGAGATAATCTCAAGCCCTTACCCGAACTCTAATTTTCTTTCAAATCTTATTACTTTCTTTAAAGTGTCCTAATGCATTATAATCATTAGGTGGCAACTCTTCAAATTCCATAACCTGATTCCTCAAAAGGGAATAAGAATTGTTTTTTCCATAATGTCGTAAACCCGATTCTGGCTTCTTTTAGGGGGCAAAAAAGGGGGTGTCGACACTTAGTTTCATCAACAGGGATTCCCTATTCGTGTTTGTCGAGGCTCATTGAAGGACTCATTGATGTGCTAATAGCTTTAGCATTTCTCATGAATTTTTTTTAGATCAACTCCTTTGCATATTTGGTCTTATATATGGACGTTTCTTCAACAGATTGCTGGAATTAAATCCAAGGAAGAACATTAGCTCTCCCATCATGCTCATTTCTAACTCACTTAACATCAGATTTGAAAATTCCTTGCACATAAGAGTATTAGCACTACCAAATGTAATGAATAATGAAATTACTCTGATGATCTTTCAATAAATATCTACTTTACCTCTTGCAAGAACATGATTAATTAGAAATGAGCTGAGTCTTTCGTACAGTGCTCGTGAAGCTTGCTTCAGTCCATATAATACTCTAGTTAGATTATATACATTATAGGAAAACTATGAATCTACAAACCTAAGAGGTGGTTTCACAAATACTTCCTCTTCAATGAAACTATTCAATAAGGAAATTTTAACATCCATCTGAAATAGGCTGAATCCCTTTAAAGATGCATATACCAGAAGAATTTGTATAGACTCCAGTCGAGCTATTGGGGAAAATGTTTCGTCATTATCGACTCCTTCCTATTGTGAATATCCTTGGGAACCTAATCAAGATTTGTTTCTTACAACTTATCCATCCTCATTCAATCTATTTCTGAAAACCCACTTTGTTCCAATTACAGGAACATTTTCACGTTTTGGTATCAATTTCCATAGTTGACTTTTTTCAAATCGATTTTAACTCGTCCTGCATCGCTTGCATGCAACTTGAGTCTTTAGAGCTTCCTCTATCGTTTTTGGCTATATCTGAGAGAGTAGTGCTATGTTTGCTCTCCTTTTGAGAGCTCCCCTGGTTTTTATTCCTTCGCTTCGATCCCTTGTGATGAATTTTTTAGGATATTCAGGTTCTCTTCTCCATTCATTTGGATGAACTGTGTGAGTAGTTGACTCATTCGGAGGTTCTTGTCATGATCCCAACCCAGTCGTGATGGTGCCCAGCACACAACTACCCAAGCCCGACCGTTCATAACAATTCCCTAATTATCTAAACTAGTAAAGACAAAGCTATCCAAGTAAAAGTCTGCAATACCGATAAAATATGGAAAATCTGGCAAAAATATTGAAACAACCCAACTAGGACCCAGTGTCACGACGATGAGCCTCTAATGACAGAATAACATCCTACTACAAGTCTGTCTAACACTGATAATGCAGAAATAAAGGATAAAGATAGAGGGGAGAATCCTCGGCTTGTGAATGCCGTGCAGCTACCTCAAATACTCCCGGAAAGAAATCTGGATCAAGTAGAATAACTTCTCCTGAGAAGAAGGACTTGGATCTGCACACATGGTGCAGGGAGTAAAGTGAGTACTTCCAACTCAGTGGTAATAAATGTGAATAACACTGTAAGTATAAAATCCCAAAAGGCACAATTAATGATATCTTAAGCAGTAAACCAAATAAATAGTAGAATCCATAAAAACATAGCAAAAATATTCTTTTTAAAGGAATCAATTAAACAAGAATACACAAGTAAGGTCAACCATTGTTACCTGACCAAAATGCGTTTCAGTGTCACTGTTATCACTAGTCAGTCATTGTTACCTAGCTGGTCAGTCATTGTTACCTGACCGAATCACATATAATAGTGTTGTTGTTACCACTATTCATTTCAAAGGGGTACCCCGCGCTCACTGTGGGTGTGCAGACTCCGGAGGGGCCCCTTCAGCCCAAGTGCTATCAATAAGGCCTGAAAGCCTGAATAATATCAACACAAGGCCTAAAAGCCTACTCTCAATACACTTGAGGCCTGAAAGCCTCCTCACATAACACTCGAGTCCTGAAAGCCTCCTCACATGTCACTCGAGGCCTAAAAGCCTCCTCACATCACTCTTCATGCCCTCACATATGGCCATCGGCCTCAATTAGTCCAAAAATAGTCAAAAACCATACGTCATCAGTAAAACAGTAATACTCAGCTCAAATGATAGTTCAAATATCAGTTAAACTCCATGTTTGAGTAATATATAGCTGAGTTCATAAAACAGTGTAAATCACATAGACTGAGTTCAATAATATTTCAAATAGTGAGGAAACAGTTATGATTGTTCATAAAGAGCTCTATAATCGGCAATAAGCCCTAAGTATGGCAATGAGCCCAAGTCATAATGATAACAACAACTCATTTACAAATACGCGGTAAAAACCAACAATAGGGACGGTTCAAGTCACGATCCCCAATGGTGCTCTACCCCACGCTCATGTGCAAGTCACCTCAATACAGCACTAAGGTGTGCAGATCCGGGGTTTTAAACCCTCAGAATATCATTCACAAGTATTACTCACCTCTAGCCGGCCGATAATCTAGCTCGCCAAGCCTTTCCCTCTCGTATCTACCTCCTCGCACGTAAAATCTGATCAAAACCATAAGGGATAAGTAAAAATATGCTAATGGAACATAACCCAATCGAAAAAACTCGAAATACACCAAAAAACACGAAGTTGGCAAAACCCTAACCCCGTGCCCACTTCTCAAAAATTACGAAATTCACATTTCTGGAATCTTCGTCTCGCCACGAGTTCGTAGATATAAAATTTATCAAAATCGGAGTTCAATAGCCCCTTCAAATTCCAATTTTACAATACAAAAGATCAAGCCCTAACTTCTCCAATTTTCACCCAATTTTCAAAGATTTAGATGATGAATTTCAATAATATCACGTAATTAGCTCATAAAACTTACCTCCAATCGAATCCTAGTTGAAGTCCTCTTAATCCCTCGTCAAAAGCTCCAAAATGTGCTCAACAATGGTGGAAATGGGACTTGGTTCGCGGACGAAATGTTATTAAAAACCCTTCTGTCGCCCAGTTTTAACTCTATGTGATCGTAGCCCTAAGAATGCGATCTCGATGAACAAATTTTAGGAGCTCAAAAATGTTCTATGCGCATGGAATCCAAGCTATGCGATCGCAGTACTTTACTCCTCAAACCTATGTGATCGCGTCCCAACTTATGCGATCGCATAGTGCAAAATATGCTGCCCTTACAATCCTCTTATGCGATCGCGAATATAAACCATGCGATCGCATTGCTTCACGTTCCTGTGCAGGCGACCCAGTAAATGCGATTGCATAGACCAATTTTCTTTTGCAATAATTGCTACAACTCTGGAGCTTCCAATAACCAAACTTGGTCCGTTTGACCACTAGAATTCATCCCGAGGCCCCCGGGAACTCAACCAAAAACACCAACCTACTCTAAAACACCATATAAACTTGTTCCAATCATAAAAACACATAAAAGAACACAAGAATCATCAAATTACAACGGATTCAAGCCTAAATGTTCCTTTAAACTTCGGAAACTCACATTCAATCAAACCATGACCAAACGACGTTCGAATGACCTGAAAATTTGCATACATATCCAAAATCACCTAACGAAGCTACTGCAACTCTCGGAATTCCATACCCTCGGATCAAAATATCACCTCTCAACCGGAATCCGCCAAAATTCAAACTTTGTCAATTCAAGGATAATTCTGCACCGGACTTCCAAATTCAATTCTGATCGCTCTTCTAAGTCATAAACCATCCCCCAAAGCTAACCAAATTATCGAAATTCACATCCAAGCCCTCTAACCATATAGTCAACTTGCAGTTCACTTTTCTAAAACAAGCTTCCTTCTTTGAGTCTATGTGTCTTATTTTCAGCCAAAACCAATTCAATTACACCCGATCGACTCTAATACTGATATTTAGACATGAAATAACACAATAAGGGGGAAACGGGGTGGTAACTCACGTGATGACGGGCCGGGTCATCATATCCTCCACAACTAAAATAAATGCTCATCCTCGAGCGGGTCAAGAAACGTACCTGAAGCCTCAAAGAAGTGAGAATATCTGCTCCGCATCTCCTGCATGGTCTCCCAAGTAGCCTCCTCCAGGGTCAAACCTCTCCACTGCACCTTTACTGAAGCAATATCCTTGGACCTCAACTTTCTAACCTGTTGACCCAAAATAGCCACCAGCTCCACATTTTATGCTAAATCATCATCTGGATAAATCGTGGGGAATTCCAACATGTGAGACGGGTCTCCAATATACTTCCGGAGCATAGACACATGGCATACCGGATGCACACTAGACAAACTGGGTGGCAAGGCTAACTCATATGCCACCTCTCCAATCCTCCTAAGTATCTCAAAAGGCCCAACAAACCTAGGACTCAGCTTCCCTTTCTTCCTCAACCGCATAACACCCTTTATGGGCGAAACCTTCAACAAGACCTTCTCGCCTACCATATATGAAACATCACTAACCTTCTGGTCTGCATAACTCTTATGGCGTGACTATGTTGTGCGAAGCCTCTACTGGATCAACTTCACTCTCTCCAAGGTATCCTGAACCATCTCAGTCCCTAACAGCCTAGCCTCGCCAGGCTCGAACCATCCCACAGGAGATCTACGCCATCTACCATACAACACCCCAAACGGGGCCATCTTAATACTCGCCTGATAATTGTTGTTGTAGGCAAACTCTGCAAGCGGCAAAAACTCATCCCATGAACCTCAAAAATAAATAATACAGGCAAGAAACATATCCTCCAAGATCTGAATAGCGCGCTCCGACTGTCCATCGGTCTGAGGATGGAATGCTATGCTTAACTCTTCCTGCGTACCTAGCTCCCACTAAAATGCCCCCGAGAATTGAGAAGTGAACCGAGTACCTCTATCAGAGATAATAGACACCGGAACCCCATGCAACCTGACAGTCGCCTGAATAAAGATCCCTGCCAACCGCTCCGATAAGTATGTAGTACATACTGGAATGAAGTGCACGGCTTTGGTCAGCCGATCTACAATCGCCCAAACTGAATCAAACTTCTTCGAAGTCCAAGGGATACCACTCACGAAATTCATAGTAATTCTCTCCCATTTCCATTCAGGAATAACCATACGCTGAAAAACACCGCCCGATCTCGGATGCTCGTACTTGACCAGCTAACAATTGAGACATCAGGCTACATAACTCACAATATCCTTCTTCATCCTCCTCCACCAGTAATGCCATCTCAAGTCCCGATACATCTTCACGGCACCCGGATGAACGGAGTACCGCAAGCTGTGAGACTCCTCTAGAACCAACTGTCAAAGTCCATCAGCATTGGGCACGTAAATCCGGCCCTGCATCCTCAACACACCATCACTATCAATAGTCACATCCCTAGCATCATCGTGCTGAACCCTGTCCTTGAGGACTAGCAAATGTGGATCATCATATTGACGCTCTTTGATGAGATCATATAAGGATGACCAAGAAACAATGCAAGCCAACAACTGACTCAGCTCTGAAATATACAATCTCACCATCTGATTGGCCAAAGCCTGAACATCAACTGCGAAGGGTCTCTCCCCAACTGGAATATAAGCCAAGCTGCCCATACTCACTGTTTTCCAGCTTAAAACATCAACCACTACATTTGCCTTCCAAGATGATACAATATGGTAATGTCATAATCCTTAAGCAACTCAAGCCACCTCCACGGTCTCAAATTAATATGTTTCTGTTTGAGCAAATACTGAAGGCTGCGATGATCAGTATACATGTCACAAGAAACACCATACAAGTAGTGCCTCCAAATCTTCAGAGCACGAACTATAGCTGCTAACTCCAAATCGTGCACGGGTAGTTCTTCTCATGGGGCTTCAACTGACGAGAAGAATATGCAATAACTCTACCCTCCTGCATCAGTACACATCATATGCCAACTCTCGAGGCATCACAATACAACATGTAGGAACTTGAAGCTGACGGCAATATCAAAACTGGAGCGGTGGTCAATGCTGTCTTGAGCTTCTGAAAGCTCTCCTCACACTCCTCATACCACACAAATGGAGCACCCTTCTGAGTCAACTTGGTCAAGGGTGATGCAATAGAAGAGAATCCCTAAACAAACCGACGATAATATTCTGACAACCCAAGAAAACTACGGATCTCAGTGGCTGAGGTCGGTCTAGGCTAACTCTGCACCGCCTCTATCTTCTTCGGACCACCTGTATACCATCATTGGACACCACGTATCCCAGAAAGCCACAGACTCAAGCCAGAACTCACACTTGGAAAACTTTTCATAAAGCTTCTCCTCTCTCAACCTCTGAAATACTACTCTCAAATGTTGATCATGCTCATCCTGGCTACGAGAGTACACCACGATGTCATCAATAAATACAATCACAAAGAAATGTAGATACGACCGAAACACATTTTTCATCAAATGCATGAAAACGGCTGGGGCATTTGTTAGCCCAAAAGACATAACTAGAAACTCATAATGCCCATAGCTCGTCTTGAAAGCTTTTTTCAGATATAATAATCCCTAATCTTCAGCTGGTGATAGCCTAATGAAGATTAATCTTTGAGAATACCCTCGCTCCCTAGAGCTGATCAAATAAATCATCAATACACGGTAGGGGATACTTTTTCTTCAGTGTTACCTTGTTCAGCTACCTGTAATCAATACACATCCTCATTGAGCCATCTTTATTCTTGAAAAACAAGACCGGTGCACCGAATAGTGACACACTTGATCGAATGAACCCCTTATCTTGGAGTTCCTAAAGCGTGCTCCTTCAATTCCTTTAACTCAGCTGGTGACATACAATAAGGAGGAATAGAGATAGGCCGAGTGCTCGTCACTAAATCAATACCAAAGTCAATATCCCTATCCGGCGGCATGCCCGATAGGTCCGATGGAAACACATCCGGAAAATCTCTCACAACAAGCACGAAATCAATAATAGGAGTCTTAACTCCAACATCTCTCAAAAAAGCTAAATATGATAAACATCCTTTCCCAACCATCTGTTGGGCCTTTAAGAAAGAAATTACGCTGCTAGGTACATAATCAGTCATATCGTGCCACTCGATCCTCGGGATACACGGTGACTGTCTTGGTGTGACAGTCTAGAATAGCATGGCACGGAGATAGCCAATCCATGCCCAAAATCACATCGAAATCACCCATGCTCAATAGCAACAAGTCAACTCAGGTCTCCAGACCCCCAATAGTAACAAGACAGGACCGATAGATATGGTCTACTACAATAGTATCGCCTACCGGGGTAGATACGTGCACAGGTAATGCAAGACACCCTCGGGTCGTACCCAAATGAAGAGCAAAGTTTGAAGATACATAGGAATAAGTGGAACCAGTATCAAATAAAATAGAGGCATCCCTATGGCAGATTGAAATAATACATGTAATAATGGCATCCGAAGCAACGACATCTAAATGGCCCTAAAAAGCAAAGAAATGAGCCTGACCACCTGATCGGCCTCCCCCTCAAGGGAGACCCCTAGATGCCTGACCCACACCCCGATAAAATCTGAGCTAGGGCCTCTTAAAGAGCCAGAATCACAATATGCGCCACTGGTGCCTGAGCAGGTGCCGCTGGAACCTCTGCAACCGGAGGCT
Organism: Nicotiana noctiflora; assembly: GCA_032618575.1. NCBI lineage: Eukaryota > Viridiplantae > Streptophyta > Magnoliopsida > Solanales > Solanaceae > Nicotiana > Nicotiana noctiflora. The sequence continues at coordinate 38,661 of JASVEL010006666.1, forward strand.
GATCCTGAATGAGGGTAATTGGTGGGTCAATTGGCACTGCCCCATCTACTCTACCCCAACCACGACCACGACCGCATCCACGACCTCCAGTAGGTGGCAATGGTGGTCGTCTGTATGTCTGATAGCATGAGTACTCACCATCTATGAGAGAATAGAATATAAAAGTTTAGATCTCGGAACAACAAAGTCGCACGACAAGAATTTCAAGAATTTGATGTTTTCCTAAATGTTCTGCAGCCTCTTGAGGATAATACAAATGTTACTATACCGATCCACGAGACTCTACTAAATCGACTCATGATTCGCGAGACCAAGTAATCTAGGCTTTGATAGCAACTTGTCACGACTCCAACTCGGTCGTGATGGCGCCCAGCACACTACTACGCAAGCACAACCATTTATAACAATTCCCCAATTGTCTAAACAAGTAAAGATAAAGATATCCAAGTAAAAGTCTAAAATACTGATAAAATACGAAAAATCTGGCAAAAATGCTGAAACAACCCAACTAGGACTCGGCGTCACGGCCATGAGCCTCTAATGATAGAATAACATCCTAATACAAGTATGTCTAACACTTATAATGTGAAAATAAAGGATAAATATAGAGGGAATAATCCACGACTGCGAACGCTGTGCAGCTACCTCAAATACTCTCGAAAAGAACTCTGGATAAACTAGCATCACTTTTCCCGAGAAGCAGGACCTGGATCTGCACACATGGTGCAGGGGGTAAAGTGAGTACTTCCAACTCAGTGGTAATAAAAGTGAATAATACTGAAAGTATAAAATCCCAAAAGGGCACAATTAATGCTATCTTAAGTAGTAAATCAAATAAACAGTAGAATCCGTGAAAACATAGCAAAAACTTTCTCTTTAAAGGAATCAATTAAACAAGAATACACAAGTAAGGTTAGCCATTATTACCTGACCAAAGTTTGTTTCAATGACATTGTTACCACTAGTCAGTCAATGTTACGTGACTGGTCAGTCATTGTTACCGGACCGAAACACATATAACAGTGTCATTGTTACCACTATTCATTTCAAAGGGGTACCCCGCGCTCACTGTGGGTGTGCAGACTCTGGAGGGGCTCCTTCAGCCCAAGTGCTATCGATAAGACCTAAAAGCCTGAATAATATCAACACAAGTCCTGAAAGCCTGCTCTCAATACACTCGAGGCTTGAAAGCCTCGTTACATAACACTCGAGGTCTGAAAGCCTCCTTACATATCACTCGAGGCCTAAAAGCCTTCTCACATCACTCTTCATGCCCTCACATACAGCCCTCAGCCTTAATCAGTCCATTAATAGTCAAAAAGCCCCTCGGTATCAGTAAAACAATAATACTCATCTCAAATGATAGTTCAAATATTAGTTAAACTTCGTGTTTGAGTAAAATATAGCTGAGTTCAGAAAACGGTGTAAATCACATGGATTAAGTTCAATAATATTTCAAATAGTAAGGAAAATAGTGTTGATAGTTCATAAAGAGCTCAAATAATGGCAACAAGCACCAAGTATGGCAATGAGCCCAAGTCATAATGATAACAACAACTCATTTACAAATACGCGGTAAAAACAAACAACTAGGATGGACCAAGTCACGATCCCCAATAGTGCTCTACCCCACTCTTAGGTCCACCATGCAAGTCACCTTAATACAACACTAAGATGTGCAAATCCGGGGTTTTGAACCCTCATAATATCAATCACAAGTATTACTCACCTCTACCCGGCCGATAATCTAGCTCGCCAAGACTTTCCCTCTCATATCTACCTCCTCGCGTGTAGAATCTGATCAAAACCATAAGGGATACGTAAAAATATGCTAACGGAATATAACCTAATCAAAAGAACTCAAAAATCACCCAAAAACACGAAGTTGGCAAAACTTGAGCCTTGGGCCCACATCTCGAAAAATTATAAAATTCACATTTTCGGAATCCTCGTCTCTCCAGGAGTCCGTTCATATAAAATTTATCAAAATCAGAGTTCAATAGCCCCTTCAAATTCCAATTTTACAATACCAAAAACCAAGCCCTAACTTCTCCAATTTTCACCCAATTTTCAGAGATTTAGATGACGAATCTTTAATAATATCACGTAATTAGCTCATTAAACTTACATCCAATCGAATCCTAGTCAAAATCCTCTTAATCCCTCGTCAAAAGCTCCAAAATGTGCTCAATAATGGTGGAAATGGGACTTGGTTCGTGGATGAAATGTTATTAAAAACACTTCTGTCGCCCAGTTTTAACTCTATGCGATTGCAGCCCTAAGCATGCGATTGAGATGAACAAATTTCTAGGAGCTCAAAAAATGTTCTATGAGAATGTAATCCAAGCTATGCGATCGCAGTACTCTACTCCTCAAACCTATGCGATCGCGTGCCAACTTATGCGATCGCATAGTGCAAAATATGCTACCCTTATATTCCTTTTAAGCAATCATGGACTTAAACCATGCAATTGCCATGCTTAACGTCCCTGTGCTATGCGATCGCAAACCCATATATGCGATCGCATATACTAATTTTCTTCTGCAATTCTACAGCTTCCAATAACCAAACTTGGCCCATTTGATCACCCGAGTTTATCCCGAGGCCCCCGGGACCTCAACCAAAAACACCAATATACTCTAAAAAACCATATGAACTAGCTACCATCATAAAACACATACAACAACACAAGAATCATCAAATTACCACAGATTCAAGCCTAAATTTTCCTTTAAAATTCTGAAACACACATTCGATCAAAAACCCGACCAAACGATGTCCGAATGACCTGAATATTTGCCGACATATCCAAAATCACGTAAGGAAGATACTGTAACTCTTGGAATTCCATTATGACTATCGGATCAAAATATCACATATCAACCGGAATCCGCCAAAATTCAAACTTTGCCAATTCAAGCTAATTCTACACCGGACTTCTAAATTCAATTCCAATCGCTCTCTAAATAATAAATCATCCCCTAGAGCTAACAGAATCACCGGAATTCACATCCGAGCCCTCTAACCATATAGTTAACTTCCAATTGACTTTCCTAAAACAAGCTTCCTTCTGTGAGGCTATGTGCGTTATTTTCAACCAAAACCAATTCGATTACACCCGATCGGCTCTAATAGAGATATTTAGACATGAAGCAACACAATAAGGGGGAAACGCGGTGGTAACTCACATCGACGGGTGGGGTCGTCACATCCTCCCCAACTAAAACAAACGCTCGTCCTCGAGCGGGTCAAGAAATATACGTGGAGCCTCAAACAAGTAAGGATATCTGCTACGTATCTCTTGGTCAGTCTCCAAAGTAGCCTCCTCCATGGGCCGACCTCTCCACTACACCTTTATTGAAGCAATATCCTTGTACCTCCACTTTCGAACCTGTCGACCCAGAATAGCTACCGGCTCCACATCATATGACAAATCATCATCCAGCTGAACCGTGCTGAAATCCAACACATGAGACGGGTCCCGAACATACTTTCAGAGCATAGACACATGGAATATCGGATACACACTAGAAAAACTAGGTGGCAAGGCTAACTCATATGCCACCTCTCCAATCCTCCTAAGTATCTCAAAAGGGGCAATGAACCTAGGACTTATCTTCCCTTTCTTCCCGAACCGCATAATACCATTCATGGGCGAAACCTTCAACAAGACCTTCTCGTCTACCATAAATGACACATCATGAACCTTCCGGTCCATATAACTCTTCCACATATATTGTGTGTTTATTATAGACTCTAATGGATCTAATACTTAATGAATTACCCAAAAAAATACCTTCATCACTTTTTGGATCGAATTTTTCAAGGTTGTCCATAATGTTATTATTGTCACGACCTAAACCCGGTCGTGATGGCGCCCAACCCTAAAGCCAAGCAAGCCAGACCAACAATTGTTTCCACATTTAAAGTCCAGTCCCAAAAGGGAAAATTTCAAGAAGAATATAAGACTCAATAATAATACTCCAATAATAATAGTAGAATCAAATACAAAGAAGTGCGAACATCGAAAATAACACTCCCAAAAAATCTGGGGTTACGAGTCTAGAGCCTCTAATGAAAAACTCAATAATAATAGGAATATTGAACAAAATACTCATGTCTGGATGTATATCGTAAATAAACTGAAATAAAGAGAGAAGCTAGGTGCTGCGAATGCCAGCAGCTACCTCAGCAACTCGAATACTCGGAAATAAGATGGACTGCTCATCTAACCCTCCTACGTACCTGAATCTGCACACAAAGGTGCAGACAATAGGGGTGAGTACTAAGTACTCAGTGAGTAAACAACAACAACAACAACAACAACAGCCCATTATAATCCCACTTAGTGGGGTCCAGGAGGGTAGTGTATACGCAGATTTTACTACTACTCTGGGATAGAGAGGCTATTTCCAAATAGACCCCGGCATCCTTCCCTCCAAGAACTTCCCACCTTGCTCTTGGGAAGACTCGAACTCACAACCTCTCGGTTGGAAGTGGGGGTTACTCAGTGAGTAAAAAGTATATAAAATAGCTGAAAGCATGAAATCCATAAAATACCACAGAGCAAAGCTAAAACTACTATCTGATACCTACCATGAACTAACAACAACCACAAATCACAAATATCATAGGTAATTTACAAACAAGAATGCAATGCAATGCACATGACCACTACGGCGCGTAGCACGATCCGTTTATCATCGACGACGCACAATCGAGGTGTTTACAGACTCCGAAAGGGCTCCCTCAGCCCAAGCGCAATATTCATATCATCCGCAGCGGCATGCAGCCCGATCCGTACTCAGTCCACAACATGCATATGAGTCACAAAATAGTTCAATTTATTTATTTCCAGGTTTCAGTTCATTAACAATTAAAAATACTTTAATTTTTATTTAATTTTCTAAGAACGGGTGACTTAGCATTTCATAACAGTGATTTCAAGCCAGGACTGAGATCAATGATTTTACAAATCATGCTTTCACATGGATATCTATCCCCTAAGGATACTACAGGTCGGCACAAGCCCCAAGCATGGCTTATAGCCCACATATATACTTAACACATTGTGTGTTTCAACAGAAAATATAATATTATTCTTATTCGGGATGGACCAAGTCACACTCCGCAGTCATAACCACGCACCTGCCATGGGGTGCGAGTCACGCCCTAACTAGCGTCACAATGTGATAAGCCGAGGTTTCAAACCCTCAGGCTATCATATACACTAACTACTCACCTCTAACCGATCGTGAACTCGTCTATGATGCCTTTTCCCTTCAAATTTTCCGCTTCGTGCATTGAATCTAGTCAAAACCATAGCAAATACACGAATATGGATCAAAGAAACATAACCCAATCAAAATTATTTGAAAAGCGCAACAATTCACAAAGTTGGTAAAACCCGAGCCCCGGAACCACTTCTCAAAAAAATCTGAAAGTCATACCAACGGATTCCTCGTCTCGCTACGAGTCCGTGCATATAAAATTTATCAAAATCGGAGTTCGAATGGCCTTTCAAAACCCAAAAATTCGTTTTCATAATTTAGGACCTAGTTCTTCATAAATTCTACCAAATTTCATGAATTTTGGTGTTGATTCTAGCATAAAATAATGTTTTTGAGTCAAAAACTTACCTCTAGTGATTACCCGTTTATTTCTCTCTTCAAAGCACTCAAAACCCTCCCTTGACGAAGTAAAAGAGGTATAAAATAATGAGGGTTCGCGTCTGAATTTTTTTAACTTAACTGTTCTGTCACTGACGCTTCCTTCTATGTGATCGCAATGCCTCTATGCGCTCGCATAGAGTAAAATTTTCCAGGCCCTCTTTCCTTCTATGCGATCACAATGCATTGTATGCGATCGAACTATGTAAAGTCCTAAGCCTATGCGATCGCACTGACCTATATGCGATTACATAGAGCATTTTTCCTGGGCTCAAAATTCCTTCTATGCGATCGCAATAACCCCCATGCGATCGCACAGTTCAACTTCCCCAACCTATGCGATTGCACTTGACTCTATGAGATCACATAGAGTAAAAACCCACCCCTCTCCAGGTCTTTTATGCGATCGCAATGGCTCTATGCGATCATATAGAACAACATCTGACTGCAATTTTTCTGCTGCAATATTTAAGTTCAAAACCACCCGTTGCGCATCTGAATCATCTCGAGACCCTCGGGACCTCAACCAAATGTACAGAAATGTCAGATTACTTCATTAAAACTTGCTCGCAACATAAAATCACCATCATAAACATCAAATTATCATGGAGTCAAGCCTAAGTTTCACTAAAACTTCTGAAACTAACATTTGACCTAAAACCCGACCTAAACACCTCCGAATTATCTAAAATTTTGCACGCATATCCAAAATTACCTAACGGAGCTACTGCAACTCTTGGAATTTCATTCCGAGCCCCGGATCAAAATCTTGCCTATCATCCGGAATTTGCCAAAATTCAACCTTAGCCAATTCAAGCCTAAATATACATTGGACCTCTGAAATCGATTCCGATTGCTCTCCTAAGTCATAAATCATCCCCCGAAATTAGTCGAATCATCAGAAATCCATTCCAAACTTTCTAACTCATCGGTCAACATCCAGTTAACTTTTCCAAACTAACCTTTCCATAAAGAGGTTTATTGCCTCATTTCTAACCAGATTCTTTCTGATTTGCTTCTAACTCTCCAAACACATATAAATTAACATATTAAAGTATAAAATGGAGAAAATGGGGACGGGTCGGGTCATTACATTCTCCCCAACTTAAACAAACTCTTATCCGCGAGCGGGTTAAGAAACATACCTGGAGTCTAAAATAAATGTTGATATCTGCTCTACATCTCCTTCTCGGTTTCCCAAGTTGCTTCCTCCATGGGACGATCTCTCAACTGCACTTTCACCGAAGCTATGTCTTTGGATCTCAACTTACGAACCTGTCAACCCAAAATGGCTATCGGCTCCACATCATAGGTCAAGTCCTTATCCAGTTGTATCGTGATGAAGTCTAATATATGAGACGGATCTCCAACGTACTTCCGGAGCATAGATACATGGAACACCGGGTGAACTCCCGGCAAGCTAGGTGGCAAAGCAAGTGTGAGCACGTGATTTTTGCCCTATATGAGAATTACTCCCAAAAATTTAAAATAAAAGAGTTTTGTGTTGTTTGCAATTGTTGTGAATTTAGTGTCATTTTTAAAAATAATGACAATATATATATATATATATATATATATATATATATATATATATATATATATATATATATATATATATATATATATATCGCATTTGCATTTAGGATTTAATTCTACAATTAGGAGTAATTAATTTTATCTTACAAAAATGAAAATCACAAAAAATAGGCATCTTTTGCATTTTAGCCTTTAATGTCCAAATTGTGTGATTGTATTTTAATTACCATTTAAAATTAGGTGACAACTATTATTATGAGATTAGTATTTCAAGATAATTTTAGTTTTTATAAATTAATCTTAGTATTTTGGGCTTTATTAATTAGGAAGTTGAATAATGGAGAAGAACAAATTGGAAAAAATTTGGATTGGGCCATCTTGCAAATTATGTTACAAGCCCAATCCTAAGAACCCTTACCCAACCCAAAACTCCTTGGCCCAAGAAGAAAATTTCAGATTTTTTTAGCAAAAAATAATCATAATTACATGACATAAAGTAGTGGGGGGCAAGGAAATCAAGGAAGAAAACAAGGAGAGGAAAACATGGATTAGTGGGTTTTCTTTAAATTAAAAAAAATATTTTCTTTTTAATAAAAAATCTGAAAATTTTCGAAATTCTTGCCTATAAATAGAAGAGAAGATTTATGAAAAAAGGGGTGGAAAAAAAGAGAGGAAAAATAGGAAGAGAAGTAAAAATAAAAAAAATTTCCTGCTGTAGTATACACTCGATATACATTCTGGACACAGAAGTATACATGGCAAAAATTTCAATTTTTGAGAGTTTCTTTTGAGAGTTTCTTTTGAGAATTGAAAAGAGTTCAAAGATAGAAATACAAAACAAAGAGAAAATCTGGAATATATTTTTCTTTTCTATTTTTTTACTGGTTTTTGTTTTTCTCCGTATTGTTGGGATTTTCGGGATTGAGGTGTTGAAGCTACTGCTGGTTGTTACTGTTGTTGTTGCTGTATTTTCACCGCCCTGTTGATTTTCCATTTTCCCATTCCTTTCAAAACCAGGTACACATCTTGTAAATCTCCAAAGCTTATGGAAATGAAAAGCTGTTTTGAAGCTATGTTGCTGCAATCTTCTCTTTCCTATTTTCTCTTAGTTTTCTTTTGTACATAAAAAAAATAAGCAGATTATATGTAGTAGATTTTAAAGACTGATTTCTAATTTCAAGTCATAATTGGACTTTTAAAATAGATACGGTATTAGCCTGCTAGTTAATTATTGGTTTATAGTTCAACAATTATTTAAATTGATAGTATATAAATAAGTTTGGTTGTATTTGATGAAGCTGTTCAGATGTATTTCATATTAAATTTGTTAGCTCATTTAGAATATCTCAAATATGGTTTAGTTGTTAGGAAAGATTTAATCGAAAGTGTAGCATTAGGCTTGGAAGCAACGATTATGTTTAAAATAGTAATTTGAGAATCACTTTAGTATATTAGTTAATTACGATAGTTAGTTTAGTTTAATAACAGTATACAGATTATATAAACTGTTTGCAAAAGTGGAGTTTCGTTTAGTGTTTTAGAGGAATCACGATTTTTTTTTTGCTAAAATGAAGATTTGCTCAATGGAATCACGTCCTTTTAATGTGAATCAGTCATACAAATGACTGAAATTATGGTGTAAACAGATGACTATAATAAGGTAATGGGCTCTAACATGTCTTTAACAGGCCCAAATTGTTGTAAATAAAAAAACTATGCAATAATGTAAGAGTTAGGTAAAAAATAACAAAGTAATTAGGACCTTTCTTTTATTATTAGAGATAAATCATAGAAAATCATAGTCATGTTAGGATTGACCTTAAATAAAATAATGAGACGAGCCTCGCCAAACAAAATATACAATTGCGGGGCCCTCAAATAAATTGTTATGAAAATCTTAGACTTGGAAGGACCGTTTAGTAAATTTCATGGTCTTTCCCGAAGTTAACAACACGATAAGACTCTTTAGGCACGACTTAAATAAAATTACTTTCCTAAATACGGGTGCGCATTTATGTGACCCAAATCTATCTCTCGACGAAACTGAAATACATTAAAGTCACAGGCGTATTGGTTGCGGTGTGACTCGAAATGTGTTTTCGTGACGTCGCAATTCTTCTAAAATTGAAAAGCGGAACATTAAAAGCACATAGTTAAAATATATAAAGAATTCAGATAAAAGCAAAAATTACAGTTGAGCGACCGTGCTAGAACCACGGAATCCGGGAGTGCCTAACACCTTCGCCCGGGTTAACAGAATTCCTTATCCAGGTTTCTAGTTTCGCAGACTGTATTACCGAGTCATAAATTTCCTCGGTTCGGGATTAAACCGGTGACTTGGGACACCATTATTTTCCCAAGTGGCGACTCTGAATAATTAAATAAATTGATCCCGTTCCGACTGTCCTTTAAGTGGAAAAACTCCTTCACTGATTATTATTATATTCCTTCTCGGGGTGTAGTATTAAACAGTGGCACATTTACATTTATACGTTATGTGTGGTAAAAAAGGGAGGTGTGACAGCTCTGGCGACTCTGCTGGGGACAAGTAACCCAGAACTTCGGTTCAGGGTTTAAGAATTCGAGCTCAGTGAAATTGCTATTTTTGCTTATATTTGATTTCATTATATGTTTTGATTAATGTGCTACATGTTTACCGCTTTGATATTGCGTGAATTGTATATATAAAACTGTGCCGAAAACCCTTCTCTTCTTTACCTCCGGGGATGTGCTTACTGGTTGAGACTCCCCTTTCTGTTAGTGTCAATACCAAAAATAAGAAAAAGAGGTCGGACAAGTTACAAAGCCGATTGACTCCGCGGGTCACCGGTACGTAGCCCCCTCCTCGATCCGAGTTGTCCGCTCGGGTACACGGTCTAGCACCGATGAAACTTCAGGATATTGAACCTAGATGTAGGACGTTTATTTGCATCATATCTGACTTAGGGGACTCAACACAGGGGTTGGGTCCGTCTAGGACAGGTGATCCGGTAATCAAGACCGAGCATATTATGTGTTGCATTTTTAATTGTCCTTGATCGTTATGCGGACCGGCGGAAATCCCGAGGATAGAAAAATTGTTGAAAAAGGAAAAAGAGAGAGAGGAAATTAATTTGTAGAAAATAGGTACATGGGAAATTTGAAAATTTGAAAAAAAATAGGTGGAACATTTTTGAAATAATTGGTCAAATAATCTGACCGAACTACGCAGGTTTGATTCTCACCATTAGGTGTGATACGTAGGCAACCCTTATCGGGTCCAACCACCCCTTTTAAAAAATCAAAAAAAAAAATGTGCGTTTCATTTTGTCAATAAAATCGAAGTGATGCCGTTTTTGAAAATAGCCGAATGTTCCGAAAGGACGCCGGAAGGCTGTTTTTGCAAAAATAGCCACTTTGAATCATTTTTAATAATTTGCGGGCACAACCTTGAAATATTCCTTGTGGAAATGTTGAAAGGCCGTATTCGCAAAATCAAGTTCGGGTTCACACCCCTTTTGTTTTTAAAAAAAACTATCAAATTTTTGATTTTGTTATAAATAAGTCGGGTGATGCTATTCTTGCTTAAACTAAGCCGAATGTCCCTCAAAAAGACGCCGGAAGGCTGTTTTTGCAAGAATAGCCACTTTGAGTCATTTGTAAATAATTTTTGGACACAGCCTTGAAATATTCCCTCGCGGAAATGTCAAAAGGCTGTATCCGCAAAAATTAAGTTTGAGTCATCGCTCAACTTTTCAAAAATATCCACTTTATCAAATAAGCCATTACATGGCCGAAATTTTCCTGAAATTGCCACATTTTTGCATTTTAACTTCCTAAGTCTTGTGTTGGCCTGTGTCGGTGCTGAACGATGCCCCATAGGCCTCCAGGATAAAAAAATTTGAAAAAATAGCCACTTTGTCTAAATATGCCATTATATGGCCAATTTATGAAAATAGTCTTGTGTTGGTTTATGGTGATGCCGAACGATGCCCCATGAGCCACAGGATAAGAAAATTTCAAGTTTATCTTTCTTAAATAAATTTTGCAAAAATAGTCATTTTGTCAAATAAGCCATTATGTGGCCAATTTTGTAGAAATAGTCATAATTGACACCAAAAATATTCTTATTCTTGTAGAAATATCCTACACAAGTTTGTAGTTGGAGTCGGCTTCTATAATTTTCTTTCAAAGAAAAAAAAATCAAAAAAATCAAATAAATATCTCTTTATTTCTTGCATTAATTTGTAAGAACTACGCTCGGTCTGATTCATGCGGGGTCATGATACATAGGCAATTCACATAGGATTTGACCATTTCCATAACCAAAACCAAAAAATGAAAAAACTACAAAAGAAAAAAAAAGGAAAAATGAAAAAACCACAAAAAGGGAAAAAGAAAAGAAAATAGAAAAAAAAAAGAATGATCAATAAGCGGAATACCTTAATGTTGACATGCTGGCTTCGTTTTGTTGTGTCCATTTTCGGAAAGGTGGCTGGTTGTGGTTCCAAAATAACTCTTCCCTATAATACAAGGTCAGAGGACAATGGCAGAGAATCTCAAGACTGAGTGGGTTGGTACCGGTACCCGATAACAATTGATTGAACGGAACCACGTGTTAGTGGAAGAAGTCAAAATATTAAGACAACACGTGGCTGAAATGTATCGGGCATGGATGGATGAAAAAGCACCACCCCCTCCACCACCTAGCTTCATAGACCCGGTCCTTACACTGAACCCGATGCCAAATATACCTGCCTACCGCAGCCTTTCTAGCCGCTCGAGTAGCTCAATTAATCGTCCCCCGGCTATGCTTTCCCAACACTACTTCCATCCCCAACCCCACACTCTCCCCGGGACACCCAACATCGCACTTCACCTTCCAAGTACCCAGTTCCACAGAAAGCCTACCAACCCCCACAAACATACCGGAAACCCCCTGGGTCAGGTTTCAGGCCAAACAAGGCGTTTAGGGAGGAGAGGTTGCTGAAGCGAAAAAAAGGCTTTTACCCGTATCGGAGAATCTTATGCGAGTCTGTTCGAAAAGTTGAATCATGTTGGCTTGATTAAGCCGCTCGCCAGATGTATTCCAAATCCTCTTGCAAGAAGCTTCGATCCTATTGCACGATGTGTATACCACTCCAATGCTCAGGGGCATGATGTTGAAAGATGTTGGAATTTGAAAGAGGAAATAGAAAGAATGATCCAGGCAGGAATGATTGCGGTCCAAGACACCGGCACCCTGAACATTACACAGAATCCTCTACCTGCATGTGACGTTGCGCATTTTGTGGGGATGATGCCCGATGACGAGGGTGAAGAGATTTTTCTTTGGAAGCCGAGGATATTGAAATAGAAAGCGATCTTAATGCAGAATACAGTGGCTAAGATGCCATGCTTGTCAATTGGGAAGGTGCTCCAACTCTTGGAGTTTCGGTAGTTTTATTTTGGTGTCATTTCTGTTACCCGGGTTATTTCAGGGTTGTAATCCGGACATTGTCTTGAGAGTCAAAACCCTTCTATCTTTGCTTTGTTTAGTAATAAAAATTGTTTAGTGCCATCTAGGTTTGTAATTCTAGTCTAGTCTGTTCGTTTTGTTGTTGTTTCAACCCATCAATTTAGTACAACTCTTTGTTTCCCATCATTCCTAGTCATTCCATTTCTGATCACTTTGCATTTCTTCTCATACTGACTTTAGCAACATGACATGCACATAATTCTAAGCCTGGCTTTTAAAAGTCAATGAAACAATGTTGAAGATGTAATGAAACTCGGAAGAAATAAAAACATATTGGAATACTGTGAAGCCGGAATCAAGTGAACATTGGGGAAAGTGTAACATAAAGAAATGCCTTGGAAATGCATCATCAACTTAAAGCCAAAGGCAAAAATACCCCAAAGCTAAGGAACCATTCATGGTATCGAGATTGTTGCCCAATGGCACTGAGAATCGTCAAATACCGAAGGCGAATATGTGAATCGGTCGAAAGGTGTTTAAATGTGTAGTTTGTACTTGGTAGGTCTCGAAGATTGGAATGACGAAGGCATTTTATTCGGCTATCCAAACACTTTATCCATTGCTACCCCTTTGAGCCATATTATATTTTTCTTTCATATCCCTCTTTCGGAATCAACAACAAAAATTGAGGATTGAGCGAGAAACAAAAGAAAAAAAAAAGAGAAGAAAAATAATAGAAAAAGAAAAAGAAAAGAAAAAAATCGGGAGAAGTCAAATCACAATAAGGAAGCGATCTTATGATCTGAACTACGTCTGACTTGATCCCGAAAGGGTACGTAGGCAGCCTCACTGAGGTTCAGTCACAATAAATGAAAAATCCGAAAATCTAAAAAAATCCCCCAAGAAGGAAACTGGGGCAGAAGTTATGGTTGTTGAAAGAATAAAGATTCCGAAAGTTGTAATTTTATCCTACGATGAAATATTTTGAGCCTTTACCCCAACCAAAAGCCTACATTACAGTCCAAAGGAAGACCTTCCGATCAATCTTCAAGAAATGCCGAGTCAAGCGAACAAAGGTCAATCACATCAGGGGCAATACTCCAGTCCGAACAAAGGAGAATTAAGAACTCAAACCACCACGAGACTCCAAGATGAGAGAAGTCAAAATGAGAGAGTCTTATCGGTGAAAACCCACACGGGCACCGTAAGGCGACGGTGAGTTGAGAGAAAGAAAGATCAAATGAGAGAGGCTTGTTGGCGAAGACCCTACGGGCGCTGCAAGTCGACTAAGGATCAAATCAAAGAAATGAAGTATTGAAGACCGGTTTCACGGCAGAACTTTGCAACAAGAGTTGAACATCAACTTTGCTATACGAAGAAGGCCAAAAGTGCGTGTCAAGGTCGCTAGAGTCGGTATTCAAAATCCGTTAGGTCATTCGTCTGTAGGTTTCTTGTTAGGAATTGTATTTTCCTTTCTCTTTATTCTTCACACTTTGTTTTACTCTCCCTCTTATCGAGTCAGTTAGGTCATAACAAGTATAGAAATGATTTCAAAATTTTCCACCAAGCTTTCCAATTGCACAAGATGGGATTTAGCCAACACAACAATTGTCGTAGGTCAGGGAATGACAAGGCCAGTGATTTAAGCCCAAAAGAGAAACATGTGCAATGAGGATCATGCAAGACACAAGGGTCGGAAAAGTGCCAACTCAGGGAAAATATAACAAATGGAAGTATGGGGTTCAAACAGAGAGGGGGTATATCTTCTGACAAAAGAAAGAGTCAGTCAAGAAACACCAAGGTTATCAAATGAAATCATGGAAAGAATCATAGACTGCAAGATCAGATTTTGTGAGATCCGTCAAGAAAGGAACAATATACATGCCATAAGGAAGATGGATTTTTGGATAGTCGGTGAACAGGAAAGGCATTCAAGTGGAAAGCAGTCGCCATCAAAGTTCAAGGCCACAACCAACCACCGCATTTAAACTAACAGATTTTTCTTTGCTTTGAAACAGGGGCATAGATGTTATTGAACTGATAGAGCCAACAGCTTCCAATGGGCATAGGCTCATTTTGGTCGCAACGGGTTACTTTACCGCATTGGGCCGAGGCGAGGGGCAAATTTGCGCCAAATTGGCAGGGACCATTTGTGGTATCGCGGTTGTTGTCCAATGGGGCATTATATTTAACAAATGTTGAAGGAAAGTGCGTAGAGATTGCTATCAATTCAGATGTAGTCAAAAGATACTATGTATGATTCTTTTTCAATTATGTGTTTTGTATTTTGTTGTGATTTTGGAATTGAAATGACGAAGGCGTTTTATTCTCTATCCAAACACTTTATCCATTGATAACCCCTTGAGCCTTAATGAATATATTCTTTCATATCCCTCTCTCGGAATCGCTTTTAGCGCAATAAGATCGAAATTGCCAAAATGAAAAAATGATGAAAAATGAAAAAAATTGAATAAATGAATGAAAAAGAGAAAAAGACAAAGAAATCGGGAAAAAGTCAAAAAGAAATCCATCTAACTTATGAAGTTGGATGAACTACGTCCGACTTGATCCCGAAAGGGTACGTAGGCAGCCTCTCTGAGGTTCAGTCACAATAAAGAAAAAATCCAAAAATTCCCCACATATTGAAACTGGGGCAGAAGTTATGTTTAATAATTCCGAGAGTTGTAAATATTTTTAACCCTCGTTGAAATTTTGAGCCTTTATATCTTTCTTTCTTAACCCATCCGAAAGCCACGTTACAGTCCAAAGAAAGACCTTCTGATCAATTTTGAAATGATAACAAATACAGCGAAGGAGGAGCGAAGCATCGGATAATACCCGTGGTACAGAAAACAAAATACAAAAAGGAAAAATGGAAAAAATAATAAAAATGAGAGAGTCTCATCGGTGAAAACCTTAGCCGGCACTGTGAGACGATTGTGAGGTTGAGAGAAATAAAATGAGAGAGTCTCATCAGTGAAAACCTTAATCGGCGCTGTGAGATGATTGTGAGGTTGAGAGAATAAATGAGAGAGTCTTATTGGTGAAAACCCTTCGAGGCACCGTAAGGCGATCGTGAGGACTATCAGAAAAGAGAAAAGCAACAAAAAAGAGTATCGGTTTTGGGTCAAAGGCAATCCAGAGTCAGAATAATGATTGGAACGAACTGGGTCGGAGTTTAAATACATGGCATGGTCAGCGGAATCAGCCAGCAAATACCCAGATAAGTTCTGTCATCTCTCCAAAATACCCTTACCTTTCTTTCATTTTTCTGCATTTCATTGTTTACCTTTTTGAGAGCTAACTACCAGCTCCTGATAACGGAAGTTGAAATAACACTGGATCAGAAAGGATGGAAGATTGGGGAAAGAAATAAAGAAGCTGGGCAAACATGGCCAAAGGAAAAGAAAACAAAACAAAAATGGAGAAATGAGAAAAATACAAAAAAAAAGAGTCTGCAAGGGACGAGAAGTCAAAAGCCATGCAACATGAGAAAGCAAAAACAAAGGAAGCAATAAGAAGTGGGGACGGCAGATGCCAGTTGCCAGCAGTTTATATCTAATAAATTTTGTTTCATGCAGGAACAAATTGTCACTAATCACTTTAAAGTGAATGTGACCAATGTGGAAAATTTAAAATACCAAAAAGAGAAAGTCTGCCGAATAAGTGGAGAAATTCACGGGCAAGAGATAAGTTGGTAAAAGAAAATACCAAAAAGAGGAGGCTAAATTCTGTTAGGTGCCCACCTTCGAATACGGGAATACTTTTCTGCATCGCATTGCACGTTTAAATTCTGTTAGGCGCCCACCTTCAAATACGGGAATATTTTCCGCATCGCATTGCACGTTTAATTTCTGTTAGGCGCCCACCTTCAAATACGGGAATATTTTCTGCATTCGCATTGCACGTTTAAATTTCTGTTAGGCGCCCACCTTCAAATACGGGAATATTTTTCTGCATCGCATTGCACGTTTAATTTCTGTTAGGTGCCCACCTTCGAATACGGGAATACTTTTCTGCATCGCATTGCATGTTTAATTTCTATTAGGTGCCCACCTTCGAATACGGGAATATTTTTCTGCATCGCATTGCACGTTTAATTTATGTTAGGTGCCCACCTTCGAATACGGGAATACTTTTCTGCATCGCATTGCACGTTTAATTTCTGTTAGGCGCCCACCTTCTAATACGGGAATATTTTCTGCATTCGCATTGCACGTTTCATTTCTGTTAGGCGCCCACCTTCTAATACGGGAATATTTTTCGCATTTCGCATTGCACGTTTAAATTCGTTAGGCGCCCACCTTCAAATACGGGAATATTTTCTCTGCATCGCATTGCACGTTTAATTTCCGTTAGGCGCCCACCTTCAAATACGGGAATATTTTCCGCATCGCATTGCACGTTTAATTTCGTTAGGCGCCCACCTTCAAATACGGGAATCACTTTAAAGTGAATGTGGCCAATGTGGAAAAATAGAAAACGCAAAAAGGGAAAGTTTGCCAATAAGTGGAGAAATTCACAGGCAAGGGATAATTGGTAAAAGAAAATACCAAAAAGAGGAAGGTAGCATCCTTGAAAATCCACTCCCCAGTCCTCAGGCTGCGGGAATATTTTCTGTATCGCATTGCACGTTTAATTTCTGTTAGCCGCCCACCTTCAAATACGGGAATACTTTTCTGCATCGCATTGCACGTTTAATTTCGTTAGGCGCCCACCTTCAAATACGGGAATACTTTTCTGTATCGCATTGCACGTTTAAATTCTGTTAGGCGCCCACCTTCAAATACGGGAATATTTTCTGCATCGCATTGCACGTTTAAATTCTGTTAGGCGCCCACCTTCTAATACGGGAATATTTTCTGCATTCACATTGCACGTTTAATTTTTGTTAGGTGCCCACCTTCGAATACGGGAATACTTTTCTGCATCGCATTGCACGTTTAATTTCTGTTAGGTGCCCACCTTCGAATACGGGAATACTTTTCTGCATCGCATTGCACGTTTAATTTCTGTTAGGTGCCCACCTTCGAATACGGAAATACTTTTCTGCATCGCATTGCACGTTTAATTTCTGTTAGGTGCCCACATTCGAATACGGGAATATTTTTTTTCTGCATCGCATTGCACGTTTAATTTCTGTTAGGTGCCCACCTTCGAATACGGGAATACTTTTATGCATCGCATTGCACGTTTAAATTCTGTTAGGTGCCCACCTTCGAATACGGGAATACTTTTCTGCATCGCATTGCACGTTTAAATTTTGTTAGGTGCCCACCTTCGAATACATGAATATTTTCTGCATTCGCATTGCATGTTTAAATTTCTGTTAGGTGCCCACCTTCAAATACGGGAATATATTTCTGCACATCATGATTTATATAGCTAAAAGCCCACACTGGGGCAGAAAAAGAAAAAAAAAGTAGTTTGTTGTTTTGTTTTGAGCAGGTTCAGCTCGAGAGCAAGAAGTACCATTGAAAATCAAAAAAAAAAGAAGAAGAGGAAAACAAGAAAGAAAATCAACAAAAAAAGGAGAGTCAACATCTCAAAAAATCAAAGAAAAAAGAGACAAGGAGAAGCAAACAAAAGCTAGGATAGGAATAATTGTAATTGTAGAATCATAGCTTAGAATAACTTTTTCATTTTACATTCCCCCCGGTGTAATAAGGAGGTCAACAAGCAGTAACCGCAACAGCAGCAACAGTAACAGCAAAAAATCGCAGTTTCATTGGTAGTCCCAGCTACCAAAATTTTCCGAACTACATTGACCTGATTCCCTTTTAGCCAGGGATATGTAGGAAACCTCTTAAAGCAAAGGTTCGGTTAAAATTTTGAAAAAAAAAAATGTTTCTCACGGAGTGCTCAAACGGGCAAAAATCGCTCGTATCCGCTCACTTGTCTTTGCACAGAAACTCTTCGTGTTTCCGGCCCCATTCTCATAGTTGTGAGCACGTGATTTTTGCCCTATATGAGAATTACTCCCAAAAATTTAAAATAAAAGAGTTTTGTGTTGTTTGCAATTGTTGTGAATTTAGTGTCATTTTTAAAAATAATGACAATATATATATATATATATATATATATATATATATATATATATATATATATATATATATATATATATATATATATATATATCGCATTTGCATTTAGGATTTAATTCTACAATTAGGAGTAATTAATTTTATCTTACAAAAATGAAAATCACAAAAAATAGGCATCTTTTGCATTTTAGCCTTTAATGTCCAAATTGTGTGATTGTATTTTAATTACCATTTAAAATTAGGTGACAACTATTATTATGAGATTAGTATTTCAAGATAATTTTAGTTTTTATAAATTAATCTTAGTATTTTGGGCTTTATTAATTAGGAAGTTGAATAATGGAGAAGAACAAATTGGAAAAAATTTGGATTGGGCCATCTTGCAAATTATGTTACAAGCCCAATCCTAAGAACCCTTACCCAACCCAAAACTCCTTGGCCCAAGAAGAAAATTTCAGATTTTTTTAGCAAAAAATAATCATAATTACATGACATAAAGTAGTGGGGGGCAAGGAAATCAAGGAAGAAAACAAGGAGAGGAAAACATGGATTAGTGGGTTTTCTTTAAATTAAAAAAAATATTTTCTTTTTAATAAAAAATCTGAAAATTTTCGAAATTCTTGCCTATAAATAGAAGAGAAGATTTATGAAAAAAGGGGGGAAAAAAGAGAGGAAAAATAGGAAGAGAAGTAAAAATAAAAAAAATTCCCTGCTGTAGTATACACTCGATATACATTCTGGACACAGAAGTATACATGGCAAAAATTTCAATTTTTGAGAGTTTCTTTTGAGAGTTTCTTTTGAGAATTGAAAAGAGTTCAAAGCTAGAAATACAAAACAAAGAGAAAATCTGGAATATATTTTTCTTTTCTATTTTTTTACTGGTTTTTGTTTTTCTCCGTATTGCTGGGATTTTCGGGATTGAGGTGTTGAAGCTACTGCTGGTTGTTACTGTTGTTGTTGCTGTATTTTCACCGCCCTGTTGATTTTCCATTTTCCCATTCCTTTCAAAACCAGGTACACATCTTGTAAATCTCCAAAGCTTATGGAAATGAAAGCTGTTTTGAAGCTATGTTGCTGCAATCTTCTCTTTCCTATTTTCTCTTAGTTTTCTTTTGTACATAAAAAAAAAAAGCAGATTATATGTAGTAGATTTTAAAGACTGATTTCTAATTTCAAGTCATAATTGGACTTTTAAAATAGATACGGTATTAGCCTGCTAGTTAATTACTGGTTTATAGTTCAACAATTATTTAAATTGATAGTATATAAATAAGTTTGGTTGTATTTGATGAAGTTGTTCAGATGTATTTCATATTAAATTTGTTAGCTCATTTAGAATATCTCAAATATGGTTTAGTTGTTAAGAAAGATTTAATCGAAAGTGTAGCATTAGGCTTGGAAGCAGCGATTATGTTTAAAATAGTAATTTGAGAATCACTTTAGTATATTAGTTAATTACGATAGTTAGTTTAGTTCAATAACAGTATACAGATTATATAAACTGTTTGCAAAAGTGGAGTTTCGTTTAGTGTTTTAGAGGAATCACGATTTTTTTTTTTGCTAAAATGAAGATTTGCTCAATGGAATCACGTCCTTTCAATGTGAATCAGTCATACAAATGACTGAAATTATGGTGTAAACAGATGACTATAATAAGGTAATGGGCTCTAACATGTCTTTAACAGGCCCAAATTGCTGTAAATCAAAAAACTATGCAATAATGTAAGAGTTAGGTAAAAAATAACAAAGTAATTAGGACCTTTCTTTTATTATTAGAGATAAATCATAGAAAATCATAGTCATGTTAGGATTGACCTTAAATAAAATAATGAGACGAGCCTCGCCAAACAAAATATACAATTGCGGGGCCCTCAAATAAATTGTTATGAAAATCTTAGACTTGGAAGGACCGTTTAGTAAATTTCATGGTCTTTCCCGAAGTTAACAACACGATAAGACTCTTTAGGCACGACTTAAATAAAATTACTTTCCTAAATACGGGTGCGCATTTATGTGACCCAAATCTATCTCTCGACGAAACTGAAATACATTAAAGTCACAGGCGTACTGGTTGCGGTGTGACTCGAAATGTGTTTTCGTGACGTCGCAATTCTTCTAAAATTGAAAAGCGGAATATTAATAAAATGCACATAAAAAAGGAACATATATAGAAACCAGATAAAAACAAATACAACAGTTGAGCGACCGTGCTAGAACCACGGAATTCGGGAGTGCCTAACACCTTCTCTCGGGTTAACAGAATTCCTTATCCAGATTTTTAGTTCGCAGACTGTAACAGAGTCAAACTTTCTTCGGTTCGGGATTAAACCGGTGACTTGGGACACCATTATATTTCTCAAGTGGCGACTCTGAATAATTAAATAAATTGATCCCGTTCCGACTGTCCTTTAAGTGGAAAAACTCCTTCACTGATTATTATTATATTCCTTCTCGGGGTGTAGTATTAAACAGTGGCACATTTACATTTATACGTTATGTGTGGTAAAAAAGGGAGGTGTGACAGCAAGCATATAGGCACCTCCCCAACTTTGCTAAGCACCTCAAAAGGTCCAACGAACCTTGAGCTCAACTTTCCTTTCTTTCCAAACCTCATAACGCCCTTCATAGGTGAAACTGTCAGCAACACCTTCTCACCTACTGAATAAGACATATCTCGGACCTTCTGGTCCCCATAACTCTTCTAACGTGACTGAGTTATGCAAAGTCTCTCCTGAATCACCTTCACCTTGTCTAAGGCATCCTGAACTAACTCTGTCCCCAATAATCTAGCCTCACCGGGCTCAAACCAATCGACTGGAGACCTACACCGCCTTCCATATAAGGCTTCATACTGTGCCATCTGAATGCTGGACTAATAGCTATTATTATAGGCAAACTCTGCAAGAGGAAAGTAATCAACCCAAGAACATCCAAAATCCATGACGCAAGCACGCAACATGTCCTCCAGTATCTGAATTGTACGCTTGGACTGCCCATCCGTCTGTGGGTGAAATGCTGTGCTCAGCTCTACTTGCGAACCCAATTCTCGCTGAAATGTCCTCCAGAACTGAGAAGTGAACTCGGTACCTCTGTCTGATATGATAGAAACTGGAACTCCACGCATCTCACAATCTAACAGATGAATATCTCCGCTAACCGTTTCGACGAGTATGTAGTACACACAGGAAGGAGATGAGCTGACTTGGTTAGCCTATCCACAATCACCCAAACTGAATCAAACTTCCTTGCTGTCCGAGGGAGTCCACTAACAAAGTCCATAGTGATCTTTTCCCACTTCCAATCAGGAATATCCATACGCTGAAACATGTCACCGGGCCTTTGATACTCATACTTGACCTACTGACAATTGAGGCACCGTGCTACATGATTCACAATATCCTTATTCATCTTTCTCCACCAAAAATGCTGCCTCAAATCCTGATACATCTTTGCGGCACCTGGGTGAATAGAATACCGCGAGCTGTGGGCCTCCTCCAATATCAACTCACGAAGGCCATCAACATTTGGCATGCATATCCGGCCCTACATCGGCAACACACCATCACTATCAATAGTGACATCTCTAGCATCATCATGTTGAACTATGTCCTTAAGGACAAGCAAGTGTGGATCATCATACAGGCGCTCTCGAATACGGTCATATAAGGAAGACCGAGATACCACGCAAGCCATCACCCAACTAGGCTCAGAAATATCGAGCCTCACCATCTGATTAGCTAAAGCCTGAACATCAGCTCCAAGGGGCCTCTCACCAACTGGAATGTACGCCAAGCTACCCATATTAATAGCTTTTCGGCTTAAGTCATCGGCCACCATATTGGCCTTCCCAGGATGATACAAGACGGTAATATCATAATCTTTGAGTAATTCAAGCCATCTCTGCTGCCTCAAATTTGGATCTTTCTACTTAAACAAGTGTTGAAGGCTGCGGCGGTTTGTATATACGTCACAAGATACACCATACAAGTAATACCTCAAAATCTTCAAGGCATGAACAATAGCGGCTAACTCTTAGTCGTGAACAAGGTAGTTCTTCTCATGAGGCTTTAACTGACGAGAAGCATATGCAATAACTCAACCCTCCTACATCAATACACAACCAGTTCCAACTCTTGAAGCATCGCAATATACTATATAAGACCCTGAAGCTGATGGCAAAACAAGTACCGAAGATGTGGTCAAGGCCGACTTGAGCTTCTGGAAGCTCTCCTCACATTTAACAAACCACACAAATGGAGCATTTTTCTGTGTCAACTTCGTCAAAGGTGAAGCAACAGACAAAAAACCATGAACAACCATGTTGTTATAGCCTGCCAAACCGAGGAAACTCCAGATCTCAGTAGGTGAGGACGGCCTGGGCCAATTCTGCACCGCCTCTACATTCTGTGGGTCAACTAGAATACCATCGCTAGACACTGCATGTCCCAGAAAAGTCACAATATCAAGCCAGAACTCACACTTTGAAAATTTCGCGTAAAGATTTTCCTCTCTCAATCTCTGCAATACCACCCTCAAATGTTGTGCCTGCTCCTCCCGGCTATGCAAGTACACCAGGATATTATCAATAAATACAATCACAAAAGAATCCAGACACGGTCGAAACACACTGTTCATCAAGTGCATGAATACGGCTGGGGCATTAGTCAGCCCAAAGAACATCACCAATTCATAGTGCCCATATCTCATTCTGAAAGTTGTCTTCATAATGTCTGAATCACTAATCTTCAACGGGTGATAACCCGATCGAAGGTTAATTTTAGTGAATACACTTGCTCCCTGAAGTAGATCAAACAAGTCCTCAATACGAGGTATTGGGTAATTATTCTTTATTATCACCTTGTTCAACTGCCTGCAATCAATGCACATTCTCATTGTGCCATCTTTCTTCTTTATGAATAATGCACCCCAAGGTGACACGCTCGGGCGAATGAATCCCTTATCTAAGAGTTCCTGAAGTTGTTCCTTCAACTCTTTTAACTCAGCTAGTGCCATGCGGTAGGGAGGAATAGAAATGGGCTGAGTGCCCAGCACCAAGTCAATACAGAAATCGATGTCCCTGTCCGGCGGCATGCCCGAAAAGTCTGCTGGAAATACATCAGAGAAATCCCTCACAATAAGTACCGAATCAAGACTAGGAGTCTCAGCCTCACAATCTCTGAAGAAAGCCAAATAAGATAAACAACCCTTCCCAATCATTAGTTGGGCTTTTAGGAAGGAAATTACTCGGTCGGATACATAATCAGTCACGCCACGCCACTCGATCCTCGGATTACCTGGAATAGCTAATGTGACTGTCTTGGCATGACAGTCCAGAATCGCATGGTAAGGAGATAACCAATTCATGCCTAGAATCACGTCAAAATCCACCAGGCCCAATAATAATAAGTCAACTCGGGTCTCCATACCCCCAATAGTAACAAATACATGACCCACAATAATTGTATTACCCACCAGGGTAGACACATGCACGAGCAAGGCAAGAGTACCACAGGTCATCCCAAATGATGCGCAAAGTATAAAGATACATAGGAATAGGTAGATCCGGGATCAAATAAGACAGAAGCATCCCTGTGGAAGACTGAGATAATACCTGTGATGACTGCATCTGATGCACTAGCGTCCCTCCTATCTTGGAGAGCATAAAAACGAGCCTGACCTCCGCCAGTATGATCCTCACCCCTAGGGAGACCTCTATCTACATGACCACCACTCCTAGATGACGGAGCGGGTGCTGAAGAAACAGGAGCAGAAGATGAAGGTTGATCCCTCTGCTGAGATCGCTTATGAAGCAACTGGGGACACTCCCTCCCGATATGGCCCAACTCACCACACTCAAACAACAGCCTGAAGCTGGAGAAAGGGACTGGTGAGAACCCCTCGCTGTAAATGAACCCTGAGCTAAAGGAGCAGGAACAGAGCTCTGAGCTGGAAGGGCGCTCAGTGCGGGCTGGCTCTGCTTGCTAGCCCTGATGACCCTGATGACCCTGATTACCCAGATGACCCTGACGACCCTGACGACCATGGTCTGACGAAGCCCCACTAGACTCTGCACGGCCTGACAGAGGAGCTCTGAAGGAATGACCCATGCTGTGCTGAGACTAGTCCCTAGACGGAGCACCACTGTAACTACCTGTACCATGAGGCCTCTTAGCCTCCCTCTCCTCACGCTCTCGACGGTGGTCTGTCTCAATCTGACGAGCCGCATCAACCACCTCCTCAAAAGTAACTATTGTAGCCCTCTCTCTAGTCATCAATATGCGGATAGGATAATTGAGACAATCCACAAATCTCCTTATCCTCTCACGATCTATAGGAATCATCCACATGGCATGTCGAGCTAGCTGTGTAAACCTCAACTCGTACTGAGTCACTGTCATATCTCCCTGCTTCAACCACTCGAACTGCCGATGCAGCTCCTCCCTCTGAGACTAAGGCACATACTTCTCTAGATATACCATGGAGAACTGCTGTCAAGTGAGGGACGCTGCCCCAATAGGCCTACGCCTCTCGAAATCCTCACACCAATGAAATGCTGGTCCTGTGAACTGGAAGGTAGTGAAAGCATCACCGCTAGACCTCAGAATGCCCGCAGTATGAAGCATACGATGGCACTTATCCAGAAAACCCTAGGCATCCTCGCCCTCAATACCCCTGAACGCCGGAGGCTGTAGTCTCCCGAACCTCTCCAACCGACGTTGCTCGTCATCAGGCATAGCTGGGACCACATGAGTTAGGGCTGGTGGGACCAGTGCAGCCGGCTGAACTGGCTGAGCTGGAGCTGCCTAAGGTGCCTGTAAACCCTGAACTATCGGCTCTAGTGTACGAGCAACTGGGGTCTGATTTCCTTCCCCTTTCTGTGAAGAAGCTGCTGCAGTAGTGGCCGCAACCACCTGGGCTAAGCCAGTACAAACTGATAGAATCTGTGCTAAGGTCTCCTGAAGACCCGGTATCTCAATAGGCACTGCTGGTGCCTGCACCTGAGCTGCTGGAATGCCTAAAGCTGGAGCCTGATCCTGAACCTGATCCACTGGCGCGGGGATCTGACCCTGAGTCTGGTCAGCTGGTGGGTCAGCAGGTGTTGTTGTTGCTACCCGGCCTCTTCCATGACCACGGCCTCTAGGTGCCACTGGTGGTCGTCCACCTTGTCCGTTAGCACGGGTTCTCGCCATCTGCGAGAGAATAGAATACAAAAAATTTTAGTTTCACGATAACACAAACCGTATGATATGAATCTAAGAAAGTGAAATGTTTCCTAAAGTTCTGTAGCCTCCCAAGGGTTAGATACGGACGTCTACATACCGATCCGCAGGAGCCTACCAATCTGGCTCATGACTCGCGAGGCCTAGTAGCCTAGGATCTAATACCAACTTGTCACGACCCAAACTCAGTCGTGATGGCACCCAACCCTAAAGCTAAGCAAGCCAGACCAACAATTATTTCCACATTTAAAGACCAGTCCCAAAAGGACAAATTTCAAGAAGAATATAAGAGTCAATAATAATACTCCAATAATAATAGTAGAATCAAATACTGAGAAGTGCGAACATAAAAAATAACACTCCTAAAAGATCTGGGGTCACGAGTCTAGTGCCTCTAAGCAAAAACTGAATAGTAATAGGAATACTTAACAAAATACTCAAGTCTGGAAGTATATCGAAAATAAACTAAAATAAAGATAGAAGCTAGGTCCTGCGAACGCCAGCAGCTACCTCAGCAACTCGAATACTTAGAAATAAGCTGGATTGCTCGTCTAACCCTCTTGCGTACCTAAATCTGCACACAAAGCTGTAGGGAGTAGGGGTGAGTACTAAGTACTCCGTGAGTAAAAAGTATATAAAATAGCTGAAAGCAGGAAATCGACTGAATAACATAGAGCAAAGCTAAAACTACAGTCTTATACCTACCACGAACTAACAACAACAACAAATCACAAATATCATAGGTAATTTACAAACAAGAATGCGATGCAATGCACATAACCGCTACGGCATGTAGCCCGATCCGTTTAATGTCGATGGCGCTCACTAGGGGTGTGTACAGACTCCGGAAGGGCTCCTTCAGCCCAAGCGCAATATTCGTATCATCCGCTGCTGCGTGCATCCCATTACGTACTCAGTCCACAACATGCATATGAGTCATACAACAGTTCAATTTATTTATTTGCAGGTTTAAGTTCATTAACAATTAAAAATACTTTACTTTTTATTTAATTTTCTAAGAACAGGTGACTAAGCATTTCATAACAGTGATTTCAAGCCCGGACTGAGACAAATAATTTTACAAATCATGCTATCACATAGATATCTATCCCCTAAGGATACTACAAGTCCGCACAAGGCCCCAAACATGGCTTATAGTCCACATATATACTTAACACAATGTGTGTTTCAACCGCCAATAATATTATTCTTATTCGGGATGCACCAAGTCACAATCCCCAGTTATAACCAATCCCGTACCTGCCATGAGGTGCGAGTCACACCCTAAATAGCGTTACAATGTGATAAGTCGAGGTTTCAAACCTCAGGCTATCATATACACTAACTACTCACCTCTAACCGGCTGTGGACTCGTCCGTGATGCCTTTTTCCTTAAAATTTGCGGCTTCGTGCATCGAATCTAGTAAAACACACAGCAAATATATAAATATGGGTCAAATAAACATATCCCAATCAAAATTACCAGAAAAACACAACAATTCACGAAGTTGGTAAAACCCGAGCCCCGGGCCCACTTCTTGAAAAATTCCGAAAATCATACCTACGGATTCCTCGTGTCACCACGAGTCCGTGCATATAAAATTTATCAAAATCGGAGTTCGAATGGCCTTTCAAAACCCAAGAATTCTTTTTCATAATTTAGGCCCTAGTTCTTCACAAATTCTACCCAATTTCATGAATTTTGGTGTTGATTCTAGCATAAAATCATGTTTTTGAGTCAAGAAAAATAACTCCAGTGATTACCCGTTGATTTCTCTCTTCAAAGCACTCAAAACCCTCCCTTGTCGAAGTAAAAGTTGTGTAAAATAATGAGGGTTCGCATCTGAATTTTTTTAACTTAACTGTTCTGTCACTGACGCTTCCTTCTATGAGATCGCAATGCCTCTATGCGATCACATAGAGTAAAATTTTCCATGCCCTTTATCCTTATATGTGATCGCAATGCATTGTATGCGTTCGCACTATGTAAAGTCCTAAACCTATGCGATCGCACAGACCTCTATGCGATCACATAGAGCATTTTTCATGGGCTCCAAATTCCTTCTATGATATCGCAATAACCCCCATGCGATCGCACAGTTCAACTTCCCCAACCTATGTGATCGCACTTGACTCTATGTGATCTCATAGAGTAAGAATCCACCTCTCTCCAGGTCTTCTATGCGATCGCATTGGCTCTATGCTATCGCATAGAACAACATTTGACTACAATTTGTCTGCTGTAATATTTAAGTTCAAAACCTCCCGTTTGGCGTCCGAAATCATCCCGAGACCCTCGGGACCTCAACCACATGTACAGATATGTCACATTACTTCATTCAAACTTGCCCGCAACATAAAAACACCATCATAAACATCAAAATCATCAAATACTCACGGATTCAAGCCTAAGTTTCACTAAAACTTTCGAAACTAACATTTGATCTAAAACCTGACCTAAACACCTCTGAATGATCTGAAATTTTGCACGCATACACAAAATCACCTAACGGAGCTACTGAAACTCTAAAAATTTCATTCCGAGCCCCGGATAAAAATCTAACCTACCGTCCGAATTCGCCAAAATTCAACCTTAGCCAATTCAAGCCTAAATCTACACCGAACCTCCAAATTCGATTCTGATTGCTCTCCTAAGTCATAAATCAAGCCTAAAGAGGTTTATTCGAATCATAAAAAATCTATTCTGAGCTTTCTAACTCATCAGTCAACATCCAGCTGACTTTTCCAAACTAACCTTTCCATAAAGAGGTTTATTGCCTCATTTCTATCTGATTTGCTTCTAACTTTCCAATCATATATAAATGCACATATTAAAGTATAAAATAGAGAAAACAAGGCGGTAGCTCCCGTAACGACGGGTCGGATCGTTACAATTATGAATTAAACAATTACTTCAAATGGGATGAAAATAACTTATGTTAGGATGTTTACATTTCCTTACTTCATAAGGTATTTTCTTCACAATGGGCATTAGGAGACATCGGTCGAGAATGTGACATGTTGTACTTGCTCATTTTCCCAAAAACTATTTGGCAGTGAATGATCTAGTAACATCGTTCATGTCATATTTTTTCGTGTTCTGCTTTTTCCTTTCAATGACTCCATTCTGTCGGGGTGATCGAGGTGTAGAGAAATTATGAGTATACCCTTGATCATTACAGAAGTCTTCAAATTATTTGCTTTCAAATTATCCTCCATGATTACTTTGGATTGTTATAATCAGATACCCGTTTTCTCTTTCAATTACAGAGGAGCTTAAAATTTTTTAACGCTTTATCTTTATGATTATAAGAAAATCATCAAAGTGAAACGTGAGTTATCATCAACAATAACAAAATCATATCTTTTTCCCCATATACTAGTAGTTCTACTATAACCAAATAAATCCATGTGGAACAATTGCAAAAGGTTTAAAAGGGATAAATATCCTTATTTTTGAAAGAGTTTCTAATTTGACAAGCATCACATATATGATTTCTAGAAAAATTTAGATTAGGTAAATTAATAACTAACTTACGCTTAGAAAGTTTTCTGTAAAATGCATGCTTGCATGACCAAGTTTCATGTTACATAACTAAGGATCATCAGATATGGATGTTAAACAGATATGACCATCCATATTTTCAAAACTATCAAGAACGTAAATGTTTCCATACCTTTTACCTGGGAGGATTATTTTACATGTCTCGTCTTCAATAGCATAGCTTGTTTTCTTAAACTTTAACTCATACCCTGAGTCGCATAGTTGACTTATGCTCAAAAGATTGTAGCTAAGTCCATCAACGAGATAAACCTCAGTAATATCACAATTGTTATTGAAGGGAATTGTTTCAGTACCTATTATTTTTTCTTTTGAGTCATTGCTAAACTTACCGCTTCCTCTATTTATCACAATCTTTTTGATACAATGCCTGACAAGTATTGTTCTCTCTTTCTTCAATAACTTGTTATACATTAGGTCTAGTAGAGCTACAATGTTTGTTTGTAGAATAAAGAGAGGTTATTTGGTTCGATCAATGTATGTGTGCTAAGATACATATACTAGTTTAAATACTTTGAGGGAGGCTAGAATTCTGGAGAAATTTGCCAACCTAAGTGATCTGATCCTTGGAAAGAGATTGATTCTTTCCAAGAATAAGGTTATTCCGCAACAACTCTAACTTGACGATAGGCCTTAATGACTTCCTTGTGCACGATCCTTGAATATTGATCTTTCCAGATTTAGATACTTGATTGATTATCTTTCTAGGTCTTCGATATTATTGATTGATTTGATTCCTTCAATTTAGCCTTAATTGTTTCTATCAGTATCAATGATTCCTTTAATCACATGTGCTTTCCTTGATTGTCTCTGATTGATTCCTTCAATCTTGTATGCCATCCATGAGTACCTTGATCTTTGATGATCGATTTCTTTAATCTTGAATATTGTCCACAATTTCCTTTACGAAGAACAAATATATTATTTTCATCATTAAAATCATATCTAACAGGTACAATTTGTCCCCTAATATTCATGTATCTCAACTCCCTTTTACTTTCTCTTTAATGTGGTCCACATGTTATAATATTCGAATTTGCTTCTACCTCGGTGATTTCCATTCGTAGTTCACAATATCTCGGCAATGATCATAAAATTCCATATTCATATAATGTACTTCAGATACTGGTAGTGAGTTCATTCATTCAGTGTTAAATAATATTCTATCAATCCTACTATATACTGTCTTTCCAGTCTTATTTGTTATTCCAAGTGAAATAAGCACTTGATGACCTTAGCTCCTGCAGTCCACAATGAGGCACACAAGCTCTGAAATCCTTAATTTCATACGTTACTATGGGTCGCCTAATTATGTCCTCCTTATATAGTACATAGTTAAAATCTCATATGATTACCCATATGCCAACTACATTACTATATTTTTTCCTAATCTCATGCCACAATGGTCTTCGTAGTGCTGGATCATTAAATCCATATACAAAATTTATGTTGTATTTCATTCCAATACCCTGTGCATTAATACACAATGAATCATTTTCTCAGAAATGAAATCTTCTGAACATGCATTACTGTAGGCTTTCATGCCACCCATATTCTTCCTCCTAGATGTGGCACCAATATATTTGTAAGTGACCAGCCTCTACATAGATTAAGAGAAGTATTTTGTACATTGATTCTCTTAATCATAGTTTTCAGGAGAACATATAGGGAAAACTTTGCGCTGATGCATAAACAGATTAACTTCCATCAGTTTATTTGCCCTATACTACCGCCATTCTGTACTTGTCCTGTATTTTTAAGTATCATTGACTCCTTTGTTATTTTGTCCCACCATTTGCATTTTCCCTCTATTATCATTCTCTGTCTTATTTTGATCTGCTTCATTTCAATTATGGTTTACCTTATGTTTCTCTACTTGCATTTGTTCCCTGCATTCGTTAATTTTTGTCTCCAGTACTTACTAATCAAGTTCTGGTAATCGTATCCATATTGGCACTTTGCTGAAAGCTTTTTTCCTTGAGTCGATTCTGACGACCAAGGCTTAACTATCACTGGCTTTTTATCAAACATCTAGA
The DNA here is from genome assembly GCA_032618575.1 of Nicotiana noctiflora. Lineage (NCBI taxonomy): Eukaryota > Viridiplantae > Streptophyta > Magnoliopsida > Solanales > Solanaceae > Nicotiana > Nicotiana noctiflora. The sequence goes on from JASVEL010006666.1 coordinate 70,169, forward strand.
CACCATCTTCCACAACATTCATTTTACTCTCAATCTGTGTGAATCTCACCAAGAAAACTCCTCTATTTACTTGCACGACTTTGTAAATTATAATTTTCCCCAAATTCTATGGAAGTACCCATTCATTACTATTGGGGGGTTAGACACCAATAAATAGCATATCACTGCATTGTTCCAGTATACCACCTCATCCTTAATGTCTTCCACTGTAAATTTGACATACTAATAAATTGAATCATGCATTTCAGGGCCGCAATTTTACTCTATAGCTTCATTTTGGATTCTCGGTTTTTAAATGTTGCATGTATCCCACAACATTCTTCCTCATTATCTACCATATCAGTCAATGATTGTTTTCCTCAGGAACTGTAATCTTTTACATCACCTTGAAATCTCTTCATCGGTGTTTCATACTTCTATGTTCACCAATTTTGCAAATCTAGTGGCACAATTCATCGTAATTCATTAATGTTACGAGTTTTCTTTGCATCCGTCGAGATTGGAACTCTTGTTCATACTATAGATAGAGGTTGTCTGCTCTCCTAACTTTGCTACCTTCCTCCCATAGCCTTCGATTTCTTGGTCGCTTCAATTGTCGCTGAGAGGGAATATAATTCTAAAAAGAGAAAGTCTTTTTCCAATACGATATATTAATCATTTTACTTTAAATTCAGAAATCGAGCATGCTCAAAAGCCTTTACCATTTACCAATAAAAACCCCTCTCTGCCTTTACGGAGTTCGTCTGCTCTAATCTCCGAATCGAAGGTCAATTGACCGAAGAGTTAGTATTAATTCATGCTAAGATGCTCTTTTTTTTTTTTTTTTTTTTTTTTTGTATTTTCTCTGCACTCAATTTTTTCTCAAACAAAATTAGAAAAATATTGTCATATTGCCACAAGAACATTATACATGAAGAAGAACAAGAATGTTGCTAGTGGTAATTCATGTATTCTCCTTGAGATTGTCTTTTATATGCTCATGATTCATAAGTGTCTTTCTAGTCAAGTCTCTTTTATCTTTTAGGTGTGTTTCTACGTTCATTTGTTCCCCTGTATCACAACCCTTATTCGCTGAAGCACACCATGAGAAAGGCTCCTTAATATATCCACAAATTGTATGTTTGACAAATAATTATAACACTCGGGTTACATCTGTCTAAACTATATTAAAATTACGAAGGCGAAATATTATTCGTCTTTTTTATAATTTCAAAAATAGAATTCAGACCGAATAAACAGTAATTTGATAAATTTTTCTATTATTTAGAAAATGTTATTTAATTAATTTCCTGCCAGGTACAATCGCACAAGCAAACATTGCAGTATACCACTTATACTAGCTCATGAGTATGAAACTTGACATTTATCGATCACACCCATGTGTTCTCGTATTATCTATGATAGTTTATATGAGTCCACCAAACTATATAGAGATCAGACCCTCTTATGAGTTCCTACTGAGAATGCTAATGAAACAATAAGTAAATAAGAGAGTGAGTTTTACGTGGAAAAATACCTACTCAGGGGGATCAACAACCACGACCACATTGGTAGGATTTCAGCTTCACTATGAGCAGCTTTTAGATTATAACCTATGCAATCTAGGAATTAAACTCTAAATCCATCACCAACTTGTAATACACCTATTACGAGCCACTTTGAAATACACATATTAGAAAGACTTCAACTCATGACTAATTCTAGTCACGAGGGAAAAAATAAGGTTTATGATTTTAGAAGTTTCTCAGCAACTCTTCTAACTAAGAAAATTAGGAATTACAATGAAGAACAATTACGAAATTACAACTCCACTAAGGGCAACAATATACTAGATTTAAGAACGTGTATGTAGTAGTGTTAAACTTTGTTCATGATGCACTTGAGAATTGAATGCTCGAATATCAAATGGATTGAATGCTTGAAAATTTCTCAAGTGTTCATGTGATGTGTTATTGTTATACTCTTGCTAATACAACTTGGATGACATCACTTGAATGATGTAATCACTTGGTTGGTCAATAGACAAATGACTGTAGAATTGTGTTGCATTGTTTCTGTATACAAAGCAGGTAGTCACTTTTCAGCTGTACACAAGTGACTTCATACTACTATCAGGGAAACACATGTGTCACCCCAAACATGGGGAGGCGTAGCTGGCACCCTGGCCCGAGTGAACCGCTATAACTCATGATCATTCGACAAAAATTGAAACATACATAGGTCGACTTAGCTGAACTTATTCCGTTCGTAACTATCAAACGCCTACATGGCCAAAACATATAATTTATAACTGTAACGACCCGGCCAGTCGTTACGGGAATTACCACCCCGTTACCTTGCATTTACATATATTATGCTTTTAAATCAGTATTAGAGTATATCGGGTGAGTTAGGAGTGATTTGGATTGAAAATGCAACAAATAGCATGTTTGAAGAAAGCTTGAATATGAAAAGTCAACCAAGAGTTGACTATTGAGTTAGAGTGCTCGGAACCGGATTCCGATGATTCGACTAGTTCCGGGGGATCATTTATGACTTAGGAGAACAATCGGAAATGAATTCGGAGGTCCGGTGTAGTTTTAAGCTTGAATTGGCGAATGTTGAATTTTGGCAAAAACTAGATGGTAGGTGATATTTTGATCCGGGGGTCGGAATGGAATTCCGACAATTTTTGTAGCTTCGTTATGTGATTTTGGGTATGTCTGCAAATTTTCAGGTCATTCGGACATCGTTTGATCGGGTTTTGGATTGAATGTTAGTTTTGAAAGTTTTGAAAAAACTTAGGCTTGAATCCGTGGATAATTGGTGATTTTGATGTTTAGTATGGTGTTTTTGTGATTGGAACAAGTCCGTATCATGTTTTGGAGTGCGTTGGTGGTTTTCGTTGGGGTCCCGGGGGCCTCGGGATGATTTCGGACCATCAACCGGGCTTGTAGGACTTGGCAAAATCTGCAGAAAACTGCAGGTTTCTGCCCAATCATTTTGACCTTCGCGTTCGCGTGGCATGGGTCGCGTTCGCGAAGGCCAGGAAGATTAAAGCATCGCGTTCGCGGTCGGGGTGCCGCGTTCGCGTAGGGTCGTGGTGTTGTGCTTCGCGTTCGCGGGAGGTGTATCGCGAACGCGTAGAAGAAATCCGGGTGGCTGGGAGTTTGAACATCGCGAACGCGTGGGAGGCGTCGCGTCCGCGAAGGGTAACCGGAATTGAGCATCGCGAACGCGTGGCCAGCGTCGCGTTCGCGAAGAGTAAGGCGGGGCTGTTCATCGCGAACGCGTAGAGGGTCACGCGAACGCGAAGAACAATAGTGTCCGGCAGTGAATTAAATTGCAGAACAGAGGGGTTACGGGTTTACACCCCCAAAACACAACTTTGAGCCCCAGAGAGAAGAAAACTCGAGGAAATCACTGAGAAGTCATCGGGTATTTGTCGAAGGTAAGATTCTTGACTCAAAAACATCATTTTATGGTAGTATTAACATCAATCTTCATGAAATTGGGTTGAAATCTTGAAGAAATGTGGCCTAAGTATTGAAAACGGGATTTTTGGATTTGGAAGGCCATTTGAACTCCGATTTCGATAAATTTTATATGCACGGACTCGTGGCGAGATAAGGATCGCGTTGGTACTAATTTCGGATTTTTCCGAGCAGTGGGGCCCGGGGTCGGGTTTTACCAACTTAGTGTAATTATGCGAATTTCATATAAATTGAAGTGGGTTATGATTCTTTGACCCGTATTTGATATAATTATTGTGGTTTGACTAGATTCTACGCACGAGGGAGCGAAATTCAAAGGAAAAGGCATCGCGGACGAGTCTACGACCGGCTAGAGGTGAGTAGTTTGTGTATATGGTAGCCTGAGGGTTCGAAACCCCGGCTTAGCACATTGTGACGCTAATAGGGCATGGCTCGCACACCGTGGCAGGTGCGGGATTGATTGTGATTGGGGATTGAGACTTGGTCCATCCCGAAAATGAATAATATGTTGTTAGTATTGGAAATACACTGTAATTGCTATATTTGTGGGCTGTAAGCCTTGTTTGGGGCCTTGTGCCGATCTGTAGCGTCCTTAGAGGACAATATTTATGTGATAGCTATAATTTCTTAAATCACTAATCTCAATCCTGGAAATTGAAATCACACTTTTGAAATGCTAAGTCACCGGCTTTTACAAATTTAATAAGGTTAAAGTATTTTTCATAAATTATGAATTGAGAACTGGAATTAAGGAAAATGAACTGTTTTGTGACTTATTTGCTTATTGTGACATGGGATCGGGCTGCACGCCGCAGTGGTTGATATGGGGATCGGGCTGCACGCCGCAGTGGTTGATATGAGGATCGGGCTGCACACCGCAGCAGTATTGCGCTTGGGCTGTAGGAGCCCATCCGGAGTCTGTACACACCCCTAGTGAGCGCCGTCGACGTTAAATTGGATCGGGCTACACGCCGTAGCGGTTATGTGCATTGCATTGCATCTGTATTTGTTGAATTACTCTGTGGTAGCTGTATTGTATTATTGTTGCTAGTTCGTAGGAGATTCGGACTGTAGTGTAGCTTCATATTGTGGTATTTTGTGGATTTCTTACTGTCGGCTACATATATATATTTGTTACTCACTGAGTACTTAGTACTCACCCCTACTCCCTGCACCTTTTGTGTGCAGACTCAGGTACACAGGAGCAATAGACGGACATCTCCAGCGTTTACATTGTCACATCGAGTTGCTGAGGTAGCTGCCTACGTTCGCAGAACCTAGCTTCTCCTCTCATTCCGGTTGTTATTTTATATTTTGTATTCAGACTTGAGTACTTCTATATCGTACCCTCTATTTCCTGTTGGATCTTGTTAGAGGCTCTAGACTTGTGACTCCGGATCTTTGGGAGTGTCAGTACTTTTGTTCAGTATTATTATTATTGGAGTTCTTAAACTCATATATTCTTCTTGGGTTGTCCATTTGGGGATTGGTATTGTGTTATAATTAAATTGTTGGACTGGCTGGCCTAGCTTGATTGTTGGGCGCCATCACGACCGGATTTGGGTCGTGACAAGTTGGTATCAGAGGTAGGGCAGCAGCACCAGCACCAGCACCTGCTGACCCACCAACCGATCAGACTCAGGACCAGGTTCCAGCGGCAGACGCTCCGGCAACTCAGGCTCAGGCACCGGCAGTGCCTATTGTGATACCGGGTCTTCAGGAGACCTTGGCTCAGATATTATCAGTGTGCACAGGAGGCTTGGCTCAGGTAGTTGCAGCTACTGCTGTAGCATCTTCTTCACAGGCAGGGGGAGGGAATCAAACCCCCGTGGCCCGCACACCCGAGCCAGTTCAGCTAGTTGCGCCCGTTGCACTAGCTCCTGCTTATATGGTTCCAATTATGCCCGACGATGAGTAGCGTCGTTTGGAGAGATTTGAGAGGCTACAGCCTCCGACATTCAGTGGTACTGAGGGCGAGGACGCCCGGGGTTTTCTTGACAAATGTCAGCGCATGCTTCGCACCGCGGGTATTCTAGAGTCCAGCGGTGTTTCATTCACCACTTTTCAGTTCACAGGGGCAACATTTTAGTGGTGGGAGGATTTTGAGAGGCGTAGGCCCGCTGGGGCAGTGCCCCTCACTTGGCAGCAGTTCTCCATGGTATTTTTGGAGAAGTACGTGCCTCGGTCTCGGAGAGAGGAGCTGCGACGTCAGTTCGAGTGGTTGAAGCAGGGAGAGATGACGGTTAATTAGTACGAGATGAGATTCACACAGTTAGCCGTCATGCCATGTGGATGGTTCCTACAGACAGAGAGAGGATTCGGAGATTTATCGATGGCCTTATTTATCCCATCCGTATATTGATAACCAGGGAGAGAGTTTCGGCAGTTACCTTTGAGGAGGTGGTTGATGCTGCCCGTCATATTGAGATAGATCTCCGCAGAGAGCGGGAGGAGAGAGAGGCTAAGAAGCCTCGTGGTTCTGGCAGTTTCAGTGGTGCTCCGTCTAGGGGCCAACCCCAGTATAGTAGGGGTCGTTCTTTCAGGTCTCATCAGTCCGGACGTGCAGAGTCCAGTGGGGTTTCATCAGATCGTGGTCGTCAAGGCCAGCAGGGTTATCAGGGTCAGCAGAGCCGCCAGCAGAGTCAGCCTGCACTGAGTGCTCTTCCAGCTCAGAGCTCTACTCCTGTTTCCTCAGCACAGGATTCATCGGTAGCGAGGGGTCCTCAGCAGCCCCTTCTTCCATCTTCAGGCCGTTGTTTTGAGTGCGGTGATTTGGGCCATATCGGGAGAGAGTGTCCTCAGTGGCTTCGTAAGCGGTCTCAGCGGAGGGATCAACCTTCGTCTTCTACTCCTGTTTCTTCAGCGCCAGCACAGTCAGCTAGGACTGGTGGCCAGGTATCCAGAGGTCGCCCCAGGGGCGAGGATCGTACTGGTGGAGGTCAAGCTCGTTTTTATGCTCTTCCGGATAGGAAGGATGCTAGTGCTTCAGATGCGGTCATTTCAGGTATTATCTCAGTCTGCCACAGGGATGCTTCTGTCTTATTTGATCCCGGATCCACCTATTCTTATGTCTCTACTTATTTTTCACATCATTTGGGTATGACCCGTGGTATTCTTGCTTTGCCCGTACATGTGTCTACCCAGTGGGGGATACTGTTGTTGTGGATCAGGTATATCGATCCTGTATTATTACTATTGGGGGTCTGGAGACCCGAGTTGATCTATTACTACCGGGCATGGTAGATTTCGATGTTATCCTAGGCATGGATTGGCTATCTCCTTATCATGCGATTCTGGACTGTCATGCCAAGACAGTCACACTAGCTATTCCGGGTAATCCGAGGATCGAGTGGCGTGGCTTGACTGATTATGTGTCCGACAGGGTGATTTCTTATATAAAGGCTCAACGAATGATTGGCAAGGGTTGTTTATCTTATTTGGCCTTCATTAGAAATGTTGAGGCCGAGACACCCGGTCTTGATTCGGTCCCCATTGTGAGGGAGTTTCCGGATGTATTTCCGGCAGACCTGCCGGGCATGCCGCCTGACAGGGATATTGACTTTGGTATTGACTTGGTGCCGGACACTCAGCCCATTTCTATTCCTCCATATCGCATGGCACTAGCAGAGTTAAAAGAATTGAAAGAACAGCTTCAGGAACTCTTAGATAAGGGTTTCATTCGTCCAAGTGTGTCACCTTGGGGTGCATCGGTGTTGTTTGTGAAGAAGAAAGATGGCACAATGAGAATGTGCATTGATTACAGGCAGCTGAACAAGGTAACAGTGAAGAATAAATACCCATTGCCTCGTATTGAGGACCTATTTGATCAGCTCCAGGGAGCTAATGTATTTTCTAAGATTGATCTTCGATCGGGCTATCATCAGTTGAAGATCACGGACTCATACATTATGAAGACAGCGTTCAGGATGCGATATGGGCACTACGAGTTCCTGGTGATGTCTTTCGGGTTGACTAATGCCCCAGCAGCATTCATGCACTTGATGAATAGTGTATTTCGGCCGTACCTTGATTCTTTTGTGATTGTGTTTATTGATGATATTCCGGTATATTCACGCAGCCAGGAGGAGCATGCACAGCATTTGAGAGTGGCATTGCAGAGGTTGAGAGAAGAGAAGCTTTATGCAAAATTCACTAAGTGTGAGTTATGGCTTGATACTGTGGGTTTTCTGGGACATATAGTGTCCAGTGATGGTATTCGGGTTGATCCATAGAAGGTTGAGGCAGTGCGGAATTGGCCCAGACCTTCCTCAGCTACAGAGATTCGGAGTTTTCTCGGCTTGGCAGGCTATTATCGTCGGTTTGTTCAGGATTTCTCATCTATTGCTTCACCGTTGACTAAGCTGACACAGAAGAATGCCCCATTTGTGTGGTCCGATGAATGTGAGGAGAGCTTTCAGAAGCTCAAGGAGGCTTTGACCACAGCTCCAGTACTTGTGTTACCATCGGCCTCAGGGTCATATACGGTGTATTGTGATGCTTCCGGAGTTGGACTCGGTTGTGTGTTGATGCAGGAGGGTAGAGTTATTGCATATGCTTCTCGTCAGCTAAAGCCCCACGAGAAGAACTATCCTGTTCACGATTTGGAGTTAGTTGCTATTGTTCATGCCTTGAAGATTTGGAGGCATTATCTATATGGTGTATCTTGTGATGTATATACAGACCATCGCAGCCTTCAGCATTTGTTTAAGCAAAAAGATTTAAATTTGAGGCAGTGGAGATGGCTTGAATTGCTTAAAGACTATGATATTACTATCTTGTATCATCCGGGAAAGCCAATGTAGTGGCTGATGCATTGAGCCGGAAGGCTATTAGTATGGGCAGTTTGGCGTATATTCCAGTTGGGGAGAGACCCCTAGCAGTTGATGTTCAGGCGTTAGCTAATCAGATGGTAAGGCTGGATATTTCTGAGCCCGGTCGGGTGATGGCTTGTGTAGTAGCTCGTTCTTCTTTATATGATCGTATTCGAGAGCGCCAGTATGATGATCCACACTTACTTGTCCTTAAGGACAGAGTTCAGCATGATGATGCCGGAGATGTCACTATTGATAGTGATGGTGTATTGCGGATGCAGGGCCGGATATGCGTGCCCAATGTTGATGGCCTTCGTGAGTTGATATTGGAGGAGGCCCACAACTCGCGATATTCTATTCATCTAGGAGCCGCGAAGATGTATCAGGATTTGAAGCAGCATTACTGGTGGAGAAAGATGAAGAAAGATATTGTGAGCCATGTGGCTCGGTGTCTAAACCGTCAGCAGGTCAAGTATGAGCATCAGAGACCTGGTGGTGTATTCCAGCGTATTGATATTCCGGAGTGGAAGTGGGAAAGAATAACTATGGACTTTGTTAGTGGACTCCCTCGGACAACGAGGAAGTTTGATTCAGTTTGGGTGGTGGTGGATAGGTTGACCAAGTCGGCTCACTTCATCCCAGTGTGTACTACTTATTCCTCAGAGCGGTTGGCAGAGATATTCATCCGTGAGATAGTGAGATTGCATGGAGTTCCCATTTCTATTATATCAGACAGATGTACCCAGTTCACTTCTCAGTTCTGGAGGACATTTCAGCGAAAGTTGGGGTCATAGGTAGAGCTGAGCACATCATTTCATCCACAGACGGATGGGCAGTCTGAGCGTACTATTCAGATATTGGAGGACATGTTGCGTGCTTGTGTCATTGATTTTGGTGGTTCATGGGCTGATTATTTGCCTTTGGCGGAGTTTGCTTACAATAATAGCTATCAGTCCAGCATTCAGATGGCACCGTATGAAGCTTTATATGGGAGGTGGTGTAGGTCTCCAGTTGGTTGGTTCGAGCCCGCGAGGCTAGGTTGTTGGGGATAGAGTTAGTCCAAGATGCCTTAGACAAGGTAAAGGTGATTCAGGAGAGACTTCGCACAGCTCAGTCGCGTCAGAAGAGTTATGCGGACCGGAAGGTCCGAGATGTGTCCTATTCAGTAGGTGAGAAAGTGTTGCTGAAGGTTTCGCCTATGAAGGGTGTTATGAGGTTTGGAAAGAAAGGAAAGTTGAGCCCGAGGTTCATTGGACCTTTTGAGGTGCTTAGGAAAGTTGGGGAGGTGGCTTATATGCTTGCTTTGCCACCCAGTTTGTCGGGAGTTCACCGGTGTTCCATGTATCTATGCTCCGGAAGTATGTCGGAGACCCGTCTCATGTGTTGGACTTCAGCACGATACAGCTAGATGAGGATTTGACTTATGATGTGGAACCAATAGCCATTTTGGGTCGACAGGTTCGTAAGCTGAGATCTAAGGATATAGCTTCAGTGAAAGTGCAGTGGAGAGGTCGTCCCGTGGAGGAAGCAACTTGGGAGACCGAGCAGGAGATGCGAAGTAGATATCCACACTTGTTTGATACTCCAGGTATGTTTCTTAACCCGCTCGCGGACGAGCGTTTATTTAAGTTGGGGAGAATGTAACGACCCGGCCCATCGTTACGGGAATTACCACCCCGTTACCTTGCATTTACATATATTATGCTTTTAAATCAGTATTAGAGTATATCGGGTGAGTTAGGAGTGATTTGGATTGAAAATGCAACAAATAGCATGTTTGAAGAAAGCTTGAATATAAAAAGTCAACCAAGAGTTGACTATTGAGTTAGAGTGCTCGGAACCGGATTCTGATGATTCGACTAGTTCCGGGGATCATTTATGACTTAGGAGAACAATCGGAAATGAATTCGGAGGTCCGGTGTAGTTAGCTTGAATTGGCGAATGTTGAATTTTGGCAAAAACCGGATGGTAGGTGATATTTTGATCCGGGGGTCGGAATGGAATTCCGACAATTTCTGTATCTTCGTTATGTGATTTTGGGTATGTCTGCAAATTTTCAGGTCATTCGGACATCGTTTGGTCGGGTTTTGGATTGAATGTTAGTTTTGAAAGTTTTGAAGAAACTTAGGCTTGAATCCGTGGATAATTGGTGATTTTGATGTTTAGTATGGTGTTTTTGTGATTGGAACAAGTCCGTATCATGTTTTGGAGTGCGTTGGTGGTTTTCGTTGGGGTCTCGGGGGCCTCGGGATGATTTCGGACCATCAACCGGGCTTGTGGGACTTGGCAAAATCTGCAGAAAACTGCACGTTTCTGCCCAGTCATTTTGACCTTCGCGTTCGCGTGGCATGGGTCGCGTTCGCGAAGGCCAGGAAGATTAAAGCATCGCGTTCGCGGTCGGGGTGCCGCATTCGCGTAGGGTCGTGGTGTTGTGCTTCGCGTTCGCGGGAGGTGTATCGCGAACGCATAGAAGAAATCCGGGTGGCTGGGAGTTTGAACATCGCGAACGCGTGGGAGGCGTCGCGTCCGCGAAGGGTAACCGGAATTGAGCATCGCGAACGCGTGGCCAGCGTCGCGTTCGCGAAGAGTAAGGCGGGGCTGTTCATCGCGAACGCGTAGAGGGTCACGCGAACGCGAAGAACAATAGTGTCCGGCAGTGAATTAAATTGCAGAACAGAGGGGTTACGGGTTTACACCCCCAAAACACAATTTTGAGCCCTAGAGAGAAGAAAACTCGAGGAAATCACTGAGAAGTCATCGGGTATTCGTCGGAGGTAAGATTCTTGACTCAAAAACATCATTTTATGGTAGTATTAACATCAATCTTCAAGAAATTGGGTTGAAATCTTGAAGAAATGTGGCCTAAGTATTGAAAACGGGATTTTTGGATTTGGAAGGCCATTTGAACTCCGATTTCGATAAATTTTATATGCACGGACTCGTGGCGAGATAAGGATCGCGTTGGTACTAATTTCGGAATTTTCCGAGCAGTGGGGCCCGGGGTCGGGTTTTACCAACTTAGTGTAATTATGCGAATTTCATATAAATTGAAGTGGGTTATGATTTTTTGACCCGTATTTGATATAATTATTGTTATTTGACTAGATTCTACACACGAGGGAGAGAAATTCAAAGGAAAAGGCATCGCGGACGAGTCTACGACCGGCTAGAGGTGAGTAGTTTGTGTATATGGTAGCTTGAGGGTTCGAAACCCCGGCTTAGCACATTGTGATGCTAATAGGGCGTGGCTCGCACACCGTGGCAGGTGCGGGATTGATTGTGATTGGGGATTGAGACTTGGTCCATCCCGGAAATGAATAATATGTTGTTAGTATTGGAAATACACTGTATTTGATATATTTGTGGGCTGTAAGCCTTGTTTGGGGCCTTGTGCCGATCTGTAGCGTCCTTAGAGGACAATATTTATGTGATAGCTAAAATTGCTTAAATCACTGATCTCAGTCCTGGAAATTGAAATCACACTTTTGAAATGCTAAGTCACCGGCTTTTACAAATTTAATAAGGTTAAAGTATTTTTCATAAATTATGAATTGAGAACTGGAATTAAGGAAAATGAATTGTTTTGTGACTTATTTGCTTATTGTGGACTAAGCATGGGATCGGGCTGCACGCCGCAGTGGTTGATATGAGGATCGGGCTGCACGCCGCAGCAGTATTGTGCTTGGGCTGTAGGAGCCCCTCCGGAGTCTGTACACACCCCCAGTGAGCGCCGTCGACGTTAAATTGGATCGGGCTACACGCCGTAGCGGTTATGTGCATTGCATTGCATCCGTATTTGTTGAATTACTCTGTGGTAGCTGTATTGTATTATTGTTGCTAGTTCGTAGGAGATTCGGACTGTAGTGTAGCTTCATATTGTGGTATTTTGTGGATTTCTTACTGTCAGCTACATATATATATATTTGTTACTCACTGAGTACTTAGTACTCACCCCTACTCCTTGCACCTTTTGTGTGCAGACTCAGGTACTCAGGAGCAGTAGACGGGCATCTCCAGCGTTTACATTGTCACATCGAGTTGCTGAGGTAGTTGCCTACGTTCGCAGAACCTAGCTTCTCCTCTCATTCCAGTTGTTATTTTATATTTTGTATTCAGACTTGAGTACTTCTATATCGTACTCTCTATTTCTTGTTGGGTTTTGTTAGAGGCTCTAGACTTGTGACTCCGGATCTTTGGGAGTGTCAGTACTTTTGTTCAGTATTATTATTATTGGAGTTCTTAAACTCATATATTCTTCTTGGGTTGTCCATTTGGGGACTGATATTGTGTTATAATTAAATTGTTGCTCTGGCTGGCCTAGCTTGATTGTTAGGCGCCATCACGACCGGATTTGGGTCGTGACAATAACTATAAGTGGGCAACACTATATCAATAAATCATCATTTTTAAAACATAAGTACATATTTGCCATCAAGGCCTCTGACATAGTCTAAACAATTACGTCTCTGTCCACAAATTCTCTAGATTATTTGATATATAATAGGACATGGTACTGGCCTATCCATAAGTGTGTAGCAAAACTCTGACACGATGACTCGTAGACTCGCCTATACTCCAAATGAGGTGCAGTCTTACCGATCCTTGGCTGAAGCCAATCTCGTCTACTATGAAAGCTTGTCAAACTGATTATTTATACCTGCATGCATAAATGCAATGTCCCATAAAAAGACATCAATACGAATAATGTAATAAGTAGGTAGGGCATGTAAGTTAATACGTAAATGACATGGAATAAACATGGAGTAAAGGATTCAAGCTGTAACTTTGGATATCTATATAAATCATTAAATATTTATAATATCATGCATATGCATATAAATATCATGTTATGAATAGGTTTGTACGTACATAACATCATCATGCATCTGAGGATATCTCATCATATCATCTCGGCCACTATGAGCAAATCATTAATCTATGTCAACTTATCATGTGATGGTGCGTATATAATGCCACAATCTTCAACTGATCGCTAATAAGACGTTTTCTTGTAGTGTATATACATTGATGATTTTCCCATAGTGACCAAGATTATATGATGGGATGCCCTCAAAGTGTGATGATGTTATATATATATATATATATATGTGTGTGTGTGTGTGTGTGTGTGTGTGTGTGGTGTGTATATAACATCGTAATCTTTTTCCATATTTCATATATATATATATATATATATATATATATATATATATATATATATATATATATATATATATATAATGCCATCCGATCATGGGTCCATATATACACGGATACAAGGCATGAAAAGTATGTAAATAAAATCTTATTTTCTTTCGCATTCACCCCAACGCTCATGTTAATGTTGGCTTAGAACTTAAAAGCTTTAGCTAAAATATTCTTGGACAGTATCATTTTCTTCTACTGCACGTTCTCAAGAATGTCTTCTTTTTCTTTGTGTAATAACAATAATTCAAGTGCAAACGTTAAAACTCATCTCATCATTTATGTTTAAAGTTCTTTCAGCACATGCTTTCTGTTACGCTTTGATTATCAAAAGCGGAATCGTGAAACACCATACTATTTATGTCACGACCCTAGTTCACCAATCGTGAACATGTCATGACGGCACCCAGTCCCTACGACTAGGTAAGCCTAACACTTTGCGGAATGTACAAGTTTATGAACTTTAAACAAGAAATAGCGGAAAATGATATAAATAGGAATGTAATCCGTGCCGCTTGGCACATACACTCGTCAACACACTGTATAAAAATACCACCAAGACCCGGAATCCCACGGGTAACACAGACTAAAAGAAATACAACTGTGGATCTATGTGTAAAGAGTATCTAAAACAACGAAATGAAGGAAAACATCTACTAGAACTATCAGAGTAGAAGGAGGGCCTCCGGATCCGCGGACGTAGCAGATCATACCTCGAGGTCTCCAAGTGTGCTGCTGATATCACCTAGTATGGGCCTGTCCTGATGTACCTGGGTCTGCACAACAAAAGTGTGCAGAAGAGTAGCATGAGTACACCACGGCGGTACTCAGTAAGTGCCAAGCCTAACCTCGATGGAGTAGTGACGAGGAAGGTCAGGGCCCTACTGAGAGAACAATAAAATAATGATGATAACAATAATAAGAAGTTTAAATAATTATGAATCTGAATGACGACAGTAAAGTGATTTCTGCAACCGTCTACAATGTAAGCTAGCAGCAAGTAAATAACTAAATAAAAACTCAATCATCAAGTCCAGGACCTGTGGGAATCGAACCCACAGTCCCATTGACAGTACCTCCGGGTCTCCGGGAATCGAACCCGCAGCCCATGTCTCAATAAATAATCAATAACTCAGGATCTCCGGGAATCGAACCCGCAGTCCCTACCAATAACTCAGGATCTCGGGAATCGAACCCGTAGTCCCTACCAATAACTCAGGATCTCGGGAATCGAACCCGTAGTCCCTACCAATAACTCGGGATCTCGGGAATCGAACCCGTAGTCCCTACCAATATCACGCCGGGTCTCTGGGAATCGAACCCACAGCCCTGGGTCTCCGGGAATCGAACCCGCAGTCCACAAACAATATCACTCCGGGTCTCTGGGAATCGAACCCACAGCCCTGGGATCTCCGGGAATTGAACCCGCAATCCACAAACACATCAAATAAAGAAAACACACAGAGAGAATATAATATGTTAAATTACAACTTCATCAAAATTAGTGCCAACAATTTATCAAGAGTTCAAGTAAATCAACTAGGCAATTAAACATGTTGAATCCTAGCTAATCATGCTTTTCTAAGTAATACCGGGTAATGGTAACGATTTAATCAACTAAGAGCAGGAATATCACTAATCGGACAATTCAAGTAAAGTGTGTGTTACAACAACCAGCGCATGTACACGCCCGTCACCTCGCGTACAAGGCATTTAAACTATCACATAATATCCTAGGGGTGAAAGTTCCCCCACACGAGGTTAGACAAGCCACTTACCTCAATTCCGGTACAAAACCGCTAAGTAATAACCCTCTTGCCACGAATGTCGGCCTCCACAAGTGTAGAATCTGATAAAATCAATAGAATCACGTCAAAATAGGCCAATTGGGCATTACCCAATCAAAATAACTCAAAATTCACCAAAACCCACAAGTTGCCAAACCCCGACTTCCGGTACGCTTATCGAAAAATCACGAAAAATATATATTCGGGTTCCTTATCTCAATACGAGTCTGTGCATATAAAATTTATCGAAATCGGACTCCGTTTGCCCATTCAAATCAAAGATTTTCTACCATTTAGGCCTAGGGCTCAAACCCACCTTTAATCTTCCAATTTCAGTGAAATAATCATGGATTTCATGATAAACCAACGAATTAAGGTCAAGAGACTTACCCCCGATGATTTCCCGATGATATCCCAGCGTTTCCCCTTCAAAATCCTCTCTTGGAGCTCAAAAATGGCGTTTTTGTGAATGGGGGTCGCGGGTGTTATGTTCTGAACTTAAGCTCACTGCCAGACCCCATTGTTCATCGCGTTCGCGGTACTGTTCACGCGTTCGCGATGAACAACTCAACTTCTTCTACGCGAACGCGAAGTAACCCACGCGTTCGCGATGACCTGCAAAAATTACCTATCGCGAACGCGACGCTCCACACGCGTCTGCGAGGCACAATTTCCCTTCCTCAACGCGAACGCGACGACTCCCACGCGTTCGCGAAGAACAACCTTCCAGTCGACCATTTTTTTCTTCTACGCGTACGCGACACCTGGGACGCGAACGCGGTGCTTCCTCTTTCCCTTCTACGCGATCGCGACTCAATGGACGCGAACGCGATGCTTTGCCCTACCATGCCTACGCGAACGCGGCCATTGCCACGCGAACGCGTAGGTTTAACGTCTGCTGCACTGCTGCTGCATTTTCTGCAGAAATTTCAAGTTCCAATTGCCCGCTTGATGGTCCGAATTCATCCCGAGGCTCCCGGGACCCCAACGAAAACCACCAACATACTCCAAAACACGATACGAACTTATTCCAATCATAAAAACACGTCTAACAACATCAAAACCCATAAATCACATCGATTCAAGCCTAAGTTTCTTCAAAACTTTCCGAATTGCATATTCGATCAAACACCCGACCAAACGACGTCCGAATGACCTGAAAATTTGCGGACATATCCAAAATCACATAACGAAGCTACAGAAATTGTCGGAATTCCATTCCGACCCCCGGATCAAAATCTCACCTATCGTTCGGATTCGCCAAAATTTCAACCTTCGGCATTTCAAGCCTAATTGAGCTACGGACCTCCAAAATATATTCCGAACGCGCTCCCGACCCCGAAATCACCTGACGGAGCTAATGGAACCATCGGATTTCCGTTCCGAGATCGTCTTAACACTGTTCCGGCTACGGGCCATTTCCTAGCTTCAAAACTCTTATTTAGGGACTAAGTGTCCCAAAATGCTCAAATTTTCAGAACCGACTCTCCCGGCAACCCAAAATGGCAGAAATGAACTTAGGGGAACAGTTAAGTTAGGGATTGGGGCGTAATTTTCTAAAACGACCGATCGGGTCGTTACATCTTCCCACACTTAAAGATTCGTTCGTCCTCGAACGAGCATAGAAAACATACCTGGAGTAGTGAAAAGATGAGGGTACTGGCTGCGCATATCCTGCTCAGTCTCCCAAGTCGCCTCCTCGACCGGCTGGCCCCGCCACTGAACCTTCACCGAAGCGCTGTTCTTTGACCTTAGCTTTCTGACCTGCGTGTCTAGAATGGCTACTGGCTCCTCAACATAAGACAGATCCTTGTCTAGCTGAACAGAAGTGAAATCCAACGCATGCGACGGGTCACCATGGTACCTCCGGAGCATGGAGACATGAAATACGGGGTGAACTCCAGCTAGACTAGGAGGTAAGGCTAACTCATAGGCAAACTCCCCAATACGCCTCAAAATCTCAAAAGGGCCAATAAATCTAGGACTCAGCTGGGCACATTAGCCTGATATAATCTGAAGATATTCCCTATTGTTCAAACAATTAAGTCTTAGAGCTTAATTCCAACATCCGAATTTCTGTGTCAGGCTTGTTTTCATCAAGAGATTACTAAATATTCCTCAAACGCCGTCCTCAAACATGACTACATAACCTTGCTGGATTCTTATCTTACAACACAAAATCCACAGGACCACGATAATACTTTATGATCACATTAGCCAAAAATTCAACGAATCAGACGCTCCCATTGCACCTCACGATATACATAGGTCTCGTTCCAACTTTTACAATACTGACACGACGGAAGAGATGTGCCGATATCCATAACCAACTACTGAATCAACAATTCATTGGATATATACTCCTGACAGGATCCATTACCTTGTCCTAAACTAGAGGATGATCCTTTCCTCTATAATATACTTCATATAACCAGTTTGCACTGACCCCAAATCACATAATCTAATCTCCCCCAGTACGAACTGCTCAGACGATAAGCCACATCAGACATAATCAGAAGTCCCACAAGATGACACAATGTGTTAGTAGGCTATTAATTCGTACGTGGTACCAAAAGGAAGGAGAACACTAGAGAGAACTATTCAACTCTCACACTAACATGGACTTCCTCAGAAAAATAGGAAACAGAACACATAAGAGCAATTATGGACACTGAAATAAACATCACACTGTTGCGGCGTGCAACCCGATCCAACAGTATACCCATGGCGGCGTGCCACCCGATCCCCACAATATAACCATGGCGGCGTGCCACCCGATCCCAACAATATAAACTCACACAAGGAGTCATATGTCGAGCTGAATAGCTCGTCACATCAAAATACTGAATATCGATCATAAGCACACTAAGGTGCATGATATCAGACCCAATGAACATATAGCGCTATAGGCTATGAACTCAAGCACAACTTAGGTGCGATATAAGATCTGAGTCTCAAGAGCCCTCATGCTCATATAACATCACCGCTGAGCGAAACCTCAAAACATAAGGAATTTACCAAGCCGTCTCACAACTCATACGGTGTAATATATCTTTTCATGAATTAACTAACCGCGAAATAAGACCGCGACTATCCCTCCATAAAGAGCGCATTGCTGGAAGAAACACAACCGGCCTGACGCAAGGCTCACTTCCACATTTAAATCTATCCACCGACCTTAAGTCTATCCCTGGTCGTGCCAAGCTAAGTCAATAATATTTCACAGGTCTATAACCCAATAAGCAGAGTGCCCTCCAGGCATAAATTCTCAAATGAATGATATTACCAAAATCCTCATACTTGGTTTAAATTTCTAACCAATCAAGTGACTACAAGTCACACCTATACAATCTTCTTGTGGGTCAAGCTCCCACTATCTTCCGAATAATTAAACGGGCTTGCACATTCAACCCACCAGCTGCACTAACACTGAAAAGCGATCAGGAGTCCCTAACCGTGATGCAAAGCCTTTCCCACAGAACACTGATCTCAAGCGATACTCAAACACTAAAAATCCTTTCCTGCTCATCCGAGCTCTTTATATCACATTCATTGACCAAACTGCGACCTTGGTCCTTACTTCAAATTCCATACCACTCACTGCACCTCACGTGCCGATATACGATAGACACGATTTCCATCACAACTCTAGAACTGACGATAGGCTAATACTTCATCACATAAGACTTTCCATTTAACTCATTACAGGAGAACTATAGCAACACACAGGCGAGTTCTCATAACCGTTGAATATGCCAATCTCTAAGTAGTGGCCCAAGCCCACATAACCCTTTCCGAGGTCCGCCTACTCATAACAGGCTCTAACAGAAGAATATTTCAGAATACCATCAATCACTGCGGCCGGCAAGCCTCAAATGCACCGCCACAAATCGCATGCATACCTCGATCACGTTACATGAACCGATCATTGACACCAATATGCCAACTCAACTTTGGCTAATCAATCTACTTCCTTCCAGTTTATCCTTGATTGCCTTAGAAGTGTTAATATCTTCCTTCAATACCTAACTTATTCCAACCACACTCACGCCGAGTGACCCTAAATCATGAGGCCATGCTGTCTCAAAAATTACTACAATTTCATGTCTCTCAACTACCATACCACAAGCCAAAACATCATAGATCGTTTTTTTGTGCTTTTCTTCATAAGTTGCTTCAAAAGCTTGAGCCTCAATTGTACTTATACACTCAGAATTTATCAAACACCACACTTTACCTCTTGAATTCACTAGGACCGCTATTGAGAACCATCCGGCCCCGACTTGGCCCAGTATGCAACCAACTCTACTGAATGTTTATAACATATGAATACCCTCTCGATAAAGCACCCAGCGGAATCACTTCCCGCGAAGCCCTGCACCTATACGAGGCGTAAGTCATGAATCTTTCCTCAAGTTTGAACATGAGCCAGTAAGGCTAACCATAACATGCATTCAACAGCACATATACTCAAATTACCACACATGGTCCTTTCCCGTGGCTGCAATAACACAATAATACGCTAGTATCCAGAATTCACACCGGTAATTAACCATGCGACCCAATCTTAAGCGGTGGGACTCTCCCACTTAGCCCAAAGCCACTATTACACGACTCTCGAACACATTAGAACCATTCTCTCGAGTCATTTACTATTATTCAACTGCAACTCACTTGATCCCACGAATATAACCACATGTGCTCTATTAGCACTCTAACATCATAGGGTATGACCTCATCCCAATACAACCAAACATCTTCTCGCTCCATGCACCGAGCATTCTCTACCAACAACATCTTAAAACATACTATGATTCTCACACGCCTACGAAGCATCATGTAGCCTTTGTCAAATATTTCCCTGCTGATAATAAAATTCAGAGTTTATTAGGGACACAGGGACATCCAAAAGTCCCAACATCATACCATACGAGCCTCCACTCTTGCTCATCCGCAAGTTCTCAAGAACTTTGGAATAGCACCTAAATACATCGCAGGCCAAATCTGATACGACACATGACCCATAATTACATCGTTGATAGTGAAATCCTTGCACTTGACACGAAGTCTTAAGATACATCTTGCTAATCCATGATAATAGCCTTTATCATTTGTACATCTTCATCATAAGACAACCAAAGACATTCGTTTGGTACATGTCCTTCTTAAGATAGTTACACTCTTTCCCCCAGTATCTCTGATGGTTGAATCCTTCGCTAAATAGATATATCATATGAACCATATAGTCTTTATTACCACTAACTATCTTTAGATCTACATCCACCTTGTGATTCTACCATTACTGTGACGATTAGGCAGTTAAGTAAACCTTCTCAAGACCGTACTTATCAACCGAATGTCAGAACCTAGTGCACCCCCATGTGCACAATTGAAGATCTCTCAATTTCTTGCATTATCGATATGGACGACACGCGGTAACAATAGATGAGTAAATTCTTGACTCCCTTGAGATCTCTCTGCAGCGTCACGAACCGTCGGCGCATACTTGATACCGAGTGCGCAATTTTAATACACGAGTGGATGCAAAAGAACATATGATATAGGCTTCAACTGAATAAATGGCGCACGATAAGGAATTCAAAGAATTGAAGAGTTTCCTAAACAGTTACATAGCCCCTCGTAGATAAATACAGACGTCTCCGTATCGATCAGTGAGAATCTAAGTAACCGGTCTGTGTCCCGTGACTCCTACGAACCTAGAGCTCTGATACCAACTTGTCACGATCCTAGTTCACCAATCGTGAACATGTCATGACGGCACCCAATCCCCACGACTAGGTAAGCCTAACACTTTGCGGAATGTACAAGTTTATGAACTTTAAACAAGAAATAGCGGAAAATGATATAAATAGGAATGTAATCCGTGCCGCTTGGCACATACACTCGTCAACACACTGCATAAAAATACCACCAAGACCCGGAATCCCACGGGTAACACAGACTAAAAGAAATACAACCGTGGCTCTATGTGTAAAGAGTATCTAAAACAACGAAATGAAGGAAAACATCTACTAGAACTATCAGAATAGAAGGAGGGCCTCCGGATCCGCGGACGTAGCAGATCATACCTCGAGGTCTCCAAGTGTGCTGCCGATATCACCTAGTATGGGCCTGTCCTGATGTACCTGGATCTGCACAACAAAAGTGTGCAGAAGAGTAGCATGAGTACACCACGGCGGTACTCAGTAAGTGCCAAGCCTAACCTCGATGGAGTAGTGACGAGGAAGGTCAGGGCCCTACTGAGAGAACAATAAAATAATGATGATAACAATAATAAGAAGTTTAAATAATTATGAATCTGAATGACGACAGTAAAGTGATTTCTGCAACCGTCTACAATGTAAGCTTGCAGCAAGTAAATAACTAAATAAAAACTCAATCAGCAAGTCCAGGACCTGTGGGAATTGAACCCACAGTCCCATTGACAGTACCTCTGGGTCTTCGGGAATCGAACCCGCAGCCCATGTCTCAATAAATAATCAATAACTCGGGATCTCCGGGAATCGAACCCGCAGTCCCTACCAATAACTCAGGATCTCGGGAATCGAACCCGTAGTCCCTACCAATAACTCAGGATCTCGGGAATCGAACCCGTAGTCCCTACCAATAACTCGGGATCTCGGGAATCGAACCCGTAGTCCCTACCAATATCACGCCGGGTCTCTGGGAATCGAACCCACAGCCCTGGGTCTCCGGGAATCGAACCCGCAGTCCACAAGCACAGCCAATAAAAGAATCTGGGAATCGAACCCACAGCCCTGGGATCTCCGGGAATTGAACCCGCAGTCCACAAACACATCAAATAAAGAAAACACACAGAGAGAATATAATATGTTAAATTACAACTTCATCAAAATTAGTGCCAACAATTTATCAAGAGTTCAAGTAAATCAACTAGGCAATTAAACATGTTGAATCCTAGCTAATCATGCTTTTCTAAGTAATACCGGGTAATGGTAACGCTTTTATCAGCTAAGAGCAGGAATATCACTAATCGGACAATTCAAGTAAAGTGTGTGTTACAACAACCAGCGCATGTACACGCCCGTCACCTCGCGTACAAGGCATTTAAACTATCACATAATATCCTAGGGGTGAAAGTTCCCCCACACGAGGTTAGACAAGCCACTTACCTCAATTCCGGTACAAAACCGCTAAGTAATAACCCTCTTGCCACGAATGTCGGCCTCCACAAGTGTAGAATCTGATAAAATCAATAGAATCACGTCAAAATAGGCCAATTGGGCATTACCCAATCAAAATAACTCAAAATTCACCAAAACCCACAAGTTGCCAAACCCCGACTTCCGGTACGCTTATCGAAAAATCACGAAAAATATATATTCGGGTTCCTTATCTCAATACGAGTCTGTGCATATAAAATTTATCGAAATCGGACTCCGTTTGCCCATTCAAATCAAAGATTTTCTACCATTTAGGCCTAGGGCTCAAACCCACCTTTAATCTTCCAATTTCGGTGAAATAATCATGGATTTCATGATAAACCAACGAATTAAGGTCAAGAGACTTACCCCCGATGATCTCCCGATGATATCCCAGCGTTTCCCCTTCAAAATCCTCTCTTGGAGCTCAAAAATGGCGTTTTTGTGAATGGGGGTCGCGGGTGTTATGTTCTGAACTTAAGCTCACTGCCAGACCCCATTGTTCATCGCGTTCGCGGTACTGTTCACGCGTTCGCGATGAACAACTCAACTTCTTCTACGCGAACGCGAAGTAACCCACGCGTTCGCGATGACCTGCAAAAATTACCTATCGCGAACGCGACGCTCCACACGCGTCCGCGAGGCACAATTTCCCTTCCTCAACGCGAACGCGACGACTCCCACGCGTTCGCGAAGAACAACCTTCCAGTCGACCATTTTTTTCTTCTACGCGTACGCGACACCTGGGACGCGAACGCGGTGCTTCCTCTTTCCCTTCTACGCGATCGCGACTCAATGGACGCGAACGCGATGCTTTGCCCTACCATGCCTACGCGAACGCGGCCATTGCCACGCGAACGCGTAGGTTTAACGTCTGCTGCACTGCTGCTGCATTTTCTGCAGAAATTTCAAGTTCCAATTGCCCGCTTGATGGTCCGAATTCATCCCGAGGCTCCCGGGACCCCAACGAAAACCACCAACATACTCCAAAACACGATACGAACTTATTCCAATCATAAAAACACGTCTAACAACATCAAAACCCATAAATCACATCGATTCAAGCCTAAGTTTCTTCAAAACTTTCCGAATTGCATATTCGATCAAAAACCCGACCAAACGACGTCCGAATGACCTGAAAATTTGCGGACATATCCAAAATCACATAACGAAGCTACAGAAATTGTCGGAATTCCATTCCGACCCCGGATCAAAATCTCACCTATCGTTCGGATTCGCCAAAATTTCAACCTTCGGCATTTCAAGCCTAATTGAGCTACGGACCTCCAAAATATATTCCGAACGCGCTCCCAACCCCGAAATCACCCAACGGAGCTAATGGAACCATCGGATTTCCGTTCCGAGATCGTCTTAACACTGTTCCGGCTACGGGCCATTTCCTAGCTTCAAAACTCTTATTTAGGGACTAAGTGTCCCAAAATGCTCAAATTTTCAGAACCGACTCTCCCGGCAACCCAAAATGGCAGAAATGAACTTAGGGGAACAGTTAAGTTAGGGATTGGGGCGTAATTTTCTAAAACGACCGGTCGGGTCGTTACAATTTACCATTTCAATATTATGGTAGGGTAAAAAAAATACTTATACGATTAAATCATTTATAAGTCTCTATGATAAAATCGATCAATGATCTTGTAAAATTGGTAACTAACACGTTATAGTAATTGGTTAAATTAATACCCTAAGTCGATGTATACAATTGTTATAATATCATAAAATAAACTTTATCAACTAACGTATTTTTTGTTACCTTTGAATAAATGATAGAATAATAAGATACATGAGAATTCAAGAATGTGGGCACTTCTAATACTTCTATTAATACAGTCACATATGGATGTTGTACATTGCTCTTTTTGTTTCTATTGTATGGGTCATGCCAAAAGGAAAAATAGGATGAACTTAATATAATTGGAATAAAGAAAAATTTCGTATGATATTCTTTGAAAAGGTTGCACCTGATTTCATGGTTTAAACACACCTCACATGGTGAGAGACTCGAGCAACATAGATATAATAAGATAAAATAACTTACTTCCTGTAATGACCCGACCCGTCGTTACGGGAGTTACCTCTCCCCCCCCCCCCCCCCCCCCCGTTTTCCTCGATTTATGCTTTTATATATTTCATTACATGTGTTTGGAGAATTTGAAGTATTTAGGATAGAGTTCGGGTAGAAATGAGAGAATAAGTCTCTTTATGAGAAGGTTAGTTTGGAAAAGTCAACTGAATATTGACTTATAAGTTAGAAGGCTCGAAATAGATTTTCAATGATTCGACTAGTTTTAGGGGATAATTTATGACTTAGGTGAACAATCGGAATTAAATTTGGAGGTCTCGTGTAGAATTAGGCTTGAATAGCTAAGGTTGGATTTTGGCGAATTCCTGATGGCAGGTGAGATTTTGATCCGAGGGTTAGAATGGAATTTTGAGAGTTGCAGTAGCTCCGTTAGGTGATTTTGGATATATGTGCAAAATTGTAGATCATTCGGAGGTGTTTAGGTAGGGTTTTAAATCAAATGTAAGTTTCGGAAGTTTTTGAAAAACTTAGGCTTGAATCCGATGTGAATTGATGATTTCAGTGTTGTTAGGTGTATTTTGATTATTGTAACACGTTTGGATGATGTTTTGGAATGTGTTGGTGCCTTTGGTTCAGGTCCTGGGTGCCTCGGGTCTATTTCGGGTTGTGATCACGCTCTTATTTGATGTTTCAACGTCGTAGCTTTGGACTTAAAGGGGTACTGTATTGAACAAATGAACTCCTATTACTGTTTTTAATGAAGCATTAGATCCGTATCGTAATTACGGACCCGTAACAAAAAGAATCATCAAATTTGGACATCGTATGAGTATTTTATGGCTATTTTACTAAGATTGCCTAGATTTTCAGGTTAATGACGAAATTTCCCTCGACGGCGTATTAAAAACCTACACCATTACAAATCTTAAAACCTACATATCTCCTTCATTATAAGGTTAAATAGAGTTATTCAAAAGCCTAAATTCATTAGAATTTCACAAGGAACCCATTGGGAGCAGTAAAACACGTGGAAAGTATACTTATAATGAGCATGTCGAATTTTCTTCCAATTTTGGAATAGGAAGAAGCTTCTCGGCGATTTTTAAGAGAGAATTCGTGGGATTTCATCAGGTAAGAGTTCTTAGACTTGGATTACGTTATTATTATGTAAAAAGATAGATTAAACACATATACACCAAGGATTTAAGGGGTAAAAATCGAGGTTAGACCTTGAAACCAGGAAGGTGTAAAGTTGAAATTTGAGGTGTCAAACAGACTCCGATTTTGGTGTTCTTTATTTTTATGGACTTGTGGTGAGACAAGGAATCCGTTGGTATGATTTTTAGAAATTTTTGAGAAGTGGGTCTAGGGCTTGGGTTTTACCAACTTCGTCAATTTTAGTACTTTTTGAGTATTTTTTATTGTGTTATGTTTCTTTGACCATATTTATGTATTCGCTATGGTTTTGACTAGATTCGACGCGCGAGGAGGTCGATATGAAAGGAAAAGACATTGCAGATGAGTCTACGGTCAGTTAGAGGTGAGTAGTTGGTATATATGATG
Source organism: Nicotiana noctiflora (assembly GCA_032618575.1). Classification (NCBI taxonomy): domain Eukaryota; kingdom Viridiplantae; phylum Streptophyta; class Magnoliopsida; order Solanales; family Solanaceae; genus Nicotiana; species Nicotiana noctiflora. The sequence continues at coordinate 96,230 of JASVEL010006666.1, forward strand.
GCCTGAGGGTTTGAAACTCCGGCTTATCACATTGTGCCGCTATTTAGGGCGTGACTCGCACCTTATGACAGGTGCGGGATTGTTTATGACTCGAGATTGTGACTTGGTCCATCCCGAACAAGAAAAATGCTATATTGGAAATTGATACGAACACTGTGTTGAATATATCTGGGCTTAATGCCATGTTGTGGGCCTTGTGCCGACCTGTAGCATCCTTAGAGGATGAATATGATTCTGATAGCATGATTTGTAAAATCATTGATCGCAGTCCTGTTTTTAATCACTATTATGAACTGCTAAGTCACTTTTGCTGAAAGTAATTAATTAAAGTATATTCTTTTTAATGAATTGGAAATTGGGAAAAATAAATTAAAACTGTCATGTGACTCATATGCATATTGTGGACTGCGTATGGATCGGGCTACACGCCGCAGTGAATATTATGACTGAATATGGATCAGGCTGCAGACCGTAGGGAATGTTATGATTATATTGTCTTGGGCTGAAGGAGCCCCTCCGGAGTTTGTACACACCCCCAGTGAGCGTCGTCGACGTTAAATGGATCGGGCTTCGCGCCGTAGCGGTAATGTGTATTGAATTGCATTCATGTATTGTTATTTACTTGTGTTAACTATTATTAGCTGTTGTTGCTGGTTTGTAGCAAGATATCTGACTGTTAGTTTTAGCTTTGCTTTGTAGCATTTCGTGAATTTCTTATCTTAAGACATTTTATATGCTTATTACTCACTGAGTAATTAGTACTCACCCCTACTCCCTGCACCTTTGTATGCAGATTCAGGTACACCAGAGGTAGCTGCTTGACGTTCGCAGGACCTGGCTTCCCTTCTTATTCTAGTTTTATTTATATATACATTTTTCAGACTCGAGTATTTCGTTCAGATATTGTTATCCGATTTTGTGTAGAGGCTCTAGACTCGTGACCCGAGATCTTTTGGGAGTGTTTTATCGATTTTCGCACTTCTTAGTATTTTCCTTCTATAAATATTGGATTATTACTCTACAACTATAATATTCTCCCAAGATTGTTGTTTTTGAGATTTATTGTTGGTTTGAGAGTGTCTGTTGGTCAGGCTTACATAGCTTTAGGGTTGGGCGCCATCACGACTGGGTTTGGGTCGTGACATTTCCGCTAATCATCTCTTTGTAGATCGTCTGAAGCTTGTCCTCGTCTCAACACTTTCAAATAGAGAAACTGTATAACCCTCATACCTTGAGAAACCACAAGGCTTGAAGAAACATGAGCGCTATAAATGTAGGTTTTCCTTTTAGGAATGAATAATCTAAAAAGAGGCTAAAAGGACTGTGAGCACGTGATTTTTGCCCTACATGAGAATTACTCCCAAAAATTCAAAATAAAATAATTTTGTGTTGTTTGCAATATTTCTGGATTTTGTGTTATTTTTATCTTATTGTTTGCGTTTGTGTGTCCACGACTATTTGTTTAAATCAATAAAAAAATACAAAAATATTGCATTTATATTATTAGGATATAATTCCGCACTTAGAACTGTTTAAATTTATTTTACGAAAACGAAAAATCACAAAAAATATGTAATTTTGTATTTTAGTATTTAATGTCAAGTTATGTGATTTTGTTTTAAAATTCGTATTTATTATGTGTTAATTATTATTTGAAGTTAATTTGATTTGTGTAATTTAATCTAGGATTTCAATATTATAAACTAAGAAGAAAATAAAAGAAAATTACCAAAAAAAAAAGAGAAAAAGAAATTGGAATTGGACCAGCTTTAAAATAAAAATCCAAGCCCAAACCAATTTCTACCCCAGTCCAGCCCAAAACCCGGAAACCCGGTCTGCCCCAGCCCGTAGCCCCAAAACGACCCCATTTTATTGAAAGATTGATCCTGGCCATTGGATTCTCATGATCCAACGGCTGAGATTAATTCTTACATTTAACCTAACTAAAGACCCCCCAAACCCGCTGTTACACCCTCATTCCCAACACTCCCCATTTCCAAAACCCTAAACACTTAAGCTCCGCCGCCGGTACCACCATACTCCGCTTGCCGGAAATCACCTCCGCCGGCGGCAGTAAGCCAAACCTCCCCATTTTCAAACCACAGCACCCCCATAACCTCCTCATTTCAGTCCTGAGCTTAATTTCTTTCGAATCACACCTCAATTCTTCGAATAGTGAATCAAAGAACGGCCGTCAAACTTCGCCACATCCAACCAAGCCCAAACTCACACCTCGTCCTCCCCAGACCTCCCTCATACCCCGTATAACTTTGGTTCCCTTCGAATCGAGTCCAAATCACTCGAACCCCAAATCAAGCTTTCAAGAACCCTAAAAATTGGAAAGATGAAATACATCGGATCAATTGAAGTATTGGGGTCCAATAGAATTTAATTGAGGTGTTCTCAATTGAGAACACTTCAATTAAACTCTATTCAACCTCAAATGGTCGGGTCCCAGCACAAGCGGGTCAACTTTACCTAAGGTATTTGTTCTCATGTCTATTTTTTTTGCTTTATTGTGTTGTACACGGTTATATGATATTATTTTATCCCGTTTCGATTCTTTGTTACATTTCTCTTTTCTTCTTCATCCGACCTTTTATTTGGTCAATTGTTCTTTCTGTTTTGTTCATTGGAATGTGTTTGTTATGAAATATGCATTCGTTTCGATTAGTCTCGTAGAATAATTAGATTCGTACTCCCCTTTGTTTTTGACTGAAAATTGTTGATGTATTAAACCGTATGTCAATTACTTGTTGTCGATTACATGAAACTGATTAAGTAAATGTCGTCGATTAATTTCAGAGGTCTATTGGCTATAGTAATGGACAGTGGCATTGTTGACATTGTTGAAACTGGTCTGAATCATTGTTTGAATGTGGAATTTAAATGTGTTATGTAAACCTGTTGTGGATTAGTTAACCAACCTAGGATTTGTTGATTAAGGAAAGTGTTAGGAATTAACTGGCTGTGGTTGAGACTAAAGTGGAAGGCATTTTGGTTGTCAGGGCACGCCTGAATTTTAAATTCAGGCTGCCAGAACACTTTTTAATTGAAAAAGGGGATTAGACACTAGGTAATGGGTTGGGCAGAGAGTGTCATGGCAGAAATTAGTTTACTAATATTGGTGAATACTCTTAAGAGTTGGAAATGAGAGCTCACATGGGGAGGGGATTAAAAGTTTAAAAGGCAGCATGTGCAAGGCAGGGTGAAAGGGTAATTTGACACTTTTAAGGGGGTTGCTGGTGCTGGTTGGTCGATAAAAGGAGGAGATAAGATCAGGAGGAAGAGGGGGGAAAGAAAAAATAAGTCTGGAAAGTCTTTGAGTTTGAGAAAAAACAAGGAGAGAGTTTGGGTAGATCAATTCTGGAATAGAGAGGGTGAGAGATTAGACACACACACAGATAGAAAAGGAAAAATAGTGAGTGCTCGAGAGATTTTGAAAAAGAGTTTGAGGGCTGAAGTAAAAACAGAGAGAATAGGATAAGAAAAATAGACATGGGAATATAGAAAAGAAACAGATTTCCTGTAGCACTGTTATACTATCTCGAAGATCATAAACAGTTCGAGCCTTTCTTTTTTCCCACTTCACATTTGAGGTTTCTTTAGGATAACTGAAGGTTATATTGATTCGTTTGGTTTGGTCTTTGCTGTTTAGACTTTCTGGAAACTGCTGTTGGTCTATTTTCAAGTTCTTGGGGAATTGATTTCTTTTTGGGGTATTCAGTTTGTTCCCTGGGTTGTATACTGCTGTTTCATAGGAGTTCTAGTTTGTTATTGGTTGCTGATTACTGGGGTTTTCTGTTGCCGTCTAATGGTTTTGTTGAAAACTGTTGATTGGTTGCTGGGATACTACGATTATTTGCTGTATTGTTGTGTTGTTGGTTAGCCTGAGCTACTACTGATCTTTCTCTGCATTTTGGCTATTTAAATTCCAGGTACACACTTGTAATCTCAAGACATAAATGAAGTGAATGAATGGAAATATTCCATATGCCAGTGACTTTTATTTTCTGTTTTTCTATCCTACATACAAATCTAGCTAAAGACATTTGTACTCACTTGGGATTAGTTTAATGGTAGTTAACTCTAATTTTAGACTAGGCTGAATTGATACACTTTGAACTAGCTTATAGGAGATTTGTGTTAGTAGATTATAAGATCACATTTTGAATGACTAAATGTAATACCAGGTTTATTTCCAATAAACATTATAGACTATGATATAGTTAGTGTTAACATCAGCTTGTCACTTTGTTGTTGAAATTACACATATTACAATGTAATGATATATTTTCCTAATGAGCGTCAATAGTGGCATAATGGCTAAGCCTTTAGTATACATTTAAATCTGTGAAAATTAATTCATAGTTAGTATCATCATTTTTTTCCTTTTTTGCATGCATGTTATGATAATCATTCCTTTGCTGCAAATCATCAGTAGCTAGCCTAATACGAATTTGATATGTAATAGGATCGGTTTATTCGAATAAAAAGAGATGCACATTGTTTCACTGTAAATTTATAGCGTTTAAATTCATTGTAAATGCGTATGGCCTGCCAAGTCTCAGGGATTTGATCCCTCAACTTGCATAGGGCCAGCTCTGCAATTTCCGTTTGGGCCTGTCTCGGGCCGAGCGTTTAAAAGAATTAATCCATGACAAGCGTATAAGTTGGGTTCTTTAGACATAAGGTAAAAATGGTATTAGGCCCATTAATGTTTAGTTGGTAGACTAAGGTGATTTTTTTAATAACAATTAATTAGGATTTTCTTTCCTTTTGACACAAAAACAAAACAATAGAAAATCTAGTCCCTTTAGGTATGACCTTAAATAAAATGAGACGAGCCTCGCCAAACAAAAATACACAATTGCGGGGCCCTCAAATAAATTTGTAAAAAAATCTAGACTCGGTAGGACTGTTTATCGAATTTCACGGTCTTTCCCGAAGTTAACAAAGACGGTAGACTCTTTAGGGACGACTTTAATAAAATACTTTCCTAAGTATGGGTGCGCATTTATGTGACCCAAATCTGACTCTCGGCGAAACCAAAATACATCAAAGCCACAGGCGTACTGGTTACGGTGTGACTCGATGTGTTTTCGTGACGTCGCAATTCTCCTAAAATTGAAAATCAGAACATTAATAGCACATAATTGAAATATATAAAGAAATCAGATAAAAATAAAAATTGCAGTTGAGCGACCGTGCTAAAACCACGGAATTCGGGAGTGCCTAACACCTTCTCCCGGGTTAATAGAATTCCTTATCTAGGTTTCTAGTTTCGCAGACTGTATTAGAGAGTCATAAATTTCCTCGGTTCGGGATTAGCCGGTGACTTGGGACACCATTATTTTCCCATGTGGCGACTCTGAATAATTAAATAAGTTGATCTCGTTCCGATTGTCCTTAAAATGGAAAAACTCCTTCCCTGATTATTATTATATCTCTTTCCGGGGTGTAGTAGTAAACGGCGGCACATTACGTTGTGTGTGAAAAAGGAGGTGTGACAGCTCTGGCGACTCTGCTGGGGACAGTTCTCCAGAACTTCGGTTCAGAGTTTAAGAATTCGAGCTCATTTAAATTGCTGTTATTGCTTTTATCTGATTTCATTATATGTTTTGACTAATGTGCTACATGTTTGCCGCTTTGATATTGCGTGAACTGTATATATAAAACTGTGCCGAAAACCCTTCTCTTCTTACCCCCGAGGATGTGCTTACTGGTTGAGACTCCCCTTTCTGTTAGTGTCAATACCAAATAATAAGAAAAAAGAGGCCGAACAAGTTACAAAGCCGATTGACCCCGGGGGTCACCGGTACGTAGTCCCCTCCTCGATCCGAGTTGTCCGCTCAGGTACACGGTCTAGTACAGATGAAAAATCAGGATATTGTGCCTAGATTTAGGACGTTTATTTTCATCATATCTGACTTAGGGGATACAACACAGGGGTTGGGTCCGTCTAGGACAGGTGACCCGAAAAGTTAAAGACCGAGCATGTTATATGTTGCATTTATTTGTTCTAGATTATTATTGGCTAAATTCGTGAAAAACAAAAAGAGAGAAAATTTTAGAATAGAAAATATCAAAATATTGACGAAATGCTGTTGAAAATTTGAAAAGAAAATTTGAAAAAAAAAAAAGGGAAGAACAATTTTGTTGAAATAATTGGTCACAAAATAATCTGACCGAAATACGCTGGTTTGATTCTCACATGGTGTGAGATACGTAGGTAACCTTCATCAGGTCCAACCTCCCCTTTTCCAAAAATAGCCAAAAATATCGAAATTGATTTTTCGTTGTAAATAAGTTGAGTGATGCCGTATTCAAAAACTGCCAAATGTACCCGAAAGGGACGCCGGAAGGCTGACTTTGCATAAACAGTCACTTTTGGGTCATTTTATAGATTTTTTGGTCAATTGACCCTCACAGCCTTATAATCTTTGTCCCCGAGGCGCTGAAAGGCCGTGTTTGTAAAAACAAGGTTTTTATTCCAATTTGAAAAAAAGAAAGGAAAAAAAAGAGGAAAAGAAAAGAAAAAGGGAGGTTAATAACAAGCGAGGTTTTCAAGGATAATTGAAAAGGAAAAACTGGAATGATGCATGCGGTGAATACATATATGGTTAAGTGACTAGATGCATTGCATCCAACGTGCGATAACATATCTGTTAAACTCTTTGAGCTTACAAGTTTGTTGAATTCTAGAGAAGTTTAGCAGTTGACTTGACAGAATATATTGGCCAATCACCATTACCGTACTAGATCAAAAGGACCAATTCCAGCAAGCATGTCTAGTTCCGGCAAAAGACTCGATGGAGAGAAAACAGAGATACAGATCATGAAAGAGGAGGTGGACCGATTGAGACAGCAGATAACAGAGATGCACCTAGCCTGGGCTAGGGGACAGTCATCACCAAACCTTCCTACTCTTACACCAGCTCCAGAGCGTCCGCCCATTGACCCCTCGACAAGTGCACCGATCTATCCATATTATCAAGGGGAAAACCCTTATACATCTCAGGTTCCACCAGCCAGACCAAATCCTCCTCCCCCGGTTACCCCTATTTTTGTGGCACCTCCACCTGCTACTTTACAGAACTCGTCCAGTGAGCCGCTTTTTCAAATCTACGACAATCATTGTTATTCTCCCGAGCCTACCTTTAAGGCTCCTGAACCGCATTCACACACCCCTCACTAGGATAACCCGGCAGAACCGGAAAAGCACTTCAAAAGTTTGGAGCAGGAGGAAGTTATTCGGAAAGTTAAAAGCCTGGAGCAATCCTTCAGGAATATGCATGGTTTAGGCAACCAAGTCAGTGTTGCTTACAAAGATCTGTGCCCGTTTCCAGATGTCCAGTTGTCCGCTGGGTTCAAAATGCCCAAGTTTGATCTATACGAGGGGCATGGTGACCCACTAGCCCATCTCTGAGGTTTCTGCAGCAAAATTCGAGGAGCCGGAGGGCGAGATGAAATTCTGATAGCTTACTTCGGTTAGAGCTTAGGAGGGTCTGCACTAGAGTGGTACACCAGGCATGATCCCAGCAGATGGTTTACATGGGATGACCTGGCCCACGCATTCATCAGCCAGTTTCAATATAATCTTGAAATAATCCCTGATCGCTTATCATTTCTAAAGTTAGAGAAGAAGCCCACCGAAAGCTTTAGAGAATTTGGGTTCCGCTGGAGAGAACAGGCAGCAAGGGTAGATCCACCTATGAGAGAAAACGAGATGGTAGATTACTTCTTGCAGACACTGGACCCAACTTACTTTGGTCACCTGGTGACATCGGTTGGTAAATCTTTCAATGAAGTGGTCAAAATGGGCGGAATGATAGAAGAGGGACTTAAGTCCAATAAGATCTTGAGCTATTCCGCGTTAAAAGCCACAACTCAAGCTATTCAGAATAGCACAGGGGTTGCATTCGGGAAGAAGAGAAGAGAAGAAGTTGCAACGGTAGAGAAGGGTACTTGGTCCAGATCGAAAGGTCCTTCACCTCATTACCAAGCCAGACCCTACCACCCAAATCACCCTAATCACCCTACCCGAAACACATATCCACCACCAAGGGCCTACAATAACCCTCCAGGACCAGGTTTCCGAGGGAATCATGCCTTCGGAAAGGAAAAGGCACAAAGAACCTTCACTGAGTTGGGAGAAACTTATACTGCTCTGTTCCACAAATTGAAGCAGATAGGTTTGTTGAGCCCTGTTGAGCCAAGATTGCCAAATCCCCTACCCCAAAATATGGATCGCTCCGTAAGCTGTGAGTATTGTTCATGGGCTCTCGGACATGATACTAAGAAATGTTGGAAATTGAAACATGCAGTGCAACATCTTATTGACACCAATAAGATCGAGGTTCAGACACCAGAGGCACCCAACATTAATCAGAATCCATTGCCAGCTCACCCTTAGACCCATATGATCAAATTGATACACAAGGGAGGGAAAATTAAGAAGCCCGATCTATATTCCACAGCAAAACCAATCGGCAGAAGTTGGTATATAAGAAGTCATGCTTGGTAATCGGGAGGAGTTTCGGTGGTTTGTTTTTGTTGTCATTTCTTTTGTCCGAGTTGTTTTCAGGGTTGTGACCCGGATCTTGTCTTGAAGTGAAACCCTCTTATCTTTCCATTTTGGTCATTGCAATTTGCTTAGTCTTATCAAGTTTCGTTTCAGGTTTGTATTTTTGGTTTGCTTGTTTGTATTTGAACCATTTCTCCGTTTAGTTTAATAAAACTTTCGTTCTTTTATTACCCCAGTCATCTTTTGTTTAGTTCTTCTATCTTTAGATTTGTCATTTGTTCGAACGCCGACTCTAATGACATGGCATCGCACATAATTTTGGCCTAGTATTAAGGGTTAATCATGAAGCAATTAGAAGATAATCAGGGCATTTTAAAAGAAATAAAAATGATTTGAGATTATTTGGAGCCCGAATCATGTGAGACTGGGGCAGGTAAAACACAAAGAAACCCTTAAGGGAAAATTGGACATGCTAAGACGGGGTTCGCTAGTGATACTGAAATGAAAGTGTCATCCATCAATACTTTAAAATGACAGATGAAAAGGTGAATGGACGATATGGTTATCAATTATGGAATAACCAGAAGATGTCGTGAATAGGTTGTTTGTACTTAGCATGTTTTGTAGATTGGAATGACAAAAGCATTTTGTTCTGCTATCCAAACACTATATTCATCGCCAACCCTTTGAGCCTTATTTTAAAATATTTCATACCCCTCCTTCGGAATTAGTTGCAAAGACTAGAAACACAAGTTTGAAAGACAAGAGAAGAAAGGGATAAAGAAAAAGAAAAGAAAAGAAAACAACAAAAAAAGATAAAGAAAAGAAAAGAAAAAGAAAAAATGAATGAAAAAAAAAGGGAATTGGGAACTACGTTTGACCCGATTCCTTAAAGAGGATACGTAGGCGCTTCACAGCTCGGTCATAGTGTAAATAAAGAAATAAGAATTCCCCAAGTAGGAAACTGGGGCAACGAAAAATTGTATTTATTATAAATAAATTTAGGTCCGAAGGTTGTAAATTTTGAACCCAGAATTAATTTGTTTTGAGCCTTTAATACCCTTTCTTTCTAGCCCTATCTGAATCCCACATTACGGTCCAAAGAAAGACCTTCGATCAGTCTTCAAAATAGGCCAAGTCAAACAAACACGAGAGTCTCATCAGAATATGACACTCTGATTCCCAGCAGAAAGGAAATACGAGAGAGTCTTAGCAGTGACACTCCAATCCCCAGCTAAAAGTAATACAAATGAGAGAGTCTTACCGGTGAAAACCTTCACAGGCACCATAAGGCGATGAAAGCTGAGAGAAAACCAAAATGAGAGAGGCTTGAAAGTTAAAACCCTTCGGGCATTACAAGTTGAATAAAGGTGATAATCAGATGGAAATCGCAAGACAGAAATTGTGAAAGGCGATTAACGACGGAGGATAGGCCATATGTGCATTTCATGACCAGTAGAGTTGGTATTCACGTTTGATAAGTTTTTATAGTTATTTCTTGCTAGAGAGTCAGTTTTTTCTTTGTCTTCTATTTTGTTTCTTTTTATCTTTCTCATTTTTATCAAAAATTCCCCATCAAAGTCTGTCTAGTCAGAACAAGTGAAGAATGACTTCAAAACTTGCCAGCAACTTTCCAATTGTTATGCAAAGCAAGGAAGTGTCATTGATGGCAGAGAAGTGTGGTGCAAAGAAGATTATTAAACTGGGGCAGAAAAGTTTCTTTTTACTTTGAAAATTTTCTAGAAGTCAAGTTGTACTTGGGGAAGAAAGAAGATAAGACAAGCTTTAAGAGAAATGGTATTCGAACCAGTGTCGTCTCCAACAGCCTTCAGAAGAGTGAAACACCAATTTTGAGGAAATGAAAATCCATCAGTAGTGTTATCTTCAGCAAGTTCCGAGATGGTCGGACAACATAAAGTGGTAAAGGGAGAAAGGAAATCTCATAACCCCCAGCAAGTTGAGAAATACAGAACGGGGAAGGGATAAATGGAAAAACCCATCCCCAGTAGGAATATCATCTCCAGCAAATGAAATCATTCCCCAACAAGTTTGGGAACCCCGAGCGAGAGAAAGGGGAAAAGGAAAAACCACCCCACAGGAGCGGCACAACCTCTCACAATGTTTTGAACTAACAAATCTTCTTTGATTTGAAATAGGGAAAGAAAGTGCTATTGATAGCAGAAAGTCATGCCACAAGGAAGAACACCAATACTGGTGCAGAAAATTTTCTGCCGTTGTTGAAAATTTACTCGGAGAAACGAGGAAGGCAATTCAAGATGACGTATCAGGTTTATCCACCTTCAAATAGGATCAGGTTTGTCCACTTTCAAACAGGACGTCTCAGGTTTGTTCATTATCAAAAATTGATATCATGGGAGTATCCGCCCTCGAATAGGATACAATGGGAGTATTCGCCCTCGAATAGAATACGATGGGAGTATACGCCCTCGAATAGGATACATGGGAGTATTCGCCCTCGAATAGAATACGATGGGAGTATCCGCCCTCGAATAGGATACGATGGGCGTATTCGCCCTCGAATAGAATACAATGGGAGTATCCGCCCTCGAATAGGATACGATGGGAGTATTCGCCCTCGAATAGAATACAATGGGAGTATCCGCCTTCGAATAGAATACGATGAAAGTATCCGCCCTCGAATAGGATACGATGGGAGTATTCTCCCTCGAATAGAATACGATGGGAGTATCCGACCTCGAATAGGATACGATGGGAGTATCCGCATTGGAATAGGATACAATGGGAGTATTCACCCTCGAATAGAATACGATGGGAGTATCCGCCCTCGAATAGGATACGATGGGAGTATCCGCCCTCGAATAGGATACGATGGGAGTATTCGCCCTCGAATAGAATACGATAGGACTATCCGCCCTCGAATAGGATACGATGGGAGTATTCACCCTCAAATATAATACGATGGGAGTATACGCCCTCGAAAAGGATACTATGGGAGTATTCACCCTCGAATAGAATACGATGGGAGTATCCGCCCTCGAATAGGATACGATGGGACTATCCGCCCTCGAATAGGATATTTTACGTTTGTTTTATTTTACATTGTCCTATGCTTATTTCATAAATTATTGCCAGAATGCATTTTCAATTCAAAAGTTGCTAATAAAAACAGCCGCCTATCTGTATAACAAGAGGCATGTCTTCTGTCTATACATTGCAGGTCTTGAAACCAGTAACTCACCATAAAGCAGAGGGTTACAACAAGAGTTCCCAGTGCAAATTCAAGCGCATGAGTCAAAGCAAGGGAGGGAATGAAGGAAAATTTTCCCAGCATCATTATCCTGAGCATGCAAGTAAACAATTCTAAAGATATCCCAAGCAGTCAGGAGGGAAAACAACATGACCCAGGAGGAAAGCAATTCCGAAACAAGGTAATTCATAAGAAATGATGGCCTGAGAGACGATGTAGGAAGAAGAAAGTGGTAAAAGAAGCAAAGGAAGGCTACCGTGATGGGATGTAGTTAATAAAGTTATAGTTGAGGTCAGAGAGCCCACCTGAAGAATGGAGTGGTGATTTTGTTTTGAGTTGTAGTTGAAGTCAGGGAGCCCGCCTGAAGAATGGAGTGGCGATTTAGTTTTGAAGTTGTAGTTGAAGTCAGGGAGCCCGCCTGAAGAATGGAGTGGCGATTTAGTTTTGAATTTATAGTTGAAGTCAGGGAGCCCACCTGAAGAATGGAGTGGCGATTTAGTTTCGAAGTTTATGAGTTGAAGTCAGGGAGCCCGCCTGAAGAATGGAGTGGCGATTTATTTTGAAGTTCTAGTTGAAGTCAGGGAGCCCGCCTGAGGAATGGAGTGGCGACTTATTTTCAAAGTTTATGAGTTGAAGTTAGGGAGACCGCCTGAAGAATGGAGTGGCGAATTATTATTAGAGTTTGTCGATAAAGTCAGAAGCTCGCCAGAAGAGCAGAATGGCGTCTCAGTTTCTAAAGATTTGACAAGGATAGTGAAAAATCGGGAAGGGACAGAGTGTAACGGAAATCCTCAGCATGAATCCAAGTTCATAATTAGAAGAAAGGCAATAAGGATCAGAAAAGATAGATTTAGATTTCGAAGGCAAATAATTCGAAGATCACAAGAAAGGGACCAATGGTCGGAGTTTGGCAATCAAGATAGGCCGAAATAACAATTGTCAGAAGAGAAGAAGCATGTGAAGAAACATTAAAGCCAGCAGGATGGCAAGGAACATGACAAGATCAAGTTGAAAAGATAGATAAGAATTTGCAATACTGTAACTTAGTCTAGCTTCTTATTTTTCGTTTAGCACGGTGTAATAAGGAGATCAGTTAAGTAGTGGCATCAGCAACAACAGCAATAACAACAAGATCACAACAGTCATGGAAGTCCCAACTACCAAAACTTCTCGAACTACATTGACATGATTCCCTTTTAGCCAGGGATATGTAGGAGACCTTTTTAAGCAAAGGTTCGGTCAAACTTTTCCAAAAAAATGCTTCATACGGAGTGCTCAAACAGGCAAAAATCGCTCGTATCCGCTCACTTATATTTGCACGAAAACTCTTCATGTTTCCGCGTAAAGAGGGGCAGCTGTGAGCACGTGATTTTTGCCCTACATGAGAATTACTCCCAAAAATTTAAAATAAAATAATTTTGTGTTGTTTGCAATATTTGTGGATTTTGTGTTATTTTTATCTTATTGTTTGCATTTGTGTGTCCATGACTATTTGTTTAAATCAATAAAAAATACAAAAATGTTGCATTTATATTTTTAGGATATAATTCCGCACTTAGAAGTGTTTAAATTTATTTTACGAAAACGAAAAATAACAAAAAATATGTAATTTTGTATTTTAGTATTTAATGTCAAATTATGTGATTTTATTTTAAAATTCATATTTGTTGTGTGTTAATTGTTATTTGAAGTTAATTTGATTTGTGTAATTTAATCTAGGATTTCAATGTTATAAACTAAGAAGAAAATAAAAAAAATTACCAAAAAAAAGAAAGAGAAAAAGAAATTGGAATTGGACCAGCTTTAAAATAAAAATCCAAGCCCAAACCATGTTCTACCCCAGTCCAGCCCAAAACCCGGAAACCCAGTCTGCCCTAGTCCGTAGCCCCAAAACGACCCCGTTTTATTGAAAGATTGATCCTGGCCGTTGGATTCTCGTGATCCAACGGCTGAGATTAATTCTTGCATTTAACCTAACTAAAGACCCCCCAAACCAGCCGTTACACCCTTATTCCCAACACTCCCCATTTCCAAAACCCTAACCACTTAAGCTCCGCCGCCGCTACCACCATACACCGCCGGCCGGAAATCACCTCCGCCGGCAGCAGTAGGCCAAACCTCTCCATTTTCACACCACAGCACCCCCATAACCTCCTCATTTCAGTCCTGAGCTTAATTTCTTTCGAATCACACCTCAATTCTTCGAATAGTGAATCAAAGAACGGCCGTCAAACTTCGTCGCTTCCAACCAAGTCCAAACTCACACCTCGTCCTCCCCAGACCTCCCTCATACCCAGTATAACATTGGTTCCCTTCGAATCGAGTCCAAATCACTCGAACCCCAAATCAAGCTTTCAAGAACCCTACAAATTGGAAAGATGAAATACATCCAGATCAATTGAAGTATTGGGGTCCAATAGAATTTAATTGAGGTGTTCTCAATTGAGAACACTTCAATTAAACTCTATTCAAACTCAAATGGTCGGGTCCAAGCACAAGCGGGTCAACTTTACCTAAGGTATTTGTTCTCATGTCTGTTTTTTTTTTTTTTTCTTTATTCTGTTGTACACGGTTATATGATAGTATTTTATCCCGTTTCGATTCTTTGTTACATTTCTCTTTTCTTCTTCATCCGACCTTTTATTTGGTCAATTGTTCTTTCTGTTTTGTTCATTTGAATGTGTTTATTATGAAATATGCATTCGTTTCGGTTAGTCTCGTAGAATAATTCGTTTCGTACTCCCCTTTTGTTTTTGACTGAAAATTGTTGAAGTATTAAACCGTATGTCAATTACTTGTTGTCGATTACATGAAACTGATTAAGTAAATGTCGTCGATTAATTTCAGAGGTCTATTAGCTATAGTATTGGACAATGGTATTGTTGACATTGTTGAAATTGGTCTGAATCATTGTTTGAATGTGGAATTTAAATGGGATATGTAAACCTGTTGTGGATTAGTTAACCAACCTAGGATTTGTTGATTAAGGAAAGTGTTAGGAATTAACAGGCTGTGGTTGAGACTAAAGTGGAAGGCATTTTGGTTGTCAGGGCACGCATGAATTTTAAATTCAGGCTGCCAGAATACTTTTGAATTAAAAAAGAGGATTAGACACTAGGTAATGGGTTGGGCAGAGAGTGTCATGGAAGAAATTAGTTTACTAATGTTGTTGAATACTCTTAAGAGCTGGAAATGAGAGCTCACATGGGGAGGGGATTAAATGTTTAAATAGCAGCATGTGCAAGGCAGGGTGAAAGGGTAACTTGACACTTTTAAGGGGGTTGCTGGTGCTGGTTGGTCGATAAAAGGAGGAGATAGGATCTGGAGGAAGAGGGGGGGGGGAAGAAAAAATAAGTCTGGAGAGTCTTTGAGTTTGAGAAAAAACAAGGAGAGAGTTTGGGTAGATCAATTCTGGAATAGAGAGGGTGAGAGATTAGACACACACACAGATAGAAAAGGAAAAATAGTGAGTGCTCGAGAGATTTTGAAAAAGAGTTTGAGGGCTGAAGTAAAAACAGAGAGAATAGGATAAGAAAAATAGACATGGGAATATAGAAAAGAAACAGATTTCCTGTAGCACTGTTATACTATCTCGAAAGATCAGTAACAGTTCGAGCCTTTCTTTGTTCCCACTTCACATTTGAGGTTTCTTTAGGATAACTGAAGGTTCTATAGATTCGTTTGGTTTGGTCTTTGCTGTTTAGACTTTCTGGAAACTGCTGTTAGTCTATTTTCCAGTTCTTTGGGGATTGATTTCTTTCCGGAGTGTTCAGTTTGTTCCCTGGGTTGTATACTGCTGTTTCGTATGAGTTCTAGTTTGTTATTGGTTGCTGATTACTGGGGTTTTCTGTTGCCGTCTACTGGTTTTGTTGACAACTGTTGATTGGTTGCTGGGATACTACAATTATTTGTTGTATTGTTATGTTGTTGGTTAGCCTGAGCTACTACTGATCATTCTCTGCATTTTGGCTATTTAAATTCCAGGTACACACTTGTAATCTCAAGTCAACATAAATAAAGTGAATGAATGGAAATATTCCATATGCCAGTAACTTTTATTTTCTATTTTTCTATCCTACATACAAATCTAGCTAGAGACATTTGTACTCACTTGGGATTAGTTTAATGGTAGTTAACTCTAATTTTAGACTAGGCTGAATTGATACACTTTGAACTAGCTCATAGGAGATTTGTGTTAGTAGATTATAAGATCACATTCTCAATGACAAAATGTAATACCAGGTTTATTTCCAATAAGCATTATAGACTATGATATAGTTAGTGTTAACATCAGTTTGTCACTTTGTTGTTGAAATTACACATATTACAGTGTAACGATATATTTTCCTAATGAGCGTCAATAGTGGCATAATGGCTAAGTCTTTAGTATACATTTAAATTTGTGAAAATTAATTCATAATTAGTATCATCATTTTTTTTCCCTTTTTTCATGCCTATTATGATAATCATTCCTTTGCTGCAAATCATCAGTAGCTAGCCTAATACGAATTTGATATGTAATAGGATCAGTTTATTTGAATAAAAAGAGAGGCACATTGTTTCACTATAAATTTATAGTGTTTGATTCATTGTAAATGCGTATGGCCTGCCAAGTCTCAGGGATTTGATCCCTCAACTTGCATAGGGCCAGCTCTGCAATTTCCATTTGGGCCTGTCTCAGATCGAGCGTTTGAAAGAATTAATCCATGACAAGCGTATAAGTTGGGTTCTTTAGACATAAGGTAAAAATGGTATTAGGCCCATTAATGTTTAGTTGGTAGACTAAGGTGATTTTCTTAATAACAATTAATTAGGATTTTCTTTCCTTTTGACACAAAAACAAAACAATAGAAAATCTAGTCCCTTTAGGTATGACCTTAAATAAAATGAGACGAGCCTCGCCAAACAAAAATATACAATTGCGGGGTCCTTAAATAAATTTGTAATAAAATATAGACTCGGCAGGACCGTTTATCGAATTTCACGGTCTTTCCCGAAGTTAACAAAGACGATAGACTCTTTAGGGACGACTTTAATAAAATACTTTCCTAAGTACAGGTGCGCATTTATGTGACCCAAATCTGACTCTCGGTGAAACCAAAATACATCAAAGCGACAGGCGTACTGGTTACGGTGTGACTCGAAATGTATTTTTGTGACGTCGCAATTCTCCTAAAATTGAAAAGCGGAACATTAATAGCACATAATTGAAATATATAAAGAAATCAGATAAAAATAAAAATTGCAGTTGAGCGACCGTGCTAAAACCACGGAATCCGGGAGTGCCTAACACCTTCTTCCGGGATAACAGAATTCCTTATCTAGGTTTCTAGTTTCGCAGACTGTATTACAGAGTCATAAATTTCCTCGGTTCGGAATTAACCGGTGACTTGGGACACCACTATTTTCCCAAGTGGCGACTCTGAATAATTAAATAAATTGATCCCGTTTTGATTGTCCTTAAAATAGAAAAACTCCTTCCCTGATTATTATTATATCTCTCTCCGGGGTGTAGTAGTAAATGGCGGCACATTACGTTGTGTGTGAAAAAGGAGGTGTGACAAGGACTACTTTATTTTAGCAACTTAAGCCTAACTTGGGTGCTTTAATTACACCTATGACTCAGAATGATAGATTATGAACACTTCAATGCAGATCCATATCCAAAATCCCTACATGTGAAGTTAATGAGTCATTCATCATTTCATCTTATGAATCCACCTAAAAAAGTAGTTAAAATAGCACGATATAGCCAGTTTTTACACTAGTTAATTAAAAATAATCAGGGTTTACTAAGTTAATGAAAAAATCATCACTATTTTGTTGCAATAGAGACCGGTCCCGTATAATATATGGGAGTTTGGTGCATTTGTTTACAAACTCCAGCATATTATGCTGGACCAGTATATTTTGCTGACTCCTGTATAATATACAGGAGACTGGAGCGCCGATGCTCAAAACTCCAGTATATTATACTGGACATTTATACTTGCTGGAACTCAAGTATATTATGCGGGAATTCCTGCATAATTATACTTGAACTCCTAGCATAGTAATCCTAGAACTCATGTATAATATGTGGGAGTTCAAGCATACTTATGCTTGAATCCCCATATAATATGCGGGCGTATTTTCCAAATTTTAAATAATATTTTCGCTCAGGTTTATCTTTACATAAGAAGTGGCTAAATTTCGATTACTTTTGAAACTGTGCTATTTTTAAATGACCAGTTATAAATAGGACTATTTTTAAATTTCTAGCAAAAAGGTGTCCATCCACAATTATGATAGGGCACATTTTCATCTTTAGCTAATTCCATATTGTTTGTTCTTTTTTTCACTATATTCCAAACCTTAACTAATGCACGTCATAAACATTTAACCTCAGTTTGATATGCACCAAGTAATTTAACACATACATTATTATTTCATTAAAACATTTACATAGAAATACATATATTTTTTTAACATCTAATTTTTCCATTATCGTATAAGAAATATAATTTTTCGTACGCTTAATTTTTAAAAAGATTATCATTTTTTTTCTTTTGTGAAAAAGTAATTTATATCTTAACAATAAAAAAATCCACTTTATAAATATTTTCATAGATTAAAAAAGGAGTCGTCGAGCCTATTAGGATAGAGGGAGTACCTCTATAACTTACATTTCTATAATTGTACTTCAATTCAGAAAAGCACATGGTATCTCATGCCGCGAGATCCAAACTGCTCCCAATTATCTAAAGAAATATAATTTTAACAAAAAAGATTAAACAAATAAGTAATAATAGTTTCTCCATTTAATAAAATAAATTATTGAACCTCTCCAATTACAGTTACATGTTCTATTCAGTTCTTTTCCTATGCGCGTAACATCCCTGAAGGGAGTTTCAAAATTCTTATGCAATCTTCTTTATCTAAATGTTAGTAAATTTTTTTTTTAGTCAAATAACTTGTGTTTTGACCTAGATAAATTTACTCAGTTTGATTTTAGATTTATCAACTTTTCATTTTATCACTTTCAAACTATCATATTGTCACACCTAAATACCGGTACATATAAAGTTCTAGCTTTTGAAGAAAATAGTACATTTCCATTTTTCTTTGTGACAACTTCTCTGGCTCAACTTGCTTACATGTAGAGTAACACGAATCCTCTACATTCATTCACTCCATTTGCACCCATCTCATTCGATATATAGGAGGACATATTCCACAAATTTAATATTGTTGCGAACCATCATAATTGACAAGTCCCTTCTTTTTTGCCAGATTCCACAAACAGTATACCGCTTAATTTTGAACAGGTAGAGTGCCACTTAATTTTCAATTTTTCCATTACAATTAATTTTGTAAGATTCAATATGTTACATATCATTTAGGCAAATTAAGGGGAATTAGGTTTGGACATGAAACACGGAAATTAGACCAGATTTCCCCAACTATATGGACTAAATTAGCATCGGGCTGAAAAGGTTGTTAAACTTACGGAGTGTAACAATAATGTATCAGGTCGTTGTGTTGTTTCTATATCTTCTGAAGTTGTAGTAGTCCATATTGGTTGGAGTCCGTGTATTAGTATTATATACCAAGTGTGTCAGGTTCCTTATCTGGTTCTTTGACAGTAAGTTTGTTAGATCATTAGAACATAAAGCTAAGACATTGGAAACTTATGATAGGCTATAATTACGTATTTTAGTCACTTATTAAACTTTAATTTACTGCACTTTAATTGAGTTTGAACTTTAATCGTTAGTATTTTGCACTAATAATATATTTTATGCCTTGTAGGAGTGATTCCAAGCTATGTGGATGTTATGGAAAGAATTTAAGTTATTTGGAGCTTAAACGTTTGAGTAAAATTTCAAGAAATTAAGTCGAGATCGTGTTTGGGGATCAACGGATGATAGTTAGAGCAAACGAAGACTCCAGTAGGCATATTGCGCACTATCTAGTAAAATAAATATAATTTTTTGTCTAGAACTCTATTTTGACTCAACAATATTGTCACGACCCAAATCCGGTCATGATGGCGCCCAACAATCAAGCTAGGCCAGCCAGACCAATAATTTAATTATCACAAATACCAGTCCCAAATGGACAACCCAAGAAGAATATATGAGTTTAAGAACTCCAATAATAATAATAATGAACAAAAGTACTGACACTCCCAAAGATCCGGAGTCACAAGTCTAGAGCCTCTAACAAAACCCAACAGGAATAGAGATTACGGTATAGAAGTACTCAAGTCGGAATACAAAATATAAAATAACGACTGGAAAGGAGAGGAGAAGATAGGTTCTGCGAACGTAGGCAGCTACCTCAGCAACTCGATATGACACTGCAAACGCAGGAAATGCTTTTCTACTGCTCCTGAGTACCTGAGTCTGCACACAAAAGGGTGCAGGGAGTAGGGGTGAGTACTAAGTACTCGGTGAGTAATAAATATATACAAGTAGCTGAAAATAAGAAATCCACAGAATACCACATAATGAAGCTAAACTACAGTTCGAATCTCCTACGAACTAGCATCAACAATACAATACAGCTACCACAGAGTAATTCAACAAATAAAGATGCAATGCAATGCACATAACCACTACGGCGTGTAGCCCGATCCCATTTAACGTCGACGGCGCTCACTGGGGGTGTGTACAGACTTCGGAGGGGCTCCTACAGCCCAAGCGCAATACTGCTGCGGCGTGCAGCCCGATCCTCATATCAACCACTGCGGCGTGCAGCCCGATCCCATGCTCAGTCCACAATAAGCAAATAAATCACAAAACAGTTCATTTTTCTTAATTCCAGTTTCCAATTCATAATTTATAAAAAATACTTTAACTTCATTAAATTTGCAAAAGCCGGTGACTTAGCATTTTAAAAAGGTGATTTCAATTTCCAGGACTGAGATCAGTGATTTAAGCAATTATAGCTATCACATAAATATTGTCCTCTAAGGACGCTACAGATCGGCACAAGGCCCCAAACAAGGCTTACAGCCCACAATTATATCAAATATAGTGTATTTCCAACACTAATAACATATTATTCATTTCCGGGATGGACCAAGTCTCACTCCCTAGTCACAATCAATCCCGCACCTGCCACGGTGTGCGAGCCACGCCCTACTAGCGTCACAATGTGCTAAGCTGGGGTTTCGAACCCTCAGGCTACCATATACACAAACTACTCACCTCTAGCCGGTCGTAGACTCGTCCGCGATGCCTTTTCCTTTGAATTTAGCTTCCTCGTGCGTAGAATCTAGTCAAACCACAATAATTATATCAAATACGGGTCAAAGAACCATAACCCATTTCAATTTACATGAAATTCGCATAAATACACTAAGTTGGTAAAACCCGACCCCGGGCCCACTGCTCGGAAAATTCCGAAATTAGTACCAACGCGACCCTCATCTTGCCACGAGTCCGTGCATATAAAATTTATCAAAATCGGAGTTCAAATGGACTTCCAAATCCAAAAATCCCGTTTTCAATACTTAGGCCACAATTTTTCAAAATTCTACCCAAATTCATGAAGATTGATGTTAATTCTACCATAAAATGATGTTTTTGAGTCAAGAATCATACCTCCGACGAATATCCGATGACTTCTCAGTGATTTCCTCGAGTTTTCTTCTCTCTAGGGCTCAAAATTATGTTTTGGGGGTGTAAACCCGTAAGCCTTCTGTTTCTGGATTTTATTCACTGCCAGAGCTTTTTGCTCTTCGCGTTCGCGTGAGCTCCCACGCGTTCGCGATGAACAGCTCCCTCTTACTCTTACTCTTCGCGAACGCGATGCCTACCACGCTTTCACGATGCTCAATTCCAGCTACCCTTCGCGAACGCGACGCCATTAACGCGTTTGCGATGCTCAAACTTCCAGCCGCCCAAATTCCTTCTACGCGTTCGCGATACTCCTCCCGCGAACGCGAAGCCTTACCCTCACACACCTACGCGAACGCGACCACCTGGAACGCGAACGCGATGCACACGATCCCTGGCCTACGCGAACGCGGCTCCCCTTCTTGCGAACGCGATGCATGATCCGCCTGGCCTTCGCGAACGCGGCCCATGCCACGCGAACGCGAAGGCTTAGATGCCTGGGCAGAACCTGCAGTTTTTCTGCAGATTTTTGCCAAGTCCAAAAGCCCGGTTGATGGCCCGAAATCATCCCGAGGCCCCCGGGACCCCAACGAAAACCACCAACGCACTCCAAAACATGATACAGACTTGTTCAAATCATAAAAACACCATACTAAACATCAAAATTACCATTTACTCACGAATTCAAGCCTAAGTTTCTTCAAACTTTCAAAACTAACATTCAATCCAAAACCCGATCAAACGATGTCCGAATGACCTGAAAATTTGCAGATACATCCAAAATCACATAACGAAACTACAAAAATTGTCGGAATTCCATTCCGACCCCCGGATCAAAATATCACCTACCATCCGGTTTTCGTCAAAATTCAACCTTCGCCAATTCAAGCCTAAAACTACACCGGACCTCCGAATTCAATTCCGATTGCTCTCCTAAGTCATAATTGATCCCCCGGAGCTACTCGAATCATCAGAATCTGGTTCCGAGCACTCTAACTCAATAGTCAACTCTTGGTTGACTTCCCATATTCAAGCTTCCTTCAAACATGCTATTTGTTTCATTTTCAATCCAAATCACTCCTAACTCACCCGATATACTCTAATACTGATATAAAAGCATAAGATATGCAAATTCAAGGTAACGGGGTGGTAATTCCCGTAATGATGGGCCGGGTCGTTACATTCTCCCCAACTTAAACAAAAACGCTCATCCGCGAGCGGGTTAAGAAACATACCTGGAGCATCAAACAAGTGTGGATATCTGCTCCGTATTTCCTGCTCGGTCTCCCAAGTTGCTTCCTCCACGGGACGACCTCTCCACTGCACTTTCACTGAAGCTATATCCTTGGATCTCAGCTTACGAACCTGTCGACCCAAAATGGCTACTGGTTCCACATCAAAAGTCAAATCCTCATCTAGTTGTATCGTGGTGAAATCTAACACATGAGACGGGTCTCCGACATACTTCCGGAGCATAGATACATGGAACACCGGGTGAACTCCCGACAAACTGGGTGGCAAAGCAAGCATATAAGCCACCTCCCCAACTTTCCTAAGCACCTCAAAAGGTCCAATAAACCTTGGGCTCAACTTCCTTTTCTTTCCAAACCTCATAACACCTTTCATAGGCGAAACGTTCAGCAACACCTTCTCACCTACTGAATAAGACACATCTCGGACCTTCCGGTCCGCATAACTCTTCTGACGTGACTGAGCTGTGCGAAGTCTCTCCCGAATCACCTTCACCTTGTCTAAGACATCTTGGACTAACTCTGTCCCCAACAACCTAGCCTCGCTGGGCTCGAACCAACCAACTGGAGACCTACACCGTCTCCCATATAAAGCTTCATACGGTGCCATCTGAATACTGGACTGATAGCCATTATTATAAGCAAACTCCACCAAAGGCAAATAATCAGCCCACGAACCACCGAAATCAATGACACAAGCACACAACATGTCCTCCAATATCTGAATAGTACGCTCAGACTGTCCATCCGTCTGTGGATGAAATGCTATGCTCAGCTCTACATGTGAACCCAACTCTCGCTGAAATGTCCTCCAGAACTGAGAAGTGAACTGGGTACCTCTGTCCGATATAATAGAAATGGGAACTCCATGCAATCTCACTATCTCACGGATGAATATCTCTGCCAACCGCTCTGAGGAATAAGTAGTACACACTGGGATGAAGTGAGCTGATTTGGTCAACCTATCCACCACCACCCAAACTGAATCAAACTTGCTCGTTGTCCGAGGGAGTCCACTGACAAAGTCCATAGTTATCCTTTCCCACTTCCACTCAGGTATAACAATACGCTGAAATACACCACCAGGTCTCTGATGCTCATACTTGACCTGCTGACAGTTTAGACACCGAGCCACATGGCTCACAATATCTTTCTTCATCTTTCTCCACCAGTAATGCTGCTTCAAATCCTGATACATCTTCGCGGCTCCTGGATGAATAGAATACCGCGAGCTATGGGCCTCTTCCAATATCAATTCACGAAGGCCATCAACATTGGGCACGCATATCCGGCCCTGCATCCGCAATACACCATCACTATCAATAGTGACATCTCTGGCATCATCATGCTGAACTCTGTCCTTAAGGACAAGTAAGTGTGGGTCGTCATACTGGCGCTCTCGGATACGATCATATAAAGAAGAAAGAGCTACTACACAAGCCATCACCCGACTGGGCTCAGAAATATCCAGCCTTACCATCTGATTAGCTAACGCCTGAACATCAACTGCTAGGGGTCTCTCCCCAACTGGAATATACGCCAAATTGCCCATACTAATAGCCTTCCGGCTCAATGCATCAGAGCCACTACATTGACTTTCCCGGGATGGTACAAGATAGTAATATCATAGTCTTTAAGCAACTCAAGCCATCTCCGCTACCTCAAATTTAGATCTTTCTGCTTAAACAAATGCTGAAGGCTGCGGTGGTCTGTATATACATGACAAGATACACCATATAAGTAATGCCTCCAAATCTTCAAGGCATGAACGATAGCAGCTAACTCCAAATCATGAACATGGTAGTTCTTCTCGTGGGGCTTTAGCTGACGAGAAGCATATGTAATAACTCTACCCTCCCGCATCAACACACAACCGAGCCCAACTCTAGAAGCATCACAATACACCGTATATGACCCTGAGGCTGATGGCAACACAAGTACTGGAGCGGTGGTCAAAGCCTCCTTGAGCTTCTGGAAGCTCTCCTCACATTCATCAGACCACACAAATGGAGCATTCTTCTGTGTCAACTTAGTCAACGGTGAAGCAATAGATGAGAAACCCTGAACAAACCGGCGATAATAGCCTGCTAAGCCGAGAAAACTCCGAATCTCTGTAGCTGAGGAAGGTCTGGGCCAATTCTGCACTGCGTCAACCTTTTGTGGATCAACCCGAATACCATCACTAGACACTACATGTCCCAGAAAACCCACAGTATCAAGCCAGAACTCACACTTAGTGAATTTCGCATAGAGCTTCTCTTCTCTCAACCTCTGCAATACCACCCTCAAGTGCTGTGCATGCTGCTCCTGGCTGCGTGAATAGACCATAATATCATCAATAAACACAATCACAAAAGAATCAAGGTACGGCCGAAATACACTATTCATCAAGTGCATGAATGCAGCTGGGGCATTAGTCAACCCGAAAGACATCACCAGGAACTCGTAGTGCCCATATCGCGTCCCGAACGCTGTCTTCATAATATCTGAGTCCCTGATCTTCAACTGATGATAGCCCGATCGAAGATCAATCTTAGAAAATACACTAGCTCCCTGGAGCCGATCAAATAGGTCCTCAATACGAGGCAATGGGTACTTATTCTTCACTGTTACCTTGTTCAGCTGCCTGTAATCAATGCACATTCTCATTGTGCCATCTTTCTTCTTCACGAACAACACCGGTGCACCCCAAGGTGACACACTCGGACGAATGAAACCCTTATCTAAAAGTTCTTGAAGTTGTTCCTTCAATTCTTTTAACTCTGCTGATGCCATGCGATAGGGAGGAATAGAAATGGGCTGAGTGCCCGGCACCAAGTCAATGCCAAAGTCAATATCCCTGTCAGGCGGCATGCCCAGCAAGTCTGCAGGAAATACATCCGGAAACTCCCTCACAATGGGGACTGAATCAAGACTGGGTGTCTCAGCCTCAACATTTCTAATGAAGGCCAAATAAGATAAACAGCCCTTGCCAATCATTCGTTGGGCCTTTATATAAGAAATCACCTTGTCGGACACATAATCAGTTAAGCCACGCCACTCGATCCTCGGATTACCTGGAATAGCTAGTGTGACTGTCTTGGAATGACAGTCCAGAATCGCATGTTAAGGAGATAGCCAATCCATGCCTAGAATTACATCAAAATCTACCATGCCCAGTAGTAATAGATCAACTCGGGTCTCCAGACCCCCAATAGTAATAATACAGGATCGATATACCTGATCCACAACAACAGTATCCCCCACCTGGGGTAGACACATGTACGGGCAAAGAAAGAATACCACGGGTCATACCCAAGTGATGTGCAAAATAAGTAGAAACATAAGAATAGGTGGATCCGGGATCAAATAAGACAGAAGCATCCCTGTGGCAGACTGAGATAATACCTGAAATGACCGCATCTGAAGCACTAGCATCCTTCATATCCGGAAGAGCATAGAAATGAGCCTGGCCTCCACCAGTACGATCCTCACCCCTAGGGCGACCTCTGGATACCTGGCCACCAGTCCTAGCCGACTGTGCTGGCGCCGAAGAAACAGGAGTAGAAGACGAGGGCTGATCCCTCTGCTGAGACCGCTTACGAAGCCACTGAGGACACTCTCTCCCGATATGGCCCAAATCACCGCACTCAAAACAACGGCCTGAAGATGGAAGAAGGGGTTGCTGAGGACCCCTCGCTACAGATGAACCTTGTGCTGAGGAAACAGGAGCAGAGCTATGAGCTGGAAGAGCACTCAGTGCAGGCTGACTCTGCTGACGACTCTGCTGACCCTGATAACCCTGATGGCCCAGACGACCCCGATCTGATGAAACTCCACTAGACTCTGCACGTCCAGACTGATGAGACCTGAATGAACGACCCCTGCTATACTGGGGTTGGCCCCTAGACGGAGCACCACTGAAACTGCCAGAACCACGAGGCTTATTAGCCTCTCTCTCCTCCCGCTCTCTGCGGCGATCTGTCTCAATATGACGGGCAGCATCAACCACCTCTTCAAAGGTAACTGCCGAAACTCTCTCCCCGGTCATCAATATGCGGATGGGATAAATAAGACCATCGATAAATCTCCGAATCCTTTCTCTGTCTGTAGGAACCATCCACATGGCATGACAGGCCAACTGTGTGAATCTCATCTCATACTGATTAACCGTCATATCTCCCTGCTTCAACCACTCGAACTGACGTCGCAGCTCCTCTCTCTGAGACCGAGGCACGTACTTCTCCAAAAATACCGTGGAGAACTGCTGCCAAGCGAGGGGCACTGCCCCAGCGGGCCTACACCTCTCGAAATCCTCCCACCACTGAAATGTTGCACCTGTGAACTGAAAAGTGGTGAATGAAACACCACCGGACTCTAGAATACCCGCGGTACAAAGCATGCGCTGACATCTGTCAAGAAAACCCTAGGCGTCCTCGCACTCAGCACCACTGAATGTCAAAGGCTGTAACCTCTCAAATCTCTCCAAACGATGCTACTCATCGTCGGGCATAACTGGAACCATATAAGTAGGAGCTGGTACAACGGGCACAACTGGCTGAACTGGCTCGGGTGTGTAAGCCACGGGGGTCTGATTCCCTCCCCCTGCCTGTGAAGAAGATGCTGCAGAAGTAGCTGCAACTACCTGAGCCAAGCATGTGCATACTGATAAGATCTGAGCCAAGGTCTCCTGAAGACCCGGTATCACAATGGGCACTGCCGGTGCCTGAACCTGAGTTGCCGGAGCGTTTGCCGCTGGAATCTGGTCCTGAGTCTGGGCCACTGGTGCAGGAATCTGACCCTGAGTCTGGTCAGCCGGTGGGTCAGCAGGTGCTGGTGCTGCTGCCCTACCTCTACCACGACCACGGCCTCTGGGTGCCAATGGTGGTCGTCCGCCACGTCCGTTAGCTCGTGTTCTCGCTATCTGCGAGAGAATAGAATATGGAAAAATTTAATTTCATGATAACACAAATCGCACGATATGAATCCAAGAAAATGAGGTTTTTCCTAAAGTTTCCGTAGCCCTCCGAGGATAGATACGGACGTCTACGTACCGATCCGCGAAAGCCTACTAAACCGGCTCATGACTCGCAAGTCCTAATAAACTAGGCTCTGATACCAACTTGTCACGACCCAAATCCGGTCATGATGGCGCCCAACAATCAAGCTAGGCCAGCCAGACCAATAATTTAATTATCACAAATACCAGTCCCAAATAGACAACCCAAGAAGAATATATGAGTTTAAGAACTCCAATAATAATAATAATGAACAAAAGTACTGACACTCCCAAAGATCCGGAGTCACAAGTCTAGAGCCTCTAACAAAACCCAACAAGAATAGAGATTATTGTATAGAAGTACTCAAGTCTGAATATAAAATATAAAATAACGACTGGAAATGAGAGGAGAAGCTAGGTTCTGCGAACTTAGGCAGCTACCTCAACAACTCGATATCACACTGCAAACACTGGAAATGCCTGTCTACTGCTCCTGAGTACCTGAATCTGCACACAAAGGTGCAGGGAGTAGGGGTGAGTACTAAGTACTCAGTGAGTAATAAATATATACAAGTAGCTGAAAATAAGAAATCCACGGAATACCACATAATGAAGCTAAACTACAGTTCGAATCTCCTACGAACTAGCATCAACAATACAATACGACTACCACAGAGTAATTCGACAAATAAAGATGCAATGCAATGCACATAACCGCTACGGCGTGTAGCCCGATCCATTTAACGTCGACGACGCTCACTGGGGGTGTGTACAGACTTCGGAGGGGCTCCTACAGCCCAAGCGCAATACCGCTGCGGCGTGCAGCCCGATCCTCATATCAACCACTGCGGTGTGCAGCCCGATCCCATGCTCAGTCCACAATAAGAAAATAAGTCACAAAACAGTTCATTTTTCTTAATTCCAGTTTCCAATTCATAACATATGAAAAATATTTTAACTTCATTAAATTTGCATAAGCCAGTGACTTAGCATTTCAAAAAGGTGATTTCAATTTCCAGGACTGAGATCAGTGATTTAAGCAATTATAGCTATCACATAAATATTGTCCTCTAAGGACGCTACAGATTGGCACAAGGCCCCAAACAAGGATTACAGCCCACAATTATATCAAATATAGTGTATTTCTAACACTAATAACATATTATTCATTTCCGAGATGGACCAAGTCTCAATACCTAGTCACAATCAATCCCGCACCTGCCACGGTGTGCGAGCCACGCCTACTAGCGTCACAATGTGCTAAGCTGGGGTTTCGAACCCTCAGGCTACCATATACACAAACTACTCACCTCTAGCCGGTCGTAGACTCGTCCGCGATGCCTTTTCCTTTGAATTTATCTCCCTCGTGCGTAGAATATAGTCAAACCACAATAATTATATCAAATACGGGTCAAAGAACCATAACCCATTTCAATTTACATGAAATTTGCATAAATACACTAAGTTGGTAAAACCCGACCCCGGGCCCACTGCTCCAAAAATTCCGAAATTAGTACCAACGCGACCCTCATCTCGCCACGAGTCCGTGCATATAAAATTTATCAAAATCGGAGTTCAAATGGCCTTCCAAATCCAAAAATCCCGTTTTCAATACTTAGGCCACAATTCTTCAAAATTCTACCCAAATTCATGAAGATTGATGTTAATTCTACCATAAAATGATGTTTTTGAGTCAAGAATCTTACCTCCGACCAATATCCGATGACTTCTCAGTGATTTCCTCGAGTTTTCTTCTCTCTAGGGCTCAAAATTATGTTTTGGAGGTGTAAACCCGTAAGCCTTCTGTTTCAGGATTTTATTCACTGCCAGAGCTTTTTGCTCTTCGCGTTCGCGTGAGCTCCCACGCGTTCGCGATGAACAGCTCCCTCTTACTCTTCGCGAACGTGACGCCTACCACGCGTTCGCGATGCTCAATTATAGCTACCCTTCGCAAACGCGACGCCATTCACGCGTTCACGATGCTCAAACTCCCAGCCGCCCAAATTCCTTCTACGCATTCGCGATACTCCTCCCGCGAACGCGAAGCCTTACCCTCACACACCTACGCGAACGCGACCACTGGAACGCGAACGCGATGCACACGATCCCTGGCCTACGCGAACGCGGCTCCCCTTCACACGAACGCGATGCATGATCCGCCTGGCCTTCGCAAACGCGGCCCATGCCACGCGAACGCGAAGGCTTAGATGCCTGGGCAGAACCTGCAGTTTTTCTGCAGATTTTTGCCAAGTCCAAAAGCCCGGTTGATGGTCCGAAATCATAAAAACACCATACTACCAACGCACTCCAAAACATGATACGGACTTGTTCAAATCATAAAAACACCATACTAAACATCAAAATCACCATTTACTCACGAATTCAAGCCTAAGTTTCTTCAAACTTTCAAAACTAACATCAATCCAAAACCCGATCAAACGATGTCCGAATGACCTGAAAATTTACAGACATATCCAAAATCACATAACAAAACTATAGAAATTGTCGGAATTCCATTCCGACCCCCGGATCAAAATATCACCTACCATCCGGTTTTCGCCAAAATTCAACCTTCGCCAATTCAAGCCTAAAACTACATCGGACCTCCGAATTCAATTCCGATTGCTCTCCTAAGTCATAATTGATCCCCCGTAGCTAGTCGAATCATCAGAATCTGATTCCGAGCACTCTAACTCAATAGTCAGCTCTTGGTTGACTTCCCATATTCAAGCTTCCTTCAAACATGCTATTTGTTTCATTTTCAATCCAAATCACTCCTAACTCACCCGATATACTCTAATACTGATATAAAAGCATAAGATATGCAAATGCAAGGTAACGGGGTGGTAATTCCCGTAACGACGGGCCGGGTCATTACAAATATATTGTTGGAAAGCTAACTCAATGGGCTACAACTTTCATGTTTTACATTTTCCAAATACAAAACGGAACAGGGTGAACATTGTGCGTCAATAGCACGATCACGTCAGGTCGTGCTCGTCAGGTAGAACACTGGGCCACTAGAGCGATCGCACTAGTCAAACCCGGGAAAAGTATCCATTTTCACATCGGGGAAGGTATAATTGTTTGGGCCCAACCCTACATAGTATATATACATGAAAAAATTGTATTTTCAGAGAGGATGATGTTTTTGAGAGGAAAATACAAGCACATAGCCGCTGTGGATTCTGGGTTTCATCTTTTCTTCCACCAACTTAGTCTTTTTATATTTCTTTGTATGATTTGTTGTTTTTCTACCATGTATATGTGGAGCTAAACTTCACGTTCAAGGGTCATGGGTGAAATGTGATTGTTGTTGTTCAGCGTTAAATTTAACAAAGCTGGTTTAATCGTATTGGGTTGTTTATTTAATTTTGTTTTCAATTATTATACTGAGTAGCTAACAGTGGAATAGTATCTACAAATCTATCGTTGAACTCGAAAGTGGGAACTTTGGATTTCTTACAGAATTAAATAGAGCAAGCTTATGAACCCGGGCATTGGGGGACGAATTCGCAATTTGGATAGACATATACCTAATTGCTTTGCTTGGTTGAAATACAGGATTTATAAATACATTTTTGTTAATTTAAATTCCATAGACATATATGCATTAAGTTAACTTGAATAGGCGAGTAAGAACTCAACAGATTTTTATGATCAATATTAACCTTGTTAATTAACAAACCAAATAAATCAATTAGTTATTTTTAGCCAAGAATACAACATGATTGTTAACTAGCCCGTGACACTAGAATATTCTCTCCTACTGATTGTCATTCGGAATTGCTATTTGTTTGGTGGATTATTTTAGTTAGTAAATTAAAGACGAATATCCTTTGTGAAAAATCTCTTGGATCGATAAGTTAATTGAGTTCAAAAAGGTCAATAGTTAATCACAAGTCTTCATGGGAACGATACTCTACTTACTACTTTATTACTTGACGATCACGTGCACTTGTGTCAGGATTTTGATCGCGACAAGTTTTTGGGCCGTTGCCGGGGACTTAGAAATAAACTATTTTTCTATATTAGACTTTTACTTCTTTTTTTTTACATGTTTGATTTTTTTCTTCTCTTTTTGTAAATATTTTTACTTTTATAACTATTTGATTTTTCTCTTAGCGTATTTCTAGTTTTCTCAGCATGACATTTGGGGATAAAATATCCGGAGGTAAGGTTATTGATGAAGATGATTGGTTGACAGTAGACTTTTAGGCCCTGTCTTTTTGGGCTTGTAATGACATGAACTCCGAGAGGTCTAAATTTGAACATGGGAGTAACGGTTGTTATTGGGAAGATTATTCATGATTAAATGAATATGAGGAACGACGTTGTCTTATAACAATGTTGGTAAATGATTGGTCTGAGGAAAGAGATGAACTTGCACATCAAATTAATAATTTTTGCTTGGTTGTACATAACTTAGATGCAGATTTGAGCACAAAGGCTGATGCATGTAATGTCCAACAAATTAATAATGAGTTGTGTGAAACTGAAAAAAATCTTCTTGACCAAATTGAGGAGCTAAAACGAGAATGCCAATCATTAGACCATGTTTTTATTGAGGATGCCAGTATTGAGAAGAGTACTCTAAAGTTGTGATGACTCGGCCTATCATCATGTGAGTTATCACCCCATTTTCCCCGTTATATGTTTGTTCATGTTTCAATATGTGTGTTTGGGGAGTTTGAGTCAACTTGGATCGAGTTTGGTTGGAAATAAGACAAATAGTCTCTTAGGAGAAGTCATAGTTGGGAAAAGTCATCCGGATGTTAACTTGTGAGATAGAGAGCTCGGAATCGAATTCTGATGATTCGGTCAGCTCCAGGAGGTCATTTGTGGCTTAGGAGAGCGATCAGAATTGAATTTGAAGGTCCGGTGTAGTTTTAGGCTTGAATTGGCTAAGGTTGAATTTTGGCAAAATCCGAACGGTAGGTAAGATTTTGATCCAGGAGTCGAAATAGAATTCCGACAATTACAGTAGCTCTGTTAGTGATTTTGAATTTGCCTGCAAATTTTCAGGTCATTTGGACATTGTTTAGTTGGGTTTTTGATTGGATGTTGGTTTTGGAAGTTCTAGTTGAAACTTAGGCTTGAATTCGCTTTGATTTGAGGATTTCCATGTTTAAGGGTGTGTTTTTAAGATTGGAGCAAGTTCGTGTCGTGTTTTGGGGTAGGTTGGTGGTTTTCGTTGGGGTCCCAGGGACCCTGGGATGAATCTGGGGATCAAATCGGACCATTTCTTGCATTTTAGAACTACTGTTAGCTGCTGGTTTTTATTGCAGGGAGATGCTCTATGCGATCGCATAGAGGTGATGTGATCGCATAGAAGAATGAAGTTAAGCTCCCGAGTTGTTCTATGCGATCGCGTAGACGGGGCTGCGATCGCATAGGTTTAGAATTTGGTTCTCTGCGATCGCATGACTATTGGTGTGATCGCATAGTGTAATTACCTGGGCGGACAGGCCTGTTAAGTAACATTTCATCCGCGAGGGTTTTCATGATTTAATCAATTTTGGGTAAGCTTTGAGAGCAAAGTGACGGGAATTGACTAGGATTTCATCGGAAAAAATATTAGATGTAAGTTTTATGGTCTAAATATACGATTGTATGTTGGAATCTTCATTTATTTCACTGACAATGGAAGGATTAATGGAGGTTTTTGCTCTAAGCCTGGGCTATGGTAAATCACCGATTTGAATGGGCAAACAGAGTCCGATTTTGATAAAATTTATATGTATGGACTCGTGTTGAGATAAGTATTCCAAAAATGTAACTTTTGTAATTTTTCGAGAAGCGTACCGAAAGTCGGATTTTGACAACTTCGTGGGTTTTGGTGCAAATCGAGTTATTTTGATTGGGTTATGTCTATTTAACCTATTTTGATGTATTCTTATTGATGTTGATCAGATTTGGCATCCGAGGAGGTTGATTTGCGAGGCAAGCGCAAGGCAAGCTAGGACTTCTACCGATTCGAGGTGAGTGATGGTAGTAAATGATGTACTGAGGGTTTGAAACCCGCACTTGCGCTATACAGTGCTATGCTGAGATGAGACACGCGTCGTGTGACAAGCGTGGTGGTATTGTGACTGGGGATTTGGACTTGGTCCTTCCCGACTGATAGTTTACGGTGTACAATGAATGAGATTGAGCTTATAACTGTGTAATTGGGTAGTAGCCATGTTTGGGGCCTTGTTCCGATCTATAGAGTATTAGGAAAGTCTGTAGAGCTAAGTAACCTTATATCATGTTGGATACATACACTCAGCCGTAATCATAGCTGTATAGCATATCATGAGCCAGTACTAGATGTGTACTCAGAGACTACCTGGGGTGGGATTCCCTGTTCTAGCTGAGTGGGCCTGAGAGGCCAAGTCTATATTGACTGAGATGGGGTCGAGGACCCGCTCTGAGGTTTGGATATACATACCGGATCGGGCTGCACGCTGCAGCATTATACATATATATGCATATATATATATTGGACCGGGCTACACGCGCAACATTATATATATATATATATATATATATTGGATCGGACTGCACGCCGCAGTAATATATATGTGGATTGGACTACATGCCGCAGTAATATACATGTGGATCGGACTGCACGTCGTAATATTATTACACTTGGGCTGTAGGATCCCCTCTGGAGTCTGTACACACCCTCAGTGTGCGCTATTGACATTAAATGGATCGGGCTGCATGCCACAACACTATATATATTAGATCGGGCTGCACGACGCGGCGCTATATATATATTGGATCGAGCTTCACACTGCACGACATATATATATATATATATATATATATATATATATATATATATATATATATATATATATATATATATATATATATATATATATATATATATACACACACATATATATACATACATAAATATTAGGACCGGGCTGCACGCCGCAGCAGTATGAGTGAGGACTAGGTCAATGTGGGATCACTGCAAGACAGTTGGGACTGGAATTGGACTTATCACTGTAGAGATGACTTACCTATGAGGTTACCCTTAGAACTGTGTAGTGATAGTACATGTGATCTTATTTTCAGTTTTATTTATTGTTATTACTCACTGAGTGAAATATACTCACCCCACTCCGCTGCACTTTTTGTGTAGATTCAGGTGTTCAGGAGGGCAGTTGAGCTATCGCAGCTGCTTCAGTACTATTATTCTGAGGAGACTTCGAGGTAGCTGTCAGCGTCCGTAGGACCTGATCTCTTCCTCTTTATCATTTTGTCATTTCTATTCTGCCTAGGCTTGATTTGTGTAAGATATTTCCATCTGTAGAGGCTCAGACTTGTGACACCGCGATTGGTTGGGCTGTATTTTGTATGCTTCTATTTCCGCACTTAATGTTTTGATATGAAAACAAGCTATTAATGTTAATTGATTAGTAGTAATTAATAACTGGCTGGTAAATTGGATAACATGGTCGGGCTTGCCTAGAAATGTGTTGGGCTCCATAACGATCGGGATTTGGGTCGTGACAAGTTGGTATGAGAGCCTAGGTTAACAGGTCTCGCGAGTCATGAACCGGTTTAGTAGAGTCTTGTTGATCATTACGGGGACGCCTGTACTTATCCTCAGGAGGCTACAAACCTTTTAGGAAAGTTTCAAATTCTTGAAATTCTTGTCGTGCGGTTTTGTTGATCCAAATACTGAACTTTGATATTCTATTCTTTCGTAGATGGCGACAACTCGAGCTTCTGGACGAGGTGGACGACCGACATTGCCACCTTCTAGAGGCCGTAGACGCGGCCATGGTCATGGTATAGGTAGGGCAGCTGAGGTAGTGCCAGCTTACCCACAGCCTCGAGTTGCTGAGGTTCCAGAAGTACCAGTTCTGGCACCAGTTGTGCCCATTGTTATTCCGGGTCTACACGAGACCCTAGCTTAGATATTAGTGGTTTGCATTGGCCTAGCTCAGGCAGTTTCAGCTTCCACTGCATCAGCTACATCCGGGACCAGGGTTGGTCATCAGACCCCCACAGCTCACACTCCAGAGCCAGCAGTGCAGGGCCTGCAAACACCTGAGGCTCCATCGATCTAGCCAGTGGTCCAAGTACAGCCAACTATTCAGGTTCATGGGGATAGGGTCCTACTTATGATCGACGACGAGCAACGTCATCTTGAGAGGTTTAGTAGATTATCTCCTCCTATTTTTAGTGGTGCTCCGGGCGAGGACACCCAAGGTTTTCTAGACAAGTGCCATCGGATTCTCCGTACGGCAGGGAAATTGGAGTCCAGCGGTGTATCCTTTACTACCTTCCAGTTCTAGGGACCAGCCTTCACTTGGTGGGGGGCTTATGAGCGTCATAGACCGGCAGAGGCAGCACTTTTATCATGGCGAGAGTTCTCCACTATGTTCTTGGAGAAATGGCTATCTCGATCCCAGAGAGAAGAGATGCGTAGACAGTTCGAGGGTGTAACGATCCGGCCCGTCGTTACGAAAATTTCCACCCCGTTACCTTGCATTAACATATCTTATGCTTCTATATCAGTGTTAGAACCTATCGGGTGAGTTAGGAGTGAATTGAATTAAAAATGAAGCAAATAGCATGTTTGAAGGAAGTTTGAATATGGAAAGTCAACCTACAGTTGACTATCGAGTTAGAGTGCTCGGAATCGGATTCTGATGATTCGACTAGTTTCGAGGGATCATTTATGACTTAGGAGAGCAATCGGAATTGAATTTGGAGATCCGGTGTAGAAATAGGCTTGAATTAGCTAAGGTTGAATTTTGGCGAAATCCGATCTATATGTGAGAAATTTGATCCGGGAGTCGGAATGGAATTTTGACAGTTGCAGTAGCTCCGTTAGGTGATTTTGGATGTGCCTGCAAAATTTCCAGGTCATTCGGACGTCGTTTGGTCGGGTTTTTGATGGAATGTGTAATTTGGAAGTTTTGAAGAAACTTAGGCTTGAATCCGTGTGTAATTGGTGATTTTGATGTTTAGGATGGTGTTTTTATGATTGGAACAAATTCGTATCGTATTTTGGAGTATGTTGGTGGTTTTCGTTGGGGTCCCGGGGGCCTCGGGGTGAATCCGGACCATCATCCGGCATTTTTGGAACTTAAAAATCTGCAGAAAAATTGCAGATCACTGGGCAAAATCCAAGCCTTCGCGTTCGCGTGGCATGGGCCGCGTTCGCGAAGGCCAGGTGAGTCAAGCATCGCGATCG
The DNA here is from genome assembly GCA_032618575.1 of Nicotiana noctiflora. Classification (NCBI taxonomy): domain Eukaryota; kingdom Viridiplantae; phylum Streptophyta; class Magnoliopsida; order Solanales; family Solanaceae; genus Nicotiana; species Nicotiana noctiflora. The sequence continues at coordinate 133,027 of JASVEL010006666.1, forward strand.
CGAGACAGGGTATCGCGTTCGCGTAGGCCAGGATTCTTGAGCTTCGCGATCGCGTTCAGGATGTCGCGTTCGCGTAGGTTTGTCAGGGTGTGCATCGCGTTCGTGTGAGGGTTATCGCGAATGCATAGAATGAAAATTAGACGGCTGGGAGCTAATGCATCGCGAACGCGTAGAAGAAAAGTCCCAGGCAGTGAATTAAAACCAGAAACATTTCACATACGGGTTTCATTTCATAAACCCCCATTTTTGAGCCCTAGAGAGAAGAAATCACGGGAAAACGCTGGGAAATCATTGGGTATTCGTCGGAGGTAAGTTTCTTGACTCAAAAACATCATTTTATGGTAGGATTAACATCAATCTTGATGAATTTGGGTAGAAATTGTGAAGGATTGTGGCCTAGATATTGAAAACGAAAATTTGGGTTTTGAAAGGCCAATCAAACTCCGATTTTGGTAAATTTTATATGTACGGACTCGTGGCGAGACAAGGGTTCTAGAAATATGAGTTTTGAAATTTTTCGAGATGTGGGCCCGGGGCTCGGGTTTTGCCAATTTCGTGATTTTTGATATTTTTCGAGTTCTTTCGATTGGGTTATGTTCCATTAGCCTATTTTGATATATTTGTGCTGATTTGTGCTAGTTTTGACGTGCGTGGATGCCGGTTCGAGGAGCTAAGGCGTCGCGGGCATGAGCTTTCGTCGGTTCGAGGTGGGTAATACTTGTAAATGATGTCCCGAGGGTTAGTAAACCCCGGACTTGCACATCTTAGTGCTGTGTTGAGGTGACTTGCACGCCGGATAATGGGCGTGGGGTAGAGCACCATTAGGGATCTTGACTTGGTCCGTCCCGCGTAATAAATAATAACACCTAATTGTTGAAATGAATTGGACTAATTATCATGTTTGGGCTTCGTGCCGATTATTTGAATCCTTCAGGGATTGGTATCACTTTCTTGATAACACTGTGCATATTGTATTCTAAATTTAAGGTTTAAAATGATATTTTTGCTATTCAGCATTTTTATAAGGTTATGAAAAACTTAAACAAGGTCTTAATAACATTTTTAGCTGTGAGCTAATATGATATTGTTGCCCGTAGGGCTTTCTTGATTATTTGTTTGATTGATTGGGGCCGAGGGCCATATGTTGGGGCATTACATTCTATGTGAGCATATGCATACACATGCATGGATCGGACTGCACGCCGCAGTCGTATATGGATCGGGCTGCGCGCCGCAGCAGGTGTGATATTAATATTGTGCTTGGGCTGTAGGAGCCCCTCCGGAGTCTGAACCCCCACAGTGAGCACGGGTACCCAAATTGGATCGGGCTACACGCCGTAGCGGTCATATGCATTGCATGGAATACATACATTGGTTTACGTGTACTACATGGCATAACATTCAGCACTCATACATTACTGGCACACATGCATTAGTTGCCTTATTGACCAGATCTCCTGGTGTAAATTGATAAGGAGTGCTGAGCCCGAGGGGCTGATATGAGTGCGGACTTGCATTGCTTGAGATTGTATCCAGGTATTGGTATATTATTATAAAAGAAAGTAGCTAAAATTGAGATTTCTAAATAATCTACTCACATATGCTTGAAAGGAATAAAAAGATAGTTCCGTATTGTGTAGCATGAGATAGTGCCTATCGTGGTTTTCTTCCCTTCAGCATTATTTACTTTTATTACTGCTGAGTTGGAAGTACTCACACCCGACTCCCCGCACCTTGTGTGCAGATCCAGGTACATCACATTGGAGCTGATTCTATTGCTGCTCGGGAGTGCTTTTGGACAGTCGAGGTAGCTGCCAGCGTTCGCAGGACCTGATTCTCCAGTTTGTCTATATTTTGTTCTGATCATCCCACACTTGTGCACAGTTATATTCACTATTTACACTTTGTATACTCTGTAGAGGCTCATGACTCTTGACCCTTCGGTCTACGGGAGTTGGCACGTGTTGGGACTTGGTTCCCTGTTTTTAATATATCTACAATTGTTATGCTTAAATTGGATAAAGTGAGCTTGTGGCTCCGTGATTGTTGTTAATTGGTCGGGCTGGCCTAGCAGTGTGCTGGGCGCCATCACGACCGGATTTGGGGTCGTGACAAGTTGGTATCAGAGCCTAGGTTTACTAGGCCTCACGAGTCTTGAGCCGGTTAGTAGAGTCTTGTGGATCGGTACGGGGACGCCTGTACTTATCCTCGGGAGGCTGCGAACCTTTAGGAAACACTTCACATTTCTTGGAATTCTTATCGTGCGTACTTGATTCAGCTTGAGATATACCTTTTTGAAACTCCTTCCGCACGTCTGTGTACGCTTCGAGCGCTCAGTAATATAATTGACTTATGGCTTGCGATTCCCTGGTCGAGGGGAGAGATGTAATCTCTATGAATTTATGTTGGGCCAGTCGGGAGGACTTGAGGCCAGATCCTTGTCTATGGCTTGAACACCAAGGTATTAATTTTGCGAGTCGGTATTATGAAGTTCATACGATCGGTATTGATCCTTATTGTGCAAATGGCAGTTTGATAATGGGAGAGCTGTAAGGTATTCGGTTCTTATTGTGATTTGATATGTAGCCCTAGCTATAGGCGTGAGAAATAATTATCATATCTCGTAATTGGAAGGTAAAGTGCCTTATGTGTAGTGGAACGAGTTTAAACTCGGGAAGACTAAAGTGATTTTGATATGTGTTATGATTCGAGCAGGTACAACACAGGTTCAAGTATAAATTGTGATAATATGATTCGTATAGTATTGGGATTTAATGTTGTTGAAATACATTGTGATATGTTGTTGAGTTGTGGATGTATTGTTAGAATGGTTTGGTGATTCTCTGGCAGGTGGATAGGCCAATTTACAAAGGAAACTCTGCGTAAATATTTGGAAAATTTGGGACTTAGAAAGATTTCTGTCACCTAAAGAGAGTGGGCTTATTGGTGGTGCATGTATATCTGCAAGAATTGCAGAAGAGCTAAGGTCTCTGATGATTCGAGTTTCTGTCAAGGCTTGTAAATGACTTGAGTTTAATCTCATATTAACATTTCGGCATCACTTGAGTAATAATGATATGAGTGGTTGAAAGTGCTTTGATGAATGACTTCGAGCTAAGTTGGGGAGGTTGTTATTGATTAACTGATTGCACTATTGTGTGCTATGTTGATTCTGTCTCTAAGTATGTTGGGAAATTCTGGTAAAGGTTATGGTGCTTCGTAGATCTGATGAAGTACTAGGGTGTTGTGAACTTATGTTGGTAAAGAATGTTCGGTGTATAGAAAAGAAAGATAGCTAATTATATCCGTATGTAATCATGATCTGCAGTGTCAGAGTTCTAATAAGGCACGAGTGGTTCTGTTCAATAAGACAGTTGAATTATAGCTGAATCAAGATGACTGACGCCCGAGAATTGTTTACGGTGTTCAAGATTTTACTTGTAACAGTCAGGTGTCTTAAGATTGTGCATGTGGCTAAAGATGGTGGTTTCGTTAGAAGGGATCAAGACTTGTGTTATATTATGTGAATGATGGGATTCTATGTAATCCGTATTGGAAAGTAATGATAACAATTTAAAAAATCGCGGGAAGTTCATCAAAATAAAGTATGGTAGAATGTGGTACTTTTGGGAAACATTGAGAGAGTATTCAGTGGCCTATGGGTCTTAGACCGTGTGTTCTTGTGTACGAGTCTCGTGTGGTAACATGTGTTGATGTATTATGGTACTATAGTAAAGACTGATATGAAATTAAAGATGAATCAGAAAGGAAACTGGGTAAATGGAACGACTTGTTAATAAACCAGAATGGTATAAAAAGGAATACGATTGATTCCTGGTGTGTGGTTGAAGTAATGAGTCTTGCAGACATTGCAGTAAAGCTTTTGAATGCTCGCAGTCGTGTAACCCGATATGGATATAATATGGGTATAAGGACTCAGTCCTGGCAGTTTTAACTTATGCAATGTGATTGGGAGAAAGAGTTTATGATGTGTTTTAATGTGGTTTGAAAAATGAGTGTATTTTTCCTTGTGGTATGCAAAGCTTGGAATGGGTAATGAGTTTTCTCTCTATGGGATCATAAAAGTCCTTGACTAGTTGAGTGCGTCGATGTTTGCGGCGTAGGAAAGGGATAAGAATTTCCATGTTATCTTAGTATGTAATTGTATATGCGATGTGTTATGGAAAAGTTGATAATGGTATATTCTAGGTTTTGAGATCAGTTCATAATATATGGGAAGTCAATAAAATTATTGAGCAGCGCGGACAGCTGCAGGTGAATTAAGAATCGATCTTTCTGATAATTTAAGAAAATGATACTGCTATTCTATTAACTTGGCAGGGAATATGATCCATAAAGGACAAGGTAATGTAAAATGATGATATCCAGTTGTATGGTGGTATTCTCTTGTTGGATCGACTATAATAACTAAGTCGTTGATGGCATAGTGAAATTTCTTAATGGCCGTCGTGGTATGAATGGACGCTTGATGTGCGTTATGTATTCGTACGGTGGAGTGTGGAACCAGGTATAGCGATTCATGTGTTATATATGTGTTGGAGACTAGAAGTCCTCGTAATCCGCCTATGCAGTGGTTGTATATCGCGTGTATCGACACCGTTTTGTGATTATTGGAAATCGGAAGCCCTAGTGGCTCTCTCTTAGCTTGATATGATGAATTTGGGTTATGATACCTTATTTCAGACTGGTTGACATAAGACAGGTCATCTAGACAAATGTGATATGGACGATGTCGGAAAATGACACAAATTGCGTAGCAGAGAGCATCAGAGTATGCTCCAACAGAGTAGTTGTACACGGGACCAGCGGACGGCTGGTAGGCATTGCTTTGTCAGTTGGACCTTAGTGGCGGATGTTAGTGTAGAAGTATCTACCATTGATTAGTTCCGGTATTGAGGAACTTTGTCGGATGTGTTTCTTGTGGCCAAACTTGAGGCTATATATGTTTATTATGATGAGCAACTTGACTCGACGCGTATTTATTTGACGAGGGTTACTTGGATCGGGTGGCACGCCGCCACATGTATGGTATCTAGATCGGGTGGCACGCCGCCACGGGTATGTCATTGGAGCGGGTTGCACGCCGCAGCAGAATATTGTCAAAATATAGTTAGTTATATGCTACTGGTATACAATACTTCCCCACTTCTGAGGAAAAGACCATTTTGAGTATCGCTTGGCGAATGGCACATCGGTTGTGTCCTTTCAGGATTTAATAGCATAGGTTAATGGTTTCACCGTGGGTGAGGTTGATTGCTTGGGTTCAGACCTAGATCTGTGTGTGGCTGACCTTTTTGAGCTTGGTAACTTGAGGTGCTTCATGAGTAATAATGTTGGGATAGAATCACGAATCGTGGCAAGGCCACGTGATGTTATGACCTCTCGAGGAGGATTCAGGTACTCTATTTCTATAATGCGAGACACGATCTCAGTTCTATGTTATGATGGCACAGAGGAACTGAATTGCAGCTCTATTTGCTAGAGACAATTGTCATGATTTGAGCTGTCATGATTCGAGTGTGTGCAAACATTTCTATTGGAGCCTATGTTGTGCTCGTTGTGGCTTAGGCCGGTGTTGAGGTGTCATATCACCAGTGCGGTGTGTTATAATCGAAATGACCTTTGGAGTCATTTATGAATATGAGCATATTGGATCTTAGCTTGTTAGAAAGGTAAAAATCGAGGTTTGGCTCCGAAACCTATTGTGGTATCAGTTAAAAGTGAAATAGATTCATGAATGGTTGACCTTAGAGATGGGTTCGATATATCGCGTGTTCGGTTGCCGTGGGCATGATATCAAGGTGTTGGAACAAGACTCTATCTAATGAAAAAGGGCTTTTCAGTTGGTATTTGGTTATCATGGGAAATTGTGTGATTAGAGACTATTGTCTCGAGTGATTGGGTTGTTTGATACATCATATGATCTCAGACGGAGTAGTGAATATGGGTTATTGCAGTGGATTCGAGTGTATCCGTGACAATAGGCATGGGATTTGCATTTGGCCTATGATTTCAGAAAGTGCAATGTGATTTATGGTTCAGATGGTCTGTGAAATTTTGACTATATGGTGTTTTCGGACTTATGTGAGATAGGGTGACGTATGATCGCTCGAGTATATGCTTGGTAAGGTCATTCAGCTATTGAGTTGCTTCTAGTACAACTCTGAGTCCGCTCGAGGATGAGCGTTTGTTTAAGTGGGGGAGAATGTAACGACTCGGCCCGTCGTTACGAAAATTTCCACCCCGTTACCTTGTATTAACATATCTTATGCTTCTATATCAGTGTTAGAATCTATCGGGTGAGTTAGGAGTGAATTTAATTAAAAATGAAGCAAATAGCATGTTTGAAGGAAGTTTGAATATGGAAAGTCAACCTAGAGTTGACTATCGAGTTAGAGTGCTCGGAATCGGATTCCGATGATTCGACTAGTTTCGAGGGATCATTTATGACTTAGGAGAGCAATCGGAATTGAATTTGGAGATCCGGTGTAGAAATAGGCTTGAATTGGCTAAGGTTGAATTTTGGCGAAATCCGATCTATAGGTGAGATTTTGATCCGGGAGTCGGAATGGAATTCCGACAGTTGCAGTAGCTCCGTTAGGTGATTTTGGATGTGCCTGCAAAATTTCAGGTCATTCGGACGTCGTTTGGTCGGGTTTTTGATGGAATGTGTAATTTGGAAGTTTTGAAGAAACTTAGGCTTGAATCCGTGTGTAATTGGTGATTTTGATGTTTAGGATGGTGTTTTTATGATTGGAACAAATTCGTATCGTGTTTTGGAGTATGTTGGTGGTTTTCGTTGGGGTCCCGGGGGCCTCGGGGTGAATCCGGACCATCATCCGGCATTTTTGGAACTTAAAAATCTGCAGAAAAATTGCAGATCACTGGGCAAAATCCAAGCCTTCGCGTTCGCGTGGCATGGGCCGCGTTCGCGAAGGCCAGGCGAGTCAAGCATCGCGATCGCGAGACAGGGTATCGCGTTCGCGTAGGCCAGGATTCTTGACCTTCGCGATCGCGTTCAGGATGTCGCGTTCGCGTAGGTTTGTCAGGGTGTCTATCGCGTTCGCGTGAGGGTTATCGCGAACGCGTAGAAGGAAAATCAGACGGCTGGGAGCTAATGCATCGCGAACGCGTAGAAGAAAAGTCCCAGGCAGTGAATTAAAACCAGAAACATTTCACATACGGGTTTCATTTCATAAACCCCCATTTTTGAGCCCTAGAGAGAAGAAATCACGGGAAAACGCTGGGAAATCATCGGGTATTCATCGGAGGTAAGTTTCTTGACTCAAAAACATCATTTTATGGTAAGATTAACATCAATCTTCATGAATTTGGGTAGAAATTGTGAAGGATTGTGGCATAGATATTGAAAACGAAAATTTGGGTTTTGAAAGGCCAATCGAACTCCGATTTTGGTAAATTTTATATGTGCGGACTCGTGGCGAGACAAGGGTTCTGGAAATATGAGTTTCGAAATTTTTCGAGATGTGGGCCCGGGGCTCGGGTTTTGCCAATTTCGTGATTTTTTATATTTTTCGAGTTCTTTCGATTGGGTTATGTTCCATTAGCCTATTTTGATATATTTGTGCTGATTTGTGCTAGTTTTGACGTGTGTGGATGCCGGTTCGAGGAGCTAAGGCGTCGCGGGCATGAGCTTTCGTCGGTTCGAGGTGGGTAATACTTGTAAATGATGTCCTGAGGGTTAGTAAACCCCGGACTTGCACATCTTAGTACTGTGTTGAGGTGACTTGCACGCCGGATAACGGGCGTGGGGTAGAGCACCATTGGGGATCGTGACTTGGTCCGTCCCGCGTCATAAATAATAACACCTAATTGTTGAAATGAATTGGACTAATTATCATGTTTGGGCTTCGTGCCGATTATTTGAATCCTTCAGGGATTGGTATCACTGTCTTGATAACACTGTGCATATTTTATTCTAAATTTAAGGTTTAAAATGATATTTTTGCTATTCAGCGTTTTTATAAGGTTATGAAAAACTTAAACAAGGTCTTAATAACATTTTTAGCTGTGAGCTAATATGATATTGTTGCCCGTAGGGCTTTCTTGATTATTTGTTAGATTGATTGGGGCCGAGGGCCATATGTTAGGGCATGACATTCTATGTGAGCATATGCATACACATGCATGGATCGGACTGCACGCCGCAGTGGTATACGGATCGGGCTGCGCGCCGCAGCAGGTGTGATATTAATTTTGTGCTTGGGCTGTAGGAGCCCCTCCGGAGTCTAAACCCCCACAGTGAGCACGGGTACCTAAATTGGATCGGGCTACTTGCCGTAGCGGTCATATGCATTGCATGGCATACATACATTGGTTTACGTGTACTACGTGGCATAACATTCAGCACTCATACATTACCGGCACACATGCATTAGTTGCCTTATTGACCAGATCTCCTGGTGTAAATTGATAAGGAGTGCTGAGCCCGAGGGGCTGATTTGAGTGCGGACTTGCATTGCTTGAGATTGTATCCAGGTATTGGTATATTATTATGAAATAAAGTAGCTAAAATTGAGATTTCTAAATAATCTACTCACATATGCTTGGAAGGAATAAAAAGATAGTTCTGTATTGTGTAGCATGAGATAGTGCCTATCGTGGTTTTCTTCCCTTCAGCATTATTTACTTTTATTACTGCTGAGTTGGAAGTACTCACACCCGACTCCCTGCACCTTGTGTGCAGATTCAGGTACATCACAGAAGGGCTGATTCTATTGCGGCTCGGGAGTGCTTTTGGACGGTCGAGGTAGCTGCCAGCGTTCGCAGGACCTGATTCTCCAGTTTGTCTGTATTTTGTTCTGATCATCCCACACTTGTGCACGGTTATATTCACTATTTACACTTTGTATACTCTGTAGAGGCTCATGACTCTTGACCCTTCGGTCTATGGGAGTTGGCACATGTTGGGACTTGGTTCCCTGTTTTAAATATATCTATCACTGTTGTGCTTAAATTGGATAAAGTGAGCTTGTGGCTCCATGGTTATTGTTGATTGGTCGGGCTGGTCTAGCAGTGTGCTGGGCGCCATCACGATCGGATTTGGGGTCATGACAGAGGGTCTTCGCTAGGGAGACATGTCAGTATCGAAGTATGAGATCAGATTCACAGAGCTATCTAGATATGCACCGTGGTTGGTTCCTACTGACCCGGAGAGGATTGGATGTTTTGTTGATGGCCTTATTTATCCTATCCGTATTCTGATGACCCGAGAGAGGGTTTTGAGTCACTCTTTTGAGGATGCTATGGATATCGCTCACGACATAGAGAAAGATTGTTGCAGGGAGCGAGAGGAGAGGGAGGCCAAGAGGACTTGATGATCAGCAAGTTTTAGTGGCACTCAGAGTAGAGGCTAGGGTCAGCGGAGTCGAGGTTGCTCTTTCAGGTCTTCACAGCCGGCCCGCTTAGATCATCGTGGGTCGTCTTCTGGTTGTGGTTATCAGGGTTCGCACCAGAGCCAGCCATCTCTCAGCGCTATGCTAGCACAGAGTTCTCCACCTGCACCATCTGTCCAGGGTTCTACTCGACCTAGTTCATCAGCTGGACACTCCGGTGCTAGGGGTCCTTATCAGTCCCAGCCCCCAACACATGTGAGTTGCTTCGAGTGCAAAGACTTTGGGCACATCCGTAGAGAGTGTACCCGTTTTGTTCCCAGGCCATATCAGCAGAGGGGGCAACCCTCATCATCTAGTCCTTCAACTTCATCACTTGCCCCGCCAGCTATGGGCGAGGGTCAGGCAGCTAAGGGTCGCCCTTAAGGGGGAGGCCGATCAGGCGGTCAGGCTAGATGTTATGCTCTTTAGGGCCGATCTGACGCATTAGCTTTTGATGCAGTCATTATAGGTATTATTTTAGTCTGCCACAGAGATGCCTCAGTATTGTTCGATCCTGGTTCCACTTATTCTTATGTATCTACATATTTTGCTCCTCATTTGGGCACGACCCAATGGTGTCTTGTGTTGCCCGTGCATGTATCTACCCCGGTGGGTGATACCATTATTGTGGACAATGTATACCCATCCTGTCTAGTTACTATTGGGGGTCTGGAGACCCGAGTAGACCTATTGCTTCTGAGCATGATTGATTTTGATGTTATATTGGGCATGGATTGGCTATCTTCGTGTCATGCTATTCTAGACGGTCATGCCAAGACAGTTACTTTGGCTATGCCGGGCATTCAGAGGATCGAGTGGCGAGGCACGACTGATTATGTACCCAGCAGGGTAATATCTTTCCTAAAGGCCCAACGGATGGTTGGGAAAAGATATCTTTCATATTTGGCATTTGTGCGGGAGGTCGGAGCTGAGACTCCCAGTATTGATTCTGTTCCCATTGTGCGGGACTTTCCTAATGTATTTCTCTCAGATTTGCCGGGCATGCCGCCGGATAGGGACATTGATTTCGGGATCAATTTAGTGCCAGACACTCAGCCTATTTCTATTCTTCCATATCGTATGGCACCAGCTGAGCTAAAAGAATTGAATGAGCAACTCCAGGAACTCCTAGATAAGGGGTTCATTCGGCCGAGTGTGTCACCGTGGGGTTCACCGATCTTGTTTGTTAAGAAGAATGATGGCTCAATGAGGATGTGTATTGACTATAGGCAGTTGAACCGGGTAACAGTGAAGAACAAGTATCCTCTGCCTCGCATTGATAATTTATTTGATCAACTCCAAGGAGCTAAGGTATTCTCGAAGATTGATCTTCATTCAGGCTACCACCAGCTGAAGATTAGAGAGTCTGATATTATGAAGACAACCTTAAGGAAGAGGTATGGGCACTATGAGTTTCTTGTGATGTCTTTTGGGCTGAACAATGCCCCAGCCACATTCATGTATCTGATGAACAGTGTATTCCGTCCGTATTTGGACTCCTTCGTGATTGTGTTCATAGATGATATCCTAGTGTACTCCCGCAGCCAGGAGGAGCATGCCCAACATCTCAGAATTGTATTACAGAGGTTGCGGGAAGAGAAGTTGTACGCAAAGTTCTCCAAGTGTGAGTTCTAGCTCGAGTCTGTGTCATTCTTGGGACACGTGGTGTCCAGTGATGGTATTCAGGTGGATCCGAAGAAGACAGAGGCGGTGTAGAGTTGGCCCAGGCTGACCTCAGCTACTAAGATTCATAGTTTCCTGGGATTGGTAGGGTATTATGTCACGACCCCAAACCCCGGTCGTGATGGCGCCCAACACATTGCTAGGCAAACCCGACCATCTTATCCAATTACCAGCCAAGTATAATTAATACTAATTAATCGGCGTGATTAGCCTGTTTTCATAACAAATCAAGAAGTGTAGAAATGAAATACAAGAACACAGTCCCAACCAAATCGTGGTGTCACAAGTGTGAGCCTCTACAGATGAAATATCCTATACAAACAAGTCTAGGCAGAATGAAGACAACAAAATAATAAAGAGGGAGAAAACAGGTCCTGCGGACGTTGAAAGCTACCTCGAAGTCTCCACGAGATAGTAATGAATAAGCAGCACGTGACAGCTCAACTGCTCTCTAGCACCTGTGAATCTGCACAAAAAGTGTAGGGAGTGGGGTGAGTATATTTCAACTCAGTGAGTAATAATAATAAACAATAACTGAAAGCAAGAACACCTGTACTATCACTAAACAGTTCTAAGGCAACCCCCACAGCTTAGTCATCACTATAATGAGTACTCTGATCCCCAGTCCACATCTATCTCATCTAGGTCCCACACCGACCACATCCTCGCTCGTACCACTACGGTATACAGCCATCTCAATATATGGAGACATATACATCTGTCTATAACATATAAATATTTCAGTATATATATGAATATGAATAAGTATAATGCTGCGGCGCGTAGCCCGCTCCAATACATATACCGCTGCGGCGCGCAGCCCGCTCCAATACATATACCGCTGCGGCGCGCAGCCCGCTCCAATACATATACCGCTGCGGTGCGCAGCCCGCTCCATTTAACGTCGACGTCGCTCACTGGGGGTGTATACAGACTTCGGAAGGGATCCCTAGGCCCAAGCACTATAATAATGCGGCGTGCAGCACGATCCACACAAATATTACTGCGGCGTGCAGTCCGATCCAATATATATATGTATATATCTCTATACTGCTGCGGCGTGCAGCCCGATCCCATAATATACACCAGTGCTCACTGAGAATGTGTGCAGACTCAGACTCCGAAGGGGCTCCTACAGCCCAAGCGCAATAATACTGCGGCGTGCGGTCCGTCCCACATGTATATTACATGTATATTACATGTATATTACTGCAGCGTGCAGTCCGATCCAATATATATACTACTGCGGCGTGCAGCCCGATCCAATATATATATAAAATACCTCATAATGGGTCCTCGACCCTATTCCAGTCAGTATATACTTGGCCTCTCAGGCCCAATATAATATATCACAGTGGGTCCTTGACCCTGTCTCAGTCAATATAGACTTGGCCTTTCGGGCCCAATATAACATCTCATAGTGGGTCCTTGACCCTATCTCATCTCAATCGGTATAGACTTGGCCTTTCAGGCCCACTCAGCTAGAACAGGGAATTCCACCTTAGATAATCTCTCTCAATGTACACATCTAGTACGGGCTCATATTATGCTTTACAGCTAGAGCTACGGCTGAGTGTAGGTTTCCAACACGATATAAGGGTCACCTAGCTCTATAGGTTCCCTAATGCTCTACAGATCGGCACAAGGCCCCAAACATGGCTATTAGCCCAATTGTACAGTTATAATCTCATTAACAGTCATACAACATAGTATTCTATTAGCCGGGAAGGACCAAGTCCGAACCCTCAATCACAATGTCACTACGCTCGTCAGAGAACGCGTGTCTCATCTCAATATAGCACTGTGAAGTGCTAGTACGGGGTTTCAAACCCTCAGTACATTGTTTACTACTACCACTCACCTCGAACCGGTAGAAGCCTCGGTCCGCCTTGCGCTTGCCTCGCAAATCAATCTCCTCGGTTGCCAAATCTGCTCAAAATCAATGATAATATATCAATATATGCTAAATTCACGTAACCCATTCGAAATAACCCAAATTGCATCAAAACCCACAAAGTTGTCAAAACCCGACTTTTGGTACGCTTCTCGAAAAATTATAAAAGTTACATATTCGGAACCCTCGTCTCAATACGAGTCTAGGCATATAATATTTACCAGATTCGGACTCCATTTGCCCGCTCAAATCGGTATTTTACCAAAGCCCTGGCCTAGGCTAAATTTCCCCACAATTTGATCCAATTTCGGTGAAATAAAGAAGGATTCTAAGATAAAAACACATATATTAACCATAAAACTTACCTCCAATGATAACCCGGTGAAATCCCATCAATTTCCATTCACTTTTGCTCTCCAAGACTCAACAATGGAGGTTTTCAATTAATGAGTCGCGGATAATAATTCACGGGGTACTATTCACGGGTACTATTCACGGGGATTGTTCATTGCAGCAGCTTTTTATCTAAATTGCAGCACAGCCATTTTTCACTAAAATGGCTCTAAATCCATTATATGAACTCGAAATTAGACGATTCTTTTTCCTTTGGCTCCGTAATTTTGATACGGATCTAGTAGTTCAAACAAAACTGAATTTGGAGCTCATTTACTTAGTTCAATACCAATTTCGCTCGTTAAACAATTAACTCACATATCCCGTCAAAAACACAATCGCGACTTGATGAAATTAAACAAAAATTTCCAGATCAGTCCTATAATTCATGATTTAAATTCTCGAAGTCTCGATGTTAAATTTGGATCTCTACTACTAAAAATAGACCTTTGGATCATTACATTTAAAAAATCTTCCAAAAATGACCCGTTGGACATCCGAAACACACCCGAGACCCCCGAGACCTCAACCAAATATACCGACATGATCTATTACCTCATTCCAACTTGCTCGAATCATTAAATCACTATAGTTAACATCAAAATCGCCCGTTTTTAGCAAATTCAAGCTTAAGTTTAACTATAACTTTCCAAATTCGTTTTCGATCAAAAACCCGACCAAACGACCTCCGAATGACCTGAAATTTTGCAGGCACATCCAAAATCACCTAACGGAGCTACTGCAACTGTCGGAATTCCATTCCAACTCCCGGATTAAAATCTCACCTACCGTCCGGATTTCGCCAAAATTCAACCTTAGCCAATTCAAGCCTATTTCTACACCGGACCTCCAAATTCAATTCCGATTGTTCCCCTAAGTCACAAATCACCTCCCGGAACTAACCGAATCATCCGAATCCGATTCCGAGTCCTCTAACTAAATAGTCAACGTCTAGTTGACTTTTCCCAACTATTCCTTCTTCTAAGAGACTTTCTGTCTCAATTTTAATCAAACTCAACCCGGATTGACTCAAACTCACCCAACATGCATATTACAATATCAACAAGCATATAACGGGGGTAACAGGGTGATAACTCACATGATGACGGGCCGGGTCATCACATTCTCCCCAACTTAAGCAAACGCTCGTCCTCGAGCGGACAAAGAGGTCTACTGGAAGTGACCCAATAGCCGAATGTCCTTACCAAGCATATATTCGGGGCGATACCACTTCACCCTATCTTTCATAAGTCTGATAACATAGTATAGCTGAATTTCCACAGTCTAACTGAACCATAAACCACATTGCACTTTCCGAAATCATATACCAGTCTGAATCCCACATCTATACTCAAAGTACACACGATCCAACTGTAATAGCCAACTCACCACTCCGGGTGAGATCACATGATGTATTCAACAACCCGATCACTCGATACGATAGTCTCTAATCCCGACAACTGGCCACAATAACCAAATACTAGCAGAAAGAACCTTTCTCATTAGATAGAGTCTTATTCCAACACCTTCATATCCTGCCCACAGCAACTGAAGCACGCGATATACCGAACCCATCTCTCGGGTCAACCATTCGTGAATCTATTTCCCTTTTAAAACTGATACCACAATAAGTTTCGGAGCCAAACCTTGATATTACCTTTCTAACGAGCTGAAATCATATATGCTCGCTCTCATTAATGACTTGAATGATCATTTCGATTATAACACACCACACTGGTAACATGACACCTCAGCATCGGCCTAGGCCACAACGAGCACAACACATGCTCCAATAAGAACGATCTGAACACACTCGAATCATGACAACTGACTCGCACAAAGAGCCATAATTCAAATTCTTCCATACCATCACAACACATAACTGAGATTCTCATCTCACATCATAGAATTAGAGTACCTGAATCCTCCTCGAAAGGTCATAATATCACGTGGCTTTGCCACAACTCATGATTCTATCCCAACACTATTACTCATGGAGCACCTCAAGTCGCAATGCTCAAAACGGTCAGCCACACACATATTTAGGTCTGAACTCAAGCAATCAATCACATGCGGTGATACAATTAGTATATGCTATCGAATCCTGAATGGACACAACCGATGTGTTATTCCCCGAGCGATACCCAATACGGACTATTCCTCAGAAGAGAGGAAGTATTGTATACAAGGTACATATAGGAAGCTATATTTCCCACATCACACTGTTGCGGCGCGCAACCCGTTCCAATAGCATCTTGTGGCGGCGTGCCACCCGATCCAGATACCATATATGTGGCGGCGTGCCACCCGATCCAGATACTATACATGTGGCGGCGTGCCACCCGATCCACGCATAAATCTATCAAAAGGGAATGCATATCGACTCAAGTTGCTCATTGCAGCAAACATGTATATATAGCCTCGAGCTCGGTCACATGAAACTCATCCGACAAAGTTCCTCAATATCAGAACTGAATCGATGGTAGATACCTCTACACTGACATCCGCCACGAAGGCCCAACTGACAAAGCAATACCTACCAGCCGTCCGCTGGCCTTAGGGTACATCCACCCTGCTGGAGCATGATCTGATGCGCTCTGCCATGTAGTTTGCGACATGTTTCTGACATAGTCCATATCACATTAGTCTAGACAGTCTGACTTATGACAACCAGCCTGAAATCATATATCATTATTCAAATTCGTCATATCAAGTGACGAGATAGCCACTAGGGCTTCCAATTTCCGATAACCGCTAAACTGTGCCGATACACACGATATACCACCGCTGCGTAGGCGGGTTAAGAGAACTTCTAGTCTCCAACACATACATAACACAGGAATCACTATGCCTGATTCCGTACATCACCGTATGATTACATAACGCACCTCAAGCGTCCATTCATACCACGAAAGCCATTCATAAATTTCACTATGTCATCAACGACTCAATTATTACAGTCGATCCAACGGGAGAATACCACCATACCGCTAGATATTATCAATTTATTTTACCAGCCCCTTTTTACCACAGACTGCCGAAATACTAGCATAGTAATACCATTCTCCTAAATCACCAGGAAGATTGATTCTCAGATTATCTGCAGTTGCCCACGCTGCTTGAGGGTTTTAATGACTTCCCATATAATGAATTGATCTCAAAACCTTGAACATGCCGTTATCAACTTTCCATAACACATCGCATATACCATACCACACTAAAACAACAGGGAAAATTCATATCCCTTTCCCTACGTCGCAAACATTGGCGCACTCAACTAGTTAAGGACTTTCATGATCCCATATAGAGAAAACTCATTACACATTCCAAGCTTTACATACCAACAGGAAATACACTCATTTTCAAACCACGGTAAAACACATCACAAACCCTTTCTCCCAATTACATTGCATAAGTTAAATTGCCAGGACTGAGTCCTTATACCCATACCGTGTTACACAACTGCCAATACTCAAAAGCTTTTTTGCACAATATCGGCGAGACTCATTACTTCAAACATATACCAGGAATTAATCGTATTCCTTATCATACCATTTCGGTTTATTAACAAGTTGATCCATTTACCCAATTTCTTTTCTGATTCATCTTTTATTTAATACTAGTCTTTACTGTAGCACCACAATGCCTCAACCCATGTTAGCACACAAGACTCATACATAAGACCATACGGTCTAAGACCCATAGGCCATTGAATACTCTCTCAATTGTTTCCCAGAAATACCACATTCTACAATACTTTGTTTTGAAGAACTTCGTGCGATTTGAATTTGTTATCATTACCTTTCTATACGGATACAAAGAATCTCATCATCCCCATAACACAACAAAAGTCTTGATTTCTTCTAACGAAACCACGGTCTTTAGCCACGTACACAGTCTTAAGGCACCTGACTGTTGCAAGCGTAAATCTTGAACACCGCAAGGCTATTCTCGGGCGTCATTCACCCTTAACCAGTTATAATTCAACTTCCTTATTAAATAGAACCACTCGGGCCTTAATAGAACTCTGACACCGCAGAACATGATTACATACGGATACAATTAACTATCTTTCTTTTCTATACATCAAACATTCTTTAGCAATAGCCACTCAAAACCTCCTAGTATTTTCTCACATCTACGAAGCACCATAACCTTCGTCAGAATTTTTCCCAACATGCTTGGGGACAGAACCATCATAGCACAAAATAGTGCAATCAGTTAGTCAATAACAACCTCCCCAACTTGGCTCGGAGCCATACATTAAAGCACTTTTAGCCACTCATAGCATTCTTACTCAATTGATGCTCCAATGTTACAGTGAGATTAAACTCGAGCTATTTACAAACTTTGGCGGAGACTCGAATCATCGGAAATCTTAACTCTTTTGCAATTCTCGTATTCATTCACACGCAACAGCTAAGCCCATTCCTTAGGCGGCAACATCTTTTTTTAAGTCCCAAAATTTTCAAAAATTTCGGCAGAGTTTCCTTTGTAATTGGGCCTATCCACCTGCCAGAGAACCACCAAAATCATGCTAACGACACATCCACAAATTGACAAAGCATCACAATATATATCAACAATATTAATCTCAATACCACCTGTATTATATTATCAAAATTGATAAGTGGACATGCGTTTCACCTATTTGAATCATAACACAATAAAAATACATTTCAACCCTCCATTATCTGGGCTATTCCACCAAGTAAGAACATTTTCTTTCCTTAATATTTCTGTATACCTTCCATTGCCATAGACATTACACAGTACCAACATACTCAATACATAGCTATCTAGCCGCCATTCCCACAATCAGGGACAATACTAAACATATAAGTTCATAATACCAGTTCGTAAAATTAGCACCTCGGTGCTCAAGCCATATGCAAAGATTCGGCCTCAAGTCCTTCAGACCGGCCCAACATAAAACTTACGGAGATTACATCTCGCCCCTTAATCGAGAAATCATAAGCCATCAAGGCAAATTTATCACTAAGCACTCGAGTGCGCGCATCAATGTGCAAGAGGAATTTCAAGAATTACATCTCAAGCTGAATAAAACACGCACGATGAGAATTCCAAGAATTTGAAACTTTCCTAAAGGTTTGCAGCATCCCGAAGATAAGTACAGGCGTCCCCATACCGATCCACAAGACTCTACTAAACCGGCTCATGACTCGCGAGACCTGTTAACCTTGGCTCTGATACCAACTTGTCACGACCCCAAACCCCGGTAGTGATGGCGCCCAACACATTGCTAGGCAAACCCGACCATCTTATCCAATTACCAACCAAGTATAATTAATACTAATTAATCGGCGTGATTAGCCTATTTTCATAACAAATCAAGAAGTGTAGAAATGAAATACAAGAACACAGTCCCAACCAAATCGTGGTGTCACAAGTCTGAGCCTCTACAAATGAGATCTACTACACAATAAAGTCTAACCAGAATGGAGACAACAAAATAATAAAAAGAAAGAGGTCAGGTATTGTGGACGTTGGCAGCTACCTCGAAGTCTCCACAGAATGGATATGAATAAACAGCTGCGACAGTTCAACTGCTCTCTAGCACCTGTGAATCTGCACAAAAAGTGCAGGGGAGTGGGGTGAGTATATTTCAACTTAGTGAGTAACAATAATAAATAATAACCGAAAATAAGAACTCCGGTACTATCACTAAACAGTTCTACGGCAACCTCACAGGTAAGTCATCACTACGGTGAATACACTTGTCTCCTATCCACATCTATCTCAACAAGGTCCCACACTGATCAAATCCTCACCCGTACCGCTACGGTGTATAGCCAACTCAATATATATAAATATATATACATATGTCTATAATGTATAAGTATATAAGCATGTATATGGATATGTATAAGTATATTGTTGCGGCGTGTAGCCCGCTCCAATTCATATAATGCTGCGGCGCACAGCCCGCTCCATTTAACGTCGACGATGCTCACTAAGGGTGTATACAGATACCGCTACGGCGCACAGCCTGCTCCATTTAACGTCGACGGCGCTCACTGGGGGTGTATACAGACTTCGGAAGGGCTCCCTAGGCCCAAGCACTATAATACTGCGGCGTGCGGCACGATCCACACAAATATTACTGCGGCGTGCAGTCCGATCCAATATATATATGTATATATCTCTATACTGCTGCGGCATGCAGCCCGATCCCATAATATACACCAGTGCTCACTGAGAATGTGTGCAGACTCAGACTCCGAAGGGGCTCCTACAGCCCAATCGCAATAATACTGCGGCGTGCAGTCCGTCCCACATGTATATTACATGTATATTACTGCGGCGTGCAGTCCGATCCAATATATATACTGCTGCGGCGTGCGGCCCGATCCAATATAGGTATATATATATAATACCTCATAATGGGTCCTCGACCCTATTCCGGTCAGTATATACTTGGCCTCTCAGGCCCAATATAATATATCACAGTGGGTCCTTGACCCTGTCTCAGTCAATATAGACTTGGCCTTTCAGGCCCAATATAACATCTCATAGTGGGTCCTTGACCCTATCTCATCTCAATCGGTATAGACTTGGCCTTTCAGGCCCACTCGGCTAGAACAGGGAATTCCACCTTAGATAATCTCTCTCAATGTACACATCTAGTACGGGCTCATATTATGCTATACAGCTAGAGCTACGGCCGAGTGTATGTTTCCAACATGATATAAGGGTCACCTAGCTCTATAGGTTCCCTAATGCTCTACAGATCGGCACAAGGCCCCAAACATGGCTATTAGCCCAATTGTACAGTTATAATCTCATTAACAGTCATACAACACAGTATTCTATTAGCCGGGAAGGACTAAGTCCGAACCCCCAATCACAATGTCACCACACTTGTCATAGAACGCGTGTCTCATCTCAATATAGCATTGTGAAGTGCTAGTACGGGGTTTCAAACCCTCGGTACATTGTTTACTACTACCACTCACCTCGAACCGGTAGAAGCCTCGGTCCACCTTGCGCTTGCCTCGCAAATCAATCTCCTCGGTTGCCAAATCTGCTCAAAATCAATGATAATACATCAATATATGCTAAATTCACGTAACCCATTCGAAATAACCCAAATTGCATCAAAACCCACAAAGTTGTCAAAACCCGACTTTTGGTACGCTTCTCGAAAAATTATAAAAGTTACATATTCGGAACCCTCGTCTCAATACGAGTCTAGGCATATAAAATTTACCAAATTCGGACTCCATTTGCCCGCTCAAATCGGTATTTTACCAAAGCCGTGGCCTAGGCTAAATTTCCCCAAAATTTGATCCAATTTCAGTGAAATAAAGAAGGATTCTAAGATAAAAACACATATATTAACCATAAAACTTACCTCCAATGATAACCCGGTGAAATCCCAGCAATTTCCCTTCACTTTTGCTCTCCAAGACTCAACAATGGAGGTTTTCAATTAATGAGTCGCGGATGAAAATTCTGTCCAGATTTTTTTTAACAAAATACTGTTCACAATGTACTATTCACGGGCTACTATTCACAGGGACTGTTCATTACAGCAGCTTTTTATCTAAATTGCAGCACAGCCATTATTACTAAAATGGCTCTAAATCCATCATACGAACTCAAAATTAGACGATTCTTTTTCCTTCGGCTCCGTAATTTTGATACGGATCTAGTAGTTCAAACAAAACTGAATCTGGAGCTAATTTGCTTAGTTCAATACCAATTTCGCTCGTTAAACAATTAACTCACATATCACGTCAAAAACCCAATCGCGACTTGATGAAATTAAACCAAAATTTCCAGATCAGTCCTATAATTCATGATTTAAATTCTCGAAGTCTCGAAGTTAAATTTGGATCTCTAGAACTAAAAATAGACCTTTGGATCATTACATTTACGCTCAAAACTGCAAAAATCTTCCAAAAATGACCCATTGGACATCCGAAACACACTCGAGACCCCCGAGACCTCAACCAAATATACAGACATGATCTATTACCTCATTCCAACTTGCTCGAATCATTAAATCACTATAGTTAACATCAAAATCATCCGTTTTCAGCAAATTCAAGCTTAAGTTTAACTATAACTTTCCAAATTCTTATTCGATCAAAAACCCGACCAAACGACCTCCGAATGACCTAAAATTTTGCAGGCACATCCAAAATCACCTAACGGAGCTACTGCAACTGTCGAAATTCCATTCCGACTCTCGGATCAGAATCTCACCTACCGTCCGGATTTCGCCAAAATTCAACCTTAGCCAATTCAAGCCTATTTCTACACCGGACCTCCAAATTCAATTCCGATTGTTCCCCTAAGTCACAAATCACCTCCCGGAACTAACCGAATCATCCGAATCCGATTCCGAGTCCTCTAACTAAATAGTCAATGTCCAGTTGACTTTTCCCAACTATTCCTTCTTCTAAGAGACTTTCTGTCTCAATTTCAATAAAACTCAACCCGGATTGACTCAAACTCACCCAACATGCATATTACAACATCAACAAGCATATAACAGAGGTAACAGGGTGATAAATCATATGATGACGGGCCGGGTCATCACATATTATCACTGATTTGTTCAAGGTTTCTCTTCCATTGCTTCACCCTTGACTAGATTGACTCAGAAGGGTGCTCCTTTCGTGTGGTCCGAGGAGTGTGAGGAGAGCTTTCAGAAGCTCAAGACAGCATTGACCACAGCACCAGTCTTGATATTACCGTCAGCTTCAGATCTTTGTACTATGTATTATAATGCCTCGGGAGTTGGCATTGGTCGTGTATTGATGAAGGAGGGTAGGGTCATTGCTTATGCGTCTCGTCAGTTGAAGCCCCATGAGAAGAACTACCATGTACATGATTTGGAGCTAGCAGCCATAGTTCACGCTCTGAAGATTTGGAGACATTACCTGTATGGTGTCTCTTGTGAGGTGTATACCGATCATCGCAGTCTTCAGCATATGTTGAAATAGAAGGACCTTAATTTGAGACAGCGGTGGTGGCTGGAGTTGCTTAAGGATTATGACATCACTATATTGTATCATCCGGGGAAGGCCAATGTTGTGGCCGATGCTTTGAGCCGAAAGGCGGTCGGTATGGGTAGCTTAGCTCATATTGCAGTTGGGAAGAGGCCCTTTGCATATGATGTTTAGGCTCTGGCCAATCGGCTAGTGATGTTGGATGTTTCTGAGCCGAGCCGAGTATTGGCTTGTGTTGTTTTTCGGTCTTCTTTATATGACCGCATCAGAGAGTGTCAGTATGATGATCCACATTTGCTTGTCCTTATGGAAAGAGTTCTGCACGATAATGCTAGAGATGTGACTATTGATAGTGATGGTGTTATGAGGATGCAGGGCTGTATTTGTGTGCCCAATATAGATGGCCTTCCAGAGTTGATATTAGAGGAGGCTCACAGCTCGCAGTACTACATTCATCCGGGTGCCACAAAGATGTACTAGGACTTGAGACAGCACTACTGGTGGAGAAAGATGAAGATGGATATTGTTAGGCATGTAGCCAGATATCATAACTGCCAGCATGTCAAGTATGAGCATCAGAGACCAGGCGGTGTTCTTCAGCGTATGGCTATTCCCGAGTGGAAATAGAAGAGGATTACCATGGATTTTGTGACTGGGCTCCTTCGAACTTCAAGGAAGTTCGATTTAGTGTGGGTGATTGTTGATCGGTGACCAAATCCGCACATTTCATTCCAGTATGTACTACTTACTCATCGGAGTAGTTAGCGATGGTCTTTATTCGGGATATTGTCAGGTTTCATGGGGTTCCAGTGTCTATCATATCTGACAAGGGCACTTGTTCACTTCTCAGTTCTGGAGAGCATTTCAGCGGGAGCTGGGTGCGCGGGTTGAGTTGAGCACCGCATTCCATCTTCAGACAGATAGGCAATCTGAGCTCACTATTCAGATCCTGGACGATATGTTAGGTGCATATGTGATTGATTTTGGAGGTTCATGGGATGAGTTTTTGCCACTTGCATAGTTTGCCTACAACAACAATTATTAATCGAGTATTCAGATGGCCCCGTATAAGGCGTTGTATGGCAGACTGCGTAGATCTCCCGTGGGATGGTTTGAGCCCAGTGAGGATAGATTGATAAGGACTGAGTTAGTTCGGGATGCTTTGGATAGAGTGAAGTTGATTCAGGAGAGGCTTCGCACAGCACAGTCACGCCAGAAGAGTTATGCGGACTGTAGGGTTTGAGAGTTGTCTTTCATGGTTGGTGATAGAGTATTGCTGAAGGTTTCACCCATGAAGGGTGTTATGTGGCTTGGGAAGAAAGGGAAACTGAGTCCCAGGTTCATTGGTCCTTTTGAGATACTCAGGAATATTGGGGAGGTGGCATATGAGATGGCCTTGCCACCTAGTTTGTCCAGTGTTCATCAAGTATTCCATGTGTCTATGCTCCGGAAGTATGTCGGGATCCATCTCATGTGTTGGACTTCAGTACGATTCAGCTTGATGGTGATCTATCTTATGATATGGAGCTAGTGGCTATTCAGGGTACACAGGTTCGAAAGTTGAGGTCTAAGGATATTGCTTCAGTCAAGGTGCAGTGGAGAGGCCGGCCCGTGGATGAGGCTACTTGGGAGATCGAGCAGGAGATGCGGAACAAATATCCTCACTTATTTGAGTCTCCAAGGATGTTTCTTGACCCGCTCAAGGACGAGCGTTTGCTTAAGTTGGGGAGAATGTGATGACTAGGCCCGTCATCGTGTGAGTTATCACCCTGTTTTCCCCGTTATATGTTTGTTCATGTTTCAATATGTGTGTTTGGTGAGTTTGAGTCAATTCGGATCGAGTTTGGTTGCAAATGAGACAAATAGTTTCTTAGGAGAAGTCATAGTTGGGAAAAGTCAATCAGATGTTGATTTGTGAGTTAGAGAGATTGGAATCGAATTCTGATGATTCGGTCAGCTCCAGGAGGTTATTTGTGTCTTAGGAGAGCGATAAGAATTGAATTTGGAGGTCCGGTGTAGTTTTAGGCTTGAATTGGCTAAGGTTGAATTTTGGCGAAATACGAACGGTAGGTGAGATTTTGATCCGGGAGTCGGAATGGAATTCCGACAGTTGCAGTAGCTCCGTTAGGTGATTTTGGATATGCCTGCAAATGTTCAGGTCATTCGGACATCGTTTGGTCGGGTTTTTGATTGGATGTTGGTTTCAGAAGTTCTAGTTGAAACTTAGGCTTGAATTCGCTTTGATTCGATGGTTTTTGTGTTTAAGGGTGTGTTTTTATGATTGGAGCAAGTTCGTATCATGTATTGGGGGTAGGTTCGTGTCCCGGGGCACCGGTATAAATCCGGGGGTCCAATCGGACCATTTCTTGCATTTTGGAACTGTTGTTGGCTGCTGGTTTTTGTTGCAGGCAGATGCTCTATGCGATCACATATAGGTGATGCGATCACATAGAAGAATGAAATTGAGCCCCCGAGTTGTTCTTTGCGATCACGTAGACAGGGCTGCGATCGGATAGGTTTAGAATCTGGTTCTCTGCGATCGCATGGCTATTGGTGCGATCGCATAGTGTAATGTGGCCCTGGATCCCTAGAAGCCATTTGTTCTATGCGATCGCGGGGCAAGTGTGCGATCGCATAGTAGTAATTATTATCCTAGGCAAATGTTCTATGCGATCGTATTGAGGGAGTGCGGTCGCATAGCATTAAATATGGAGAGCAAATTTTTGTTCTATGCGATCGCAATAATGGGATGCGATCGCATAGTGTAATTACCTGGGCAGACAGACCTGTTAAGTAACATTTCATCTGCAAGGGTTTTCATAATTTCATCAATTTTGGGTAAGCTTTAAGAGCAAAGTGACGGGGTAATTGACGGGGATTTCATCGAAAAAACATTTGAGGTAAGTTTTATGGTCTGAATACACGATTGTATCTTAGAATCTTCATTTATTTCACTGAAAATGGATAGATTAATGGGGGATTTTTGCTCGAAGCCTAGGCAATGGTAAGTTACCGATTTGAATGGGCAAACGGGGTCTGATTTTGATAAACTTTATATGTATGGACTCGTGTTGAGATAAGGATTCCGAAAATGTAACTTTTGTCATTTTTCGAGAAGCGTACCGAAAGTCAGCATTTGACAACTTCGTGGGTTTTGGTGTAAATCGAGTTATTTCGATTGGGTTATGTCTATTTAGCCTATTTTGATGTATTCTTATTGATGTTGATCAGATTTGGCATCCGAGGAGGTTGATTTGCGAGGCAAGCGCAAGGCGAGCTAGGACTTCTACCGATTCGAGGTGAGTGATGGTAGTAAATGATGTATTGAGGGTTTGAAACCACGTACTTGCACTATACAGTGCTATGCTGAGATGAAACACACATCGTGTGACGAGCGTGGTGGTACTGTGACTGGGGATTTGGACTTGGTCCTTCCTGACTGATAGTTTACTGTGTATAATGAACGAGATTAAGCTTATAACCGTGTAATTGGGCTAGTAGCCATGTTTGGGGTCTTGTGCCGATCTGTAGAGTATTAGAAAAGTGTGTAGAGCTAAGTGACCTTATATCATGTTGGATACATACATTCAGTCGTAATCATAGCTGTATAGCATATCATGAGCCAATATTAGATGTGTACTCTGAGAGAGACTGCTTGGGGTAGGATTCCCTGTTCTAGCTGAGTGGGCCTGAGAGGCCAAGTCTATATTGACTGAGATGGGGTCAAGGACCTACTATGAGGTATGGATATACATACCGAATTGGCCTGCACGCCGCATCATTATACATATATATACATATATATTAGATCGGGTTGCACGCCGCAGACATATATATATATATATATATATATATATATATATATATATATATATATATATATATGGATCGGGCTGCACGCCACTGTAATATATAAATATATGGATCGGACTGCACGCCGCAGTAATATATATGTGGATCGGACCGCACGCCGCAGTATTATAGCGCTTGGGCTAAAGGAGCCCCTCCGGAGTCTGCACACACCCCCAGTGAGTGCAACTATATATATTGGATCGGGCTGCATGCCACAATAATATATCTATTATATTGCACACCGTAGCAGTACGAGTGAGGACTAGGTTAGTGTGGGATCATTGCGAGACAATTGGGACTGGAATTGGACTTATCACTGTAGAGATGACTTACCTGTGAGGTTACCTTTAGAACTGTGTAGTGAGAGTACAAGTGCTCTTATTATATATATATATACATACATACATACATATATATATATACATATATATACATACATATATATATATATATATATATATATATATATATATATATATATATATACACACACATATATATTTGGATTGGGCCGCACGCCGCAGCAGATACGAGTGAGGACTAGGTCGGTGTGGGATCATTGCGAGACAGTTGGGACTGGAATTGGACTTATCACTGTAGAGATGACTTACCTGTGAGGTTACCTTTAGAACTGTGTAGTGAGAGTACATGTGCTCTTATTCTCAGTTGTTATTTATTATTATTACTCACTGAGTTGAAATATACTCACCCCACTCCCCTGCACTTTCTGTGCAGATTCAGGTTTTCAGGAGGCAGTTGACCAATTGTAGCTGCGTCAGTACTATTACTCCGAGGAGACTTCGAGGTAGCTGCCGACGTCCGCAGGACCTGATCTCTTCCTATTTATCATTTTATTGTTTCTATTCTGCCTAGACTTGATTTGTGTAAGATATTTCCATCCGTAGAGGCTCAGACTTGTGACATCGCGATTGGTTGGGCTGTATTTTGTATGCTTCTATTTCCGCACTTAATGTTTTGATATGAAAACAAGCTATTAATGTTAATTGATTAGTACTAATTAATAACTGGCTGGTAAATTGGATAACATGGTCGGGCTTGCCTAGCAATGTACTGGGCGCCATCACGACCGGGGTTTGGATCGTGACAAAAGTCATGTAATGGAGTAGATAACCTTTGGGAGACTTGAGCATGTAAATATGGGGAAGAAAATAGTAGTAAATTTTATGATTTAGAGATTATTAGACCTCATTCTAATAATTTTTCCACATTGCGTTGCATAGAAAGATAGTAATCGAGCCATATGAGCCAATGAAGGGGTCAAACAGTGAGGATGAGAGCGCCTATATTTTTGAATTTGTTGTGCCAAAAAGCAAAAATTACATTTCTTATCTAAAGGTCGAGAGGCACAGAGTGAAAAATTTATTACTTAGCCTGGTTATCTTTGTTGCCCCACCAAAGCTGCATAGCCACATACTGGATGCCATGTTAGGGGTACAAATCATAAGTTCAAGGTGGAGACAAATATTTATTCAAGTCGTGACACGACTTTAAATTAGGCGCTTATTGGGAGGGAACCCAACTTTACTGCTTTCGTTTATTCTTATTTATTATTTTATTTTATTTTTTATTTTATTAGTGTTTGTAGCATTTTTTTTAGGATTTTGAGCATAGAAGAAAAGCCATTGGAACTATGCAAAAGCGAGCTATGTGGTTGAAATAAGTGTGGGGTAACCGCACAAAGAATCGTACCTTGGAGAGGTCTGAGAATCCCGTGAGCTGCTAATGCTTTGATCTTTGGCCTACCAGGGAGTCTCTTTTACACTCTTGTTATTTTTAGTGTGCATTAAGGATATTGCACAATTTTAAGTGTGGGGTGAGGAGATTTTCTGGGTGATTTTATGTGCTATATTAGCTTAGTTATAGTACTCGTTCTTCGTGTAGTAATTTTTATTTTTCTTAAAAAAATCAAAAAAATTTGGACATTTCCAGATGATAGATTTTGTGGACAACTTTCTTGAGGGATTAAGTTCCAATAAAAAGGCGATCTCTTAGTTTTTTTAGATAGCAATAATCCTCTATGGTTTTTCTTTGTGCAATGGTTCTTTTCCATGGGATGTAGTTTTAACTTGGTAGTAGTATTTTATTTTTATTTTTAGAATAGATTAGAATTTAGGAAATAAATGGAGGAAGAATGATGAACCTAGGCTCCCTTGACTTGTTTGATAGTAGCATATTTAGGCTTTAGCACGTGTAGTATCTTCCCTATGATTTGGAATTATTGATGATGCCTTGTTTAGTTGGATAGCACGTCTTGTGATGCCTATGTCTCGTTTTCTTGACTTATGTACACATTGTGCTTTATGCTTAACATATTGTGGCTTTGTGAATACTTGTATTTGTTTGAGAGTCGGAAGGAGACCGTTCTTAGTGAGTCATGTGCCATGTCTGGTGAAGTTTTTGTATAGTCTATGTATTGTACTTGTGTCTAGAACTTGCTTGATATGTGAGTTAAAATGAAATTTTAGGTGATGTTCGGTATGAAAAGTGATTTTAGGCTTTCTTTGATCTTTTTTAGTTGTATTACTTATCACAAATAAAACTTATCCCTAATTAACCATTTTGAGCGTATAGACTTTTATTTGGCACAACCATTACAAGCCTATTGTCACGACCACAACCCCAATCCTGATGGCGCCCAACACACTGTTAGGCAAGCCCGACCATATACAGCATTAACCCGAATTCTTACTCAGATTTTAGATAATTAACACAGGAAATTTTACTAATTCATCACATTCAAGTTCTCATTTTATAATAAAACGTGGAAATTCAATTAAAATAACACAACATAGCCCAATACAATCTGGTGTCGCGACCAAACTTATTAGTTAACTTTCGGTTGACTTTTCCAAACCAAACTTTCCTTAAAGAGACTAAGTGTCTCATGTTCTATCAAAACCAAATCTAAATCAACTCTAACACATCAAATACCACTAATAAAACATGAAGAAGCATAAAATGGGAGAAACGGAGCGGTAACTCATGAGATGACAGGTCGGGTCGTCATAGTTGTATTGACATTGTAGTGTTCCATAATCTCAATCCTTTCAGGCGTAATCTCTAAACTACTTTAGTAAAATTCATAAAATTCGTTGTTTGTTTTAGGCGCGCTATCATGATTATAGTGGCTACGGGTATGGTTCTCATCACGTAGTTGTGTCACGACCCAAACACGTTCGTGATGGCGCCCAACCCTAAAGCTAGGCAAGCCTGACCAACCATCATTCTCATATTAATAATAAATCTAAAAACTAATAATTTAAGGAGAATATAATAGTTGTAGAATAACAATCCAATATTTATAGAAGGAAAATACTGAGAAGTGTGTAAAACCGATAAAACACTCCCAAACGATCTGGGTCACCAGTCTAGAGCTTTTAAATAAAACCGGATAACAACGTCTGAATAAAATACTCAAGTCTGAAAAATCTATATATAAATAAACTGGAATAAGAAGAGAAGTCAGGTCCTGCGAACGTCAGGCATCTAACTCAACAACTCTGATAACTCTGGAAACATGTCTGCTTAGCTAAACCTCAGGTGTATCTGAATCTGCACACCAAGGTGCAAGGAGTAGGGGCGAGTACTAAGTACTCAGTGAGTAATAAGCATATAAGATATCTGAAGATAAGAAATCCATGAAATTCCACAAAGCAAAGCTAAAACTAACAGTCTGATATCCTACTACAAACCGGCAACAACAGCTAATAATAGTTAGCACAAGTAAATAACTATGCATGAATCCAATGCAATGCACATGGCGCTACGGCGTGTAGCTCGATCTATTTAACGTCGACGGTTCTCGCTGGGGATGTGTACAGACTTCAGAGGGGCTCCTTCAGCCCAAGAGCAATATAATCATAACATTCGCTGCGGCGTGCAGCCCGATCCATACTGAGTCCATAATATGTATAATAGTCACATAACATTTTCAATTTATTTTTCCCAATTTCCAATTCATTAAAAAGAATATACTTTAATTATTTAATTCTAAGAAAAGTGACTTAGCATTGCATCATAGTGATTAAACATAGGAGTGAGATCAATTATTTTACAAATCATGCTGTCACAATGATATTCATCCTCTAAGGATACTACAGGTCGGCACAAGGCCCCAAACATGGCATTAAGCCCAGATATATTCAACACATGGTGCGTATCAATCGCCAATAGAGAATGTTTCTTGTTCGGGATGGACCAAGTCACAATCCCCAGTCATAACCAATCCCGCACCTACCATGGGGTGCGAGTCATGCCCTAAATAGCGTCACAATGTGTTAAGCCGGGGTTTCAAACCCTCAGGCCTTCATAAATACCAACTACTCACCTCTAACCGGTTGTAGACACGTCCGCAATTCCTTTTCCATTCATATCGACCTCCCCGCGTGTTGAATCTAGTCAAAACCAAAGAAAATACATAAATATGGGTCAAAGAAACATAACCTAATAAAAAATACTCGAAAATTATTAAAATTCACGAAGTTGGTAAAATCCGAGCCCAGGGCCCACTTCTCAAAAAATTCTGGAAAATATACCAACAGATTCATGGTCTCACCCCGAGTCCGTACATATAAAGTTTATCGAAAGCGGAGCTCAAATGGCCTTTCAATTCCTAAAATTTCGTTTTCAAGAATAAAGCCCTAGTTCTTCATAATTTCTACCCAATTTCATGAATTTGAGTATTGGTTCTTGCATAAAATGATGTTTTCTAGTCAAGAGACTTACCTCCAAGCAATACCCGTTGAAAACCCTCTTCAAATCGCTCAAAAACCTCTCTTGGGGGAGTAAAAATGGTGGAAATATTATGAGGCTCACGACTGAAATTTTAACCGTTAATCTGTTCTGCCCAGACATCTCCTTCTATGTGATTGCATCAGTCCAATTGTGATCACATAGACTAAAAATTTCAGGCCCTGAAATCCTCTTATGCGATCGCATAAAAGCCCATTGCGATCGCATACCTCTGCCTCTACCAACTATGTGATCGCATCAGTCACCCATGCGATCACATTGAACAAGTTTCTCTAACTGTGCGATCGTACACTCCTTCATGCGATCGCATAGAGCAAAAATCACCACCCCCTCAGAACCTTCTATGCGATCGCAGACGTACCTATGCGATCGCATAGAATAAAATTTTCTGCAATATTTCTGTTGCATTAAACATGCTAAAATTCCCCATTGGCCATCTGAATTCACCCCTAGGCCCTCGGGACCTCAACCAAATGCACAAATATGTTCTATTACTTCATTCAAACTTGCTCGTAATATAAAAATACCATCATAAACATCAAAATCATCTAAGTACCACGGATTCAAGCCTAAGTTAAACTAAAACTTTCCAAACTTGCATTTGATCAAAAACCAGACCTAAACACCTCCGAATGATCTGAAACTCTGCACGTATATCCAAATTCACCTAACAGAGCTACTACAACTCTTCGAATTGCATTCTGACCCTTGGATCAAAATCTCACCTACTATCCGAAATTCGCCAAAATCAAACCTTAGCCAATTCAAGCCTAATTCTATATCGGACCCCGAAATTCAACTCTGATTATTCTCCTAAGTCATAAATCCTCCCCTGAAACTTGTCGAATCATCAGAAATTTATTTCGAGTCTTCAAACTCATAAGTCAACCTTCGGTTGACTTTTCCAAACCAACATTCTCATAAAGAGACCAATTGCCTCATTTCTAACCAAATTCTATCCGAATTACTTCAAATTCTCCAAACACATATAAAAAAATATATAAAAGCATAAAACAAGAAAAGTGTGCGGTAACTCCCGTAATGACGGGTCGTGTCATTACAAGTTGTGATTATTAATTTCAAAAATTTAGGGGTACATTTATGAGATCCGCCCCCAATTTAATTTTTCTTTTTATAATAAAGTAAACACGTTGTTGACCATGGGTACGATTCTCATCACATGATTCGCAAACATATAATCAATAACTAATTGTATAACACTTGGATTACTAAAAGCGATTTAAAAGGCATAGTGGGTACATGTATTTGGGTTTGGGTTTGGGTTGGACAGGTATGGGTATCGGGCTAGGCTAGGTCCAAAATTGGGTATTTTCTAAGGGCAAGATTTTAAATATCCAATTAGCTTAATACAAAAATTTCATAAAACAATTTATAAATGATGAAAATGTAATTTGTGCATGAAAATTCATTAAAATGCATACTTAATATATAAAAAGTTATTTTCTATATTGTGCATATATATAGGCTATTATTGCAAAATATGCAAGTCTAGCTTTTAAAATGCAAATGTGATTGTAAAAAAATAAAATTAAAATATTTAAGCATTATATGGACATAAATGATAAATTTAGATTGTTAAATAATTATAAAAATAATATGAGGAATAATTATTATCTATTTGTATAATAAAAATATAGAAATAAATTGATGTAAGGCCGTTGAATTATAGAAAAATTATAAAAACACTTGTGCATTTTTGTAAATGCGTATAAAATATTTTGAAAGTATGTATGCATATTTAAATATATATGAGGGAAAATTGGGTATCATTAGTGATAACACCTAGTCTCTACATCTAGGTATGTCTAACGATTTGCGGAAAATGGAAACGAAGATATGAAACTAGCAATTTACGAGTACTATAATAGATTATATTAAGATGTTGCTAGGCATATACAATAACAGTACTCTCGATTAACTTTAACACTCCCAACCCGGAATCTCATGAATCACAAACTAGAGGAAATACATATTGTCTAACTCCGAAAGTCTAAACAAAAGATAGTACAGAAAGTCAATAGCTACAAGATAGAATAGAGAGGGACCCCATAGTCCCGGGCGCTGTAGATATACCTCGAGTCTCTGAAGATCGCCTTGCCTCGCTAATAGTATGGATGAGCTAAAGAATATGGATATGCAAAAGTGAATATCCAGTACATCTACCTGGTGCTGTCCAATAGTCCCAAATATAATGTGCGGGGGAATTACCGGAATATCGATCCATAATCCCAAAGTAAACATGCAGCGAGATCTACAAAAATACTGGTTTGTAGTCCCAAAGTAAACACACAACAGTTTCAAGAAAGACTCTACTGTTCTATTCAAGTTCATACCATGAAAAGCAGAGATTTGTATTCTAAACATGCCGCACATAATTCAAATAGACAGTATAAGTAGATAGTCTAATTAAGTCTCTTAAGCATGCTTTCCTAAGCTAAACATTAGGCTTTAAATACAAGTAGCATTTAACAAAATGAAAACACAGATATTTTCTTAATGAAAATAGGGTTCTATCAACAATTAGCACATGTACACACTCGTCGTCTCACGTACATGACACTCAAATAACAACATAACCAAAAATTCTAAGGGGATTTCCTCCCCCCTCCCACGAGGTTAGGCAATCCACTTACCTCGAACCATCTTAAAATCAATCCAAAATCACGCTCTTGCCACAAGTATGCAACTCTGGGTGGCCCAAATCTAATCAAATTAATACCATAACGTAAATACAACTACAAACAACTAATTCAGCTAATGAAATCGAAGCTAAGACAAGAAAATCGAAAAATGCCAAAAATCCTCATACGGCACATGGCTCGAAATTGTGTAAAATTTAGAAATTCTGAACACCTGATCACTCACCAGCACACTCATAAAAAATCATTAAAATCCGACGTCAAAACGTCACTCAAAACATAGTTTTCCAATCGGGAACCTTTTTCCCATTTTCAAACTTTTATCCCCCAAATACCTTAACAAGAACATGAAAACAATAATAGATTATAGTTCTAAGATCAAAATCAAGTTAGAAATAGTTACCCAATGACCCTCCTTAAAAATCCCACACAAACTTATCTCCCACCGAGCTCCAATTCGATTTTGCGTTATAAAATCTCAAACCCTCGAATTCTCTACATCTGCCCATCGATATACGGTTCTACAACCATGGGACCGCACCAGCGGTCCTACTTCTATGGCAAATAACATCCACATGCACTCAAAGAATCGTGGATATGGTCCTCTTCTATGGTCCTCAGGCCGCCTCTGGGACCAACTCCTATCAGCGCACTTATGGTTCCCAAATAGTTTTTGCGGTGCCGCACCTATGGTCACACACACGCAGGTGCATTCAGTAAACCTTAGATTTTTGTCCAAGACCAATTCATTACTATTAAGCATCTAAAACTTTCCCAAGGACCCCGGGACAACAACCAAACATACAAACAGGCGATAAAACATCACAGGAACTTAGTCCAACCCTCGACTCACATCAAACAATGCTAAAACCACGATTCACCCTCCAATCCAAACCTAAAGAACTTGAAATTTTAAGAAACTACAAGTGTTGCCAAAACTACCCAAACCAAGTCTGATTGACCCCCAATTTTGCACACAAGTCAAATTCAACACTACTGAGCTATTCCAACTTTCGAAATCAAATTCCAACCCCAATATCATAATCTCACTTTCGATCCAGAAACATCAAAAATTAAACTTTTGTCATTTCAAGCCTAAATAAGGTACGGACCTCCAAAACACAATACAAATATACCCCAAGCCCGAAATCACCCAACTGAGCTAATAGACCTAACAAAATTCCATTCCGAGGTCGTCTTTTCATTTCTCCAACTACGGTCCAAATTCTGAAGCTTAAACTCTCATTTAGAGACTAAGTGTTCAAAAACACTCCAAATTTCAAAATGAATCCTCCTGGCAACTCACAATAGCATAAACAAACACGGGTAAAGCACTTAATAGAGGATCAAGGCGTTAATTCTTAAAATGACTGGCCGTGCCATTACAGTTGAACTCGTATCCCGATGGGGATTTGATTTTTATTAAATTTGTCAGGTTCTAAGGTGTGGGCCCGGGGGTCCAGTTTGGACCATGTTTTGTATTTTGTTAAAGATTAAGAGTTTAGGATACAGAATAGTTTCTTATGAGTTTTATTTGTGATTTAAAGTTGTTTTGGTTAGATTTGAGCTGTTCAGAGGTCTTTTCTCCCGAGAAGTGCATTTTAGAGTATTGGTTTCTCGTCTTTGAAGTAAGTATCTTGCTTAACCTTGTATGGGGAACTTCCACTTAGGAATTGAGTCTTCTATGTTGATTGTAGTTTATGTACGCGAGGTGACGTGTGTGTGCTCGAACTTATTTATGGAAAGATGATCTTTAGTGTTCTTAGGTCCTTATACTCACTATGTATGAAGTTGTTTGTGATACGTTTAAGTTCCTATTTGATGGTTTCACTTCTACATGCTTCAGTTAGATTTAATTGATTTCGGATTCACTTTTACTGCCTATTTGACTTAGCTGGAGATTTTGCATCTTTTATCGTCATGCTATCTTTTCATAACAGCTCATTTTTAATTGAAATTGTTATTGTCTCATCCTATAGTTGTTTAGTCTTAATTGGAGTAATGATTATCTTCTGCTGCTTACCATTATTTGAATAGTTGAATATCCTTTGCAATTGCTCAACCTTAAAAAGAGATTAGATAACCTATATCTTAGTTGACATGTCTTTATTTAGAACAATTTGACTCATGTTGACGTCCTTATTGTTGACTTTTACATTGTGGGGTCATTGCTACAAGTTAGTTTTCTCTTGTTGAATTATTCCCTTTATGCCTAGCATTCTTTACTGTTGTTATTCCTTGTGAACCGGTTCTACCATTTCTTTGTGATTTAAAGTTCTTGAGGTGATTTACTCTCCGTACTTTGTATTATTATCATTTTTGTTATTTTACTTTTTGTGGTGATGTACTAGAATGGTGCCATGTTGTAATTATCATTTCAGTTGGTTGGCGCTGCATATTTACTTTGGCACTATGGGATGGTATCTAGGTAGATCTCTCTGTTGTGCATATTAACTTTGGGACTATGGAATAGTATACTGGTAGATTCCCATGCATATTATCATTTGGGACTACGAGACGATATTCCGATATATCTACATGTTCTGTATATTAACTTTACGACTACAAAATTGTAGTCATATGATGACCCAAAAGGTCTTGACTTCTTTTAGAAACAAATTATGTGTTCTGAGGCCTTCAAACGTCCTTTTTGACTTAACTAAATTTGCATGTGCGGTCCAAGGGTGTATCCACAAATTCATTTTGTTAAAATCTGTGAAAAATAATAAATTTTGCTTTTTATATGATTTTAGGTTGACTTCGGTCAACATTTTGGGTAAACGAACCCGGAATCAGACCAGTAATTTGATGGTCCCGAAAGATACCTCGGAAAATATGGGACTTAGATACATGCCCGTAATAAAATTCCGAGGTCCCAAGCCCGAGAAATGAATTTTTGAAGAAAATTATTTTCTGAAAAATAAAAAAAATGAAAATGAAAAGATGTTGAAATTGATGGTATCGAGCCCATAGTTTAGTTCCGGAGCCTGGTACAAGTAATAAGTAATAATTAAGTGGAACCTGTGAAGTTTGGTAAGAATCGAAGTCCGTTTAGTATAAATCGGACCTTTATTTTGGAAAATAGAAATTTTGGATAGTCTTGAGTAGTTATATGAATGTGAGGTCTAATTCATGGTTGTTGATATTGTTTTGATGATTTGACCACACGAGCAAGTCAATATGATATTTTTGGTCTTGTATGCCTGTTTGGTTTAGAGCCCCGATGGCTCGGGTGAGTGTTGGATATGCGACACATTGGATTTGGACATAGAACATAGTTGTTTCCGGTTCAGAGAAGTTGCAGGTCTTTGAACCAAACTTTGCTGCCCACGGTGTTTCTTGCGACCGCGGTAGGACCTCCGCGGCTGTGGTGGGACCTCCCCGATTGCGGTGGGATTTATGCAGTCCTCGGTGAGCAAGGCCATTCCTTTGTGGCCGTGCTCGATATTTTGCGGTCCGCGGTGGAGCTCTACGTCTACCGTCATTTTCAATTTTCAAAACCCTAAAACATAAGAGGCGATTTTTGAAACACACTTTTTGCCCCATAACAGAAATAAGTTACTTTTTAACTCATTTGTTTTTCTCCTTAACTTCTTCTTTTCGTGGTGGAATTGGAGATTTTGGGTAGAACTTAGGATTATTCAATTTAGGGGATTTGGACCTCGATTTGAGGTCTGATTTCAAAAGGGATTATATAATTGAGTTCGTGAATGAATGGGTAATCGGGTTTTGACCATATGGGCCCTGGGTCAATTTTTGAATTTTCGGGAAAAACTTTAAAAAATATATTTTCATGCATTACAAGTTATTCATTTAGCATTTATTGATATGGTTAAGTAACTGGTGGCTAGATATAAGCTAATCGGTGGTTGACTCAAGAGGTAAAGCGGTAGCTGAGCCGTGAATTGTGTTTGTGGTATTGAGGTATGTGTTTGGTCTAACCTTAGGTTGAGGGATTATGAGTTGTGTCTTATTTTCTTTGTGTTAATCGTCGAGTACAACGTACAGGTATGATGACGAGTATCTATATGTCAGTGTCAAGTATGCATGTCAGTCTCGTATTGTAATTGTGTGACCCTGTTTTGATTTGTTCCTTCTTAATATGTTGATTATCATTGTGAGTTCACTTTCCGGGCTGTTATGGTTTATGATAATATCTCCCTTGTCGGGATGTTATTGTTATGATATTATCTCCATTGCCGGGATGTTATTGTTTATGATATTGTCTCATTTGACAAGACATTGTTGTTGAACCTTGTGCCCTAACCGGGATTCTTTTGTGATTTATATAGATATATGAAATGGGATCGGGTTGCACGCCTATAACAAGAATATAAATTGAGAGCAGGTTGCACGCCTGCAGGAAGATATATGAAATGGGCTCGGGTGGCACGCCGCCACGATAATATTTGAAATGGGATCGGATTGCACGCTTGCAATGAGATATATGAAATATGAGTGAGTTTCATGCTTGCAACAAGATAAATGAAATGGGATCAGGTGGCACGTCGCCACGGCAATATTTTAAATGGATCGGGTTGTTCCAGCAACAAGAAAGAGATGAAAGTGAATAATGTGTTTGTGTTCTTATTCTTGTTAGTAATTAAATGTTTGCTACTTTACACTTCTCTTTGGTATTCTTTTG
This sequence comes from Nicotiana noctiflora, assembly GCA_032618575.1. NCBI lineage: Eukaryota > Viridiplantae > Streptophyta > Magnoliopsida > Solanales > Solanaceae > Nicotiana > Nicotiana noctiflora. Next base: position 171,324 of record JASVEL010006666.1, read on the forward strand.
TTATCTCATACTTCCCGCAACATGTTTTTCTCCCTCCCATCTTTACTGTAAATATCTGCTTTTATTTTTTGTTGTATATGATTTAACTGCACAAGATTATTTAGTAGTTTGGTCCTAGCCTCATCACTACTTCGCTGAGGTTAGGCTTACCAGCATATGGGGTCGGTTGTACTGATACTACATTCTGTACTATGTGTAGATACTGTTACTGGAGCATTTAGACTATAGTGAGGTTGCTGCCATGAGTAAACAGGCGACCTGAGGTAGTCCTGCAGACTTCCACTAGCCTTGTCGTCTCATTCCATAATTTCTTTCTATTTTTCACTTATTTAGAGACAAATTCATGTATTTATATTCAAACCTTGTTTGTAGTATTCTTAAATAATATATGAAATTGTGACACCAAATTATAGGTAGAGTTGTATTTAGAATTCCACAAATTTCGTCTTCTGCATTGTTATTGATATTATTATTTCCACTATTTTGACATGATGTTTTGAAATTATAAGTACTTAAAGACTTGAAAAAGGGTAACTACATTAGAATAGTTAGCTTGCCTAGATTTTACTAGTAGGGGCCATCACTGGCCTAGACCCCGAAGGGTGCCAAGTTCAGGTTGTTAGAAGAGTGTGTGGCGAGTTTTCAGAAGCTCAAGATAGCTCTGAGTACGACATTAGTGTTGGTTTTTACCACAGATTCAGGGCCATATACGGTCTATTGTGACGCATCTCGTGTTAGACTTGGTGTAGTGTTAATAGAGGATGGCAAGATCATTGCTTATGCTTCGCGACAACTGAAGATTCATGAGAAGAATTAACCAGTTCATGATTTGGAGTTAGAAATCATTGTTCACATGCTAAAGATTTGGAAGCCTATTTATAAGGCGTGTCGTGTGAGGTGTTCACGAATCACATGAGCCTGCAGTTTTTGTTCAAGCAGAAGGAGCTAAACTTGATGCAGAGAAGGTGGTTGGAACTACTGAAAGACTATGATATCACCAACTTTGATCATCCGAAGAAGGCCAATGTAATGGCTGATGCTTTGATAGGAAGTCAATCAATATGGGCAATTTTGCGTATATTCTGATTGGTGAGAGACCGCTTGCTTTGGATGTTGAGGCTTTGGCCAATCAGTCCTTGAGGTTGGATGTCTCTGAACCCAGCCGCGTGTTATCTTGCACAGTCGCTCGCTCTTTATTATTGGAGCGTATTCGAGATCGGCCTTATGATGATCCCTATTTGTGTGTCCTAAAGGACACAGTGCAACACAATTGTGCCAAGCATGTCACACTTGGGATTATAGAGTTTTGAAGATGCAAGGTCATTTTTGTGTACCTAATGTGGATGGACTTCGAGAGTTGATTCTATATGAAGCACATAGTTCCAGGTACCCTATTCATCCAGGCGCCACTAAGATGTATCCAAATTTTCGGTAGAATTATTGGAGGAGGAGGATGAAGAAGGATATTGTTGCATATGTGGCTTGGTGTTTGAGTTACGAGCAGGTAAAATACTAGAATCCGAGACCTGGTGGTTTGTTATAGAGGATTGAGCTTCCCAAGTGGAAGTGAGAGCGTATCACTATGGACTTTAATGTTGGTTTCGCACGGACTCAGAGCAAGTTTGATGTTGTGTGGGTTATTGTTGATAGGCTGACCAAGTCGGCACATTAAATTCCTGTGGCAGTCTCCCATTCTTCTGAAAGGTTAGCTGAGATCTATATTCGAGAAATTGTTCGTCTTTATGGTGTGGCTGTGTCTATCAATTCGGACCGAGGTATGCAATTTACCTCACTTTTTGGAGACTAATGCAGCGTGACTTAGGCACACGGGTTGAGTTGAGCACGACATTTCATCCTCAGATGGATGGGCAGTTTGTGCGTACTATTTAGATTTTGGAGGATATGATCTAAGCTTGTGTTATTGACTTTGGACGCTCGTAGGATCAGTTTTTGCATTTAGCGGAGTTTACCTACAATGATAGTCACCAGTCGAGCATTCAGATGGCTCCTTATGAGGTTTTATATGGTAGGTGGTGTCAGTCGTCAGTCGTCAGTCGTCAGTCGTCAGTCGCCAGTCGGGTGGTTTGAGTGGGGAGAGGCTCGGTTCTTTGGTACGAATCTAGTACAAGATGCCTTGGACAAGGTTAGGATCATTTAGGATAGGCTTCGTACAACTCAGTCTAGGCAAATAAATTATGCCGACCTTAAGGTTCGTGATGTAGCATTCATGGTCGACGAGCGGATGCTTCATTGTCGCTTATGAAGGGAGTGACAAGATTTAGAAAGAGGGGCAAGCTTAGCCCTAGGTTCATTGGTCATTTTGAGATTCTTGATTGAGGGGGAGAGATTGTTTATAGACTTGTGTTGATGCTGATTTTATCAGTCATGCATCCAGTGTTTCATGTGTCCATGCTTTGGAAGCATCACGGTAATCCATCCCATGTATTCGACTTCAGCACTATCCAGTTGGACAAGGACTTGTCCAAAAAGGAAGATCAGATAGGTATTCCAGACTGGTAGGTGCATCGGTTTAGATTGAAAAGTTTCCCTTTTATTCGTGTTGAGTGGAGAGGTGAGCCTATTGAGGCATCGATCTTGGAGTCCGAGTCCGATATACTGAGCCATTATCCCCTTTTTTTCTCTGACTCATGTATTCCTTCTTATGTTCGTTCGAGGACGAACGATCATTTTAAATGCGGAGAATGTGATGACCCAAAAGGTCATCACTTGTTATAGAACCAAATTCTGTGTTCTGAGGCCTTAAACCTCCTTTTGTCTTACCTTCATTCACGTGTGTAGTGAGGGCGTGTATCTAGAAAGTTATTATGTGAAAATTAAAGAAAAATGATAATTTTTGCATTTAAAATGAATCTAAGTTGACTTTGGTCAATATTTTGAGTAAATGGACCGGACCCATAATTTGACGGCCCCGGAGGGTCCGTAAGAAAATAAGGCACTTGGGCATATGCCCGAAATCAAATTTTGATGTCCCAAGCCTGAGAAATAAATTTTTTTAAAAATTGTTTTCTAAAAAATATAAGAGTTTTGGAAATAAAAAGATATTGAAATTGATGGTATCGGGTCGGTATGTTGGTTGCAGACGTCCACGGGCCTTGGCGTCTCCTTAGACAGTCTGTAAAATTGTGACATATATTTTTGGTAGAGTTGTATTTACACTCATGTACTTTGTATTAAGTTAAATTAGCATATTTCGTGTTCCGCATTGTGATTGATATTATTATTTCTGTTGTTTTGATATGACATTTGAAATTAAATGATTTAAAGACTTGAAAAAGGCTATTCAAATTGGAATAGTTGGCTTGCCTAGCTTTCACTTTGTCACGATCCCAACCATGCACTGGTCATGATGGCACCTCTCTTGAAGATGAGGCTAGCCAACTAACCCAAGTTATCTTTTTAGAATAGTTAACATTAATAAGCCGCTTTAATATGATTAAACAACCACAGTGTATCAAAAATCTCTTTATTAAGTGAAGAATAAAACCCAAATACATCTCAAACCGGTGTGTCACAAGTCACGAGCATCTATCAGAGTATACATACAACTATAAGACCTAAAATATACACATCTAGAATAATGAACCAAAAGAGAGAAAAAATGGTGCTACGAACGCATGCAGTCACCTTGCTACTTCTATAGCTCTGTATCTAATCAGCCAAAACCCGCTACCGGGTAAATAAATATCCGCATATGCTCGCGAGGTTAAGGGAGTGAAGTGAGTACTCCAACTTAGTGAGTAATAAGGGTATATAACAACTAAGGAGTAAGAAATCATGTAAAGCAAAATATCATGCGCTATAGGAGCAATGAAAAGCCCTTTGAGAGAAAGTAATGAAGCTATAAAACCTTTAGAAATATCTTAGCTCAGTACAAAACCTCTTTTGAAAATGACTTTTTCAACATTTATGCAAATGAATGCAAAAACAAATGGTGTAGATAAGCATAGAAGTTTGCCTCGCGGGCACCACACTCGGTTATCAGGTAATACCAAAAAAATAGGTGAATGTTACAAGAAAAGGTACAAACAACATATAATGGAAAAAAATGAAATAAGGTAAACACATCAAACAATACCAGTACCGCTGAGGCGTGCAGCTCGCTCCGCATATCGTCGCGGCATGCAACCTAATCCGTTTAACATTGCCGGGTGTCACGACCCGAATTTACCACCATCAGGAGCCGTGATGGCGCCTACTATCGAAGCTAGGCCAGCCAATCCTTAACAACAGAATATACTCAGATAATTAACTTTTCAGAAAAACTTTAAATCCAGTAAAGAAGAAATCAAATGCGGAAGAATATTGAACATAACACTACCCCAAAATCTGGTGTTGCTATCTCACAGACTACTATAGAATACTACAACCAAGTATAAATGAAAGAAAATACATAAGTCTGTTTCGGTACAATAAAAATAAACTAAATAAAGGATAGGGACTTCGGCCTGCGAACGCTGGCTAGGCTACCTCGAGAGTCCATGGACTGAGAGCAACTCCCAAGCAATATCCTACTGCTGCTACTGTACAAAAGCTGCTCCAACATTGTGATCAGTGCAAAAAGCACAGAAGTGTAGCATCAGCACAACCGACCCCATGTGCTTGTAAGTGCCTGGCCTAACCCCGATGAAGTAGTGACGAGGCTAGACATGACTTACTAAAATCAACCTGTGCAGATATATATATATATATATATATACAGATACAATATATATATATATACAACGACAACAGAAGAACGACAGGATTATATATCAAGGTATACAACTGAAAAGGGGAACATGCTCAAAAAATATTGAACAATGAGAGCAGGTCATCTGTGACATCATCAAACCAAATCATATTATTTACTTTCATAAGTGGCCGGCGCGCCACACGATCCCATAGTATGTATCATAAGTGGACGGCATGACACACAATCCCAATAACTATAATATAGGTGGACGGCGTGCCACACGATCCCAATAAATATCATATAAGTGGATGACGTGCCACACGATCCCAATAAATATCATATAAGTGGACGGCGTGCCACACGATCCCAATAAATATCATATAAGTGGATGGCGTGCCACACGATCCCAATAAACATAATATAGGTGGACGGCATGCCACATAATCCCAATAAATTTCATATAAGTGGGCGACATGCCACACGATCCCAATAAATATAATATAGGTGGACGGCGTTCCACACGATCCCAATAAATATAATAAGGTGGACGGCGTGCCACACTATCCCAATAAACATCATGAATGATTCATATAGCCTCTCTCAAAGAGTTCCCCTTTAGGGAAAACTCGACAATATAAGGATGTAGCCAATAAGGGTATCACTAGCAGCCCAAACATCTCAATAATGGAGATTACATATAACGCTCAACCGAATAGGGGAGCAACAACAATCATAATCTACATGTCCCGGCAAGGGATCCAACCATATTTCTTTACATTACTTACAATTTTGACTTCATAAAAGCCACTACCATTTGAGCCAAAGCTCCAAGAAATCTCATGCTTCATAAATAATTCCTCAACTAACTCATCATGTTGAATTCATCATTTGCTAGGAATGATTCTCGAAATATACCCCAAAGCAAGTACAAATAAGACTCAGTCGGTGTATAGATACTCATCATCATGCGTATACACCACACTCGGTCATTTAGCAAATAGCAAGCAACAATACTCTAGTCATATTCTCTCAAGCCAGGATTAGATCAAACACTTACATCGGTCCGAAAATAGTAATCAATCCTCTAGCACAGCCTTTCCACTAGAATCCGACTCCGAAACAATGGTATCTAGTCATTTTCAATTCAATAACATCAATTAGGGCTCAATAACACAATCCCATAGCCTAGAAATGAAATTCCCATCATTCTTCCAAAAATAGCAAAATCTGACACTGGGGCCCACATGGTCCAAACTCGAGGCTCGGACCAAATTCCAATCACCCATAATCCCACGAGTTAGAATATATGATTTATGTCAAAATCCGACTTCAAATTGAGGTTGAATCACTCAAAATCCCACAAGCCCTAGTTCTACCCAAAACCCCCATTTTCTACCTTGAATTCATGACTTAGGGCTAGGACTAATTATAATTAGGTGAAGAAATAGTGAAGAAATGATGTTAGGAAAACTTACCCAAGGAGTTATGGAGGAATGGGGGCTTGGAACTTGAAAATGGAGGGTGGAGGAGAAGAGCTCGTATGGGTTTTGAGAGAAACATCTCGTGCTAAGTGTTATGTTTTGGTATTAAATTACTAGGCAAAATTTTGTTCTACGCGATCGCCTAAACAGTGATGCGATCGGGGAGGTGAAATTCTATGGTCTATGCGATCGCGTGAGAGCTGCTGCGATCGCGTAGAAGTATTTTTGCTGGGGTGGTCAGTTTGCTCTATGCGATCACGTGAGATGGCTTGCGACTGCGGAGAGGAATGTCGGGAAGCTATGCGATCACGTGAAACAGGATGCGATCGCGTTGAAGAAGTAGCCAGGGTAGTGCGATCGCGTAGAGGAAAACCTCTATGTAAAATTGCAGAAAATTTGCCAGTTTCCTAAGTCCAAAAATACCCCGAACCACATTCGAAACACTCTCGAGCCCTAGAGGCTCCAAACCAAATATGCACCCTAACTAAACAACATCATACGAACTTGCTCGAGCGATCAAATCGCTAAAATAACATCAAAAACAAAGAATCAACCCCCAAAACTCAAAATTTCATTTCAAAGTTTATAAATCTCCGACTTTAGCTATTTAGGTCCAAAACACGTCAAACGACATCCGATCTCGACCAAATTTCACAGGAAGCGCTTAACCAATATTTAAGACATGCGGAACCAAAATACGAGCGCCATACCTATATTTTCTAAGTCATTTTCATTTCCATTTTCCTTATTAATTTCATAAAACAATTTAACGAAAAAAATTCTTTTACTGGGGTTCTCGAACTCGAATTTCGACTCTAGGCACATCTCGAGTCCTATATTTTTTTACGGACCTCCCGGGACCGTCACATCACTGGTCCGGGCCCGTTTACCAAAAATGTTGACCAAAGTCAATTGTATCAATATTAATATCAGAATTCTTCAAATTTTCCATAGAATTCATATATCTTAAAACAAAAACTTTCCGGCTTCATGCCTGGACTGTGCATGCACATCGAGGCAACTGAGAGTGAGGTTTTCAAGACCTCGGAAGCACGGAAAAAGGGAGAAATATGGTGATGACCCTTTGGGTCGTCACAACGGCACTCACTGGGGATGTACAAACTCCGGGAAGGTCCCCTTACGGCCCAAGCGCAATATCAAGCCATCTCGTGGCAACAAATATTGGCCCTCGACCTTATATCAGTATAACACTGCTGCGGTGTGCAGCTCAATCCAAAGGTATCTTAACATTATAGGCCCTCGGCCTTACTCAGTCAGCAGAATCACAATAGCCGCTCGGACAACAATAAAACATAATGTCCTGTCCAAAAATATATTTAGAAATATCAATTCGAGTGTTTAAGGCATAGTAAACTTGGCTGAGTTTTTAAACAGTTGAAAACACATGACTGAGTAGAAATATATAATTAAAATATTGAGGACTTACCAACAATAATCCCCGAAGTGTTCAAATAGTTGGCACAAAGACCAAATATGGCAATCAGCTGAGATTATGATGATAACAAGAAATTTCAGTCAAATACGTAGTAAACTCATCAATTAGGATGGACCATGTCACAATCCCTAATGGTGCTCTACCCCACGCTCTCTATCCGGCATGCAAGTCACCTTAATAGAGCATTATGATGTGCAAATCCGGAGTTTCAAACCCTCAGGATGTCATTTACAATCATTACTTACCTCGATCCAACAAATTCTCCAACTCGCGATGCCTCTGCCCCTCAAACCAACCTCCACACGCACTGAATCTATCCATAATCAGAGTGAATACATCACAATATGCCAATGGGACAATACCCAATCGAAAACAATCAAAAAAAATAGTGAAAACCTCGAAATTAGCAAAACCCAAGCCCACATCTCAGAAATTAGAAAATTTTACATCAATGGATTCCTTGTCACGCCACAACTCTATACACATAAATATTACAAAAATCAGAGTCCAAATAACCCCTCAAATCCCTATTTTACCTCTCTTAAGTTGCAAGCCCTAATACACATTTTTTACACATTATTTTCTTAAGGTTTCAACTCGAATCCATGTAATAACACCATGAAATTGTGTTTTGAGATCAAGAATCCATACCTTATCAAACACCGTGAAACTTTAAGGCCACATAAAACTTTTGTGCATAAGACCTAGTAGCTATGGTGTAATGGTCCGAATAATGTGTTAGGAATGCGTTGAATTCTTTATGGTGTAATGGTCCGAATAATGTGTTAGGAATGCGTTGAATTCTTCGCGGTGAGCTTGCTCGCGGTTCGGACCCTTGGTAGTGATTTAAGTTTCAAAAATGTAGAAAATCAATTTTTCCAGAAAAGTGTCAATTCTGCGGTTAGGAATGCGACCGCATATCTGCTATGTGGAGTGCATTCCTGCCGCAGAGTTTAACAGAAGGTTTAAAAAATTTGGTGTTGAGAATGCAGTCGATATGCGATCGCAGAATGGATCTGCGGACCACAGATCTACCGCATAAATTCTCGAAGGTTTTTGGGTGGCAAATCTGCGGTGCACTATGTGACCGCAGATCAAGAATGCGGACCGCATTTTGGTTGCATTCCGTAACAGAACTTGTGTAAATTTCGAGGCAATTGTGCGGTCATTATGCGGACCACATGTTGATTCTGCGATCGCAGATGCGACCGCAGAATTGACCTGGTCCAGGAATTTTATAAAATTCGACCCGACCTCTTTTTTAATATAACGTATTTCTCCTTCATTTTATCATATATTCTTACCAAAATTAGAGAGAAAAGAGAGGGATTTTAGTGAGAGAAGTCTTTCATCTCCAAAGATTGTTCCAACTACTTATTTCAAAGGATTCTAGGGCAAAGATTCAACTTCCCCAAATCATTTCAAGGTACAAACCTTAACTATTTTCTTTGATTTTCAGTTTTAAAATGAGTAAGGAGAGGGTTGCATATAATAGCTTTTGGAAATGGAATTTTACACTCATGCATGATTATTGAACTTGATTTTTAGTAAAGAGGAAGTGAATAGGCGTAAGAGTCTGCAAAACGAGGTCAGCAAAGATAGGGTGGCTTGGGTAGACATAAAGTAGGAAGTTAACAGAAGAAAACTCAATACCAGGTATGTATGGCTAATTTTGATTCTTGTGAAATCGCCCATATGTGTGAAATTTATTTGGTTCGTGTTAATTTGACAAATTGTGTGAAATTCTTGATGTTGTTGTTGGATACTTAAATTTGTTGTTGAACTATGAATGATGTAGTATGGGATATGGACCGGAAGATAAATGAGAGTCGAAATTGGTAATGAATTGTGAAAAATGGATATGATGGCATATGTGGTACCTTGTGGAAAAGAAACGAAACTCTTGAGGATTGGTAAGTCGTTGAACAATACGGTATGAACACTCTCGATTTTGGAAACATTGTAACTTGCTTGTAATATTGGTTTGAGAAGAAATTGTGAACATGAACCAACTTGTAAGTTGCTTATTTGAACTTGTTGTAATTGTGTGTAGTGCCTTATCTACTGATTGTGATTGTTGTGTTTGAAACTATACGGTGGGATCGGGTTGCGCGCCGCAACATGAAGAAATAAGGAGTGGGTTGGGGTGATAAGGGTGGCCGAGGTAATAAGGGTGGATGAGGTAATAAGGATGGAAAGTGATCGAAATCGCAAATGAAATTGATACAAAATCATTGATATGAAATTGTGAAAGGAGACAGCAGGAGAGTTTGCAACCTGTGGGGCACTGATTGCCCCTTTGTTTGACTACTTGTGATTTATGTGGTTGATTTGTTGTTGTTCTACTTGTTGACCTTAAATGTGCTTCGTGTTGAGTCTTGTGTGAAATGAGTAAAAGGTGGAAAACATAGTTAGCTGGCTTAATTGATCTTTAATGTAATTTATTGGTTGTCTTGTCATCATGATTCTTCTTTAACGGCTTGAGTTTAATTGGGACAAAGTTTGTCCATACATACCAGTACAATTCAAGTGTACTGACGTCCCTTTTACCGGGAACGCTACATTCATGTTATGATTGTAGGTGGATCAGTAGCAGGCACTTCAGTTCATCGGCAGTAGTATCCTTCATCTTCCACTGCCCATTTTGGTGAGCCCCTTTTTCCCTTGGGGCCCTGTGTGGTTCTCGCCACTTTTGTTTAGACTTCATTTTGGTTTTGTAAGGTATAGTCAGAGCCTTGTTATCGGCAAGTATTGTATTCCCTTTTGTATCCTAGAGGCTCGGTAGACATGTAAACTGTGGGATTCCAGTCTTATGTATATATCATATCATGTTGGGCGTTGTAAAAACTGTAAACTAGTTAAAGAATCACTCGTATGGTTTTGTTTGTTTATTGTTAAATCATTTATCATTAGTAAGATATTTGGTTAATGAGAAACAATCAGCACAGGGGTAACGCGTGGGAATGAAAGGCACCGAGGTCCGCTTGACTAGGGCAACCCGGTCAGGCGCCGGTCATGTCCCTCGATTTGGGGCGTGACAAACTTGGTATCAGAGCCTAAGGTTTTAAAGTGTCCTAGGATGTCTCGGAGCCATGTCTAGTAGTGCCCTTCTTATCGGTGTGTTGTCGACCACATCAGATAAGTTGGGGGCTACACGGGCATTTAGGAATTTACCTATTTCTTTGTTAATCTATATCGTGCGGTAAAGTGCAATGTGGAAATATCTGTGTCTAATTTGTGCCTTGTTCCCAAATTTTCAGAATATGGTGCCTAAGAAGAAGGCTAGATTCGTCCTTGGGGCCAATGCCGGCCTGAGTTCGGCTGCTAATCATGTACCCGATGCCGTGAGCGAGAATGACCCACCAGTCCTGAATTTGCCTGGCCCATCGTTTCAAAACCCAAGTGTCCCTATTCCAGTTACGGCAGAGGATGCCACCATCCCTCCTGCCAGTGTTCCTGACTCAGATACAGTTCCCTCTTCTGGTTCTGGTATATCTAATAAGGATCTTAGGGAAGCCATTCATATGTTAACACAGTTAGTGGCCGCCCAGGCCCAGATATCCCATGATGCCCCTGCATCCTCCAACGGACAGGGTGATTGCTCCGGCTCTAGAGTCCACCAGTTCTTGCGGTTGGCCCCTTTAGAATTCTCAGGCACCGATCCAAAGGCTGACCCACAGGATTTCCTTGATGAGATATACAAGACCCTCAGAGTGATGAAGGCTACAGATATAGAGGGGGTAGAGTTGGCCTCTTACAGGCTGAAGGGAGCGGCATGTTCATGGTTCGAAATATGGGAGGATTCCCGTGAGGAAGGGAGCCCTCCGGCCAGATGGGATGAGTTCGTTGTTGCATTCATGGACCACTTCTTGCCTGCTGAGATAATGGCATCCCGTGCCACTGAGTTTGAGGTCCTCAAACAGGGCAGTATGAGTGTTTGGGAGTATCACATGGAGTTCATAAGGTTGTCCAAGTACGCTCCTCATTTAGTGCCGACCATGGATGCCCGAGTTCGACGGTTTGTTCAGGGTCGTAGCCCTTTGTTAGTGCATGAGGCCGCTACAGCAGCTTTGCACTTAGATATGAACTATGGGAGGATCGTGGGGTTTGCTCATGCCACGGAGGCCAGGAAATTGAAGATTCGTGCAGAAAGAGAAAGTAGCAGCAGGGCCCGGTCAATGGGTCATTCAGGGAGATCACTTCCAGGGAGAGGGTCATCAGGGCCATCCCAGTCATATGCTCAGTCCTCCGCGAGTGCACCGCCACCTGTGTATAGTCATCAGCAGGGCAGTTATTCGGGACCCGGTTCAGACAGCAGAAGGTCTCGTCAATCTGGTCATTCTGGGGTGAGGTCCCAGCAGCAGGGGAGACCTACATGCCCCAAGTGTGGGAGGTTTCATACAGAGACCTGCTACCTTGACATCTCGGTATGATTTAGATGCGGGGTGAGAGGTCACGTTCACTGGGACTACCGTGCACCCAGTCAGGGTATGGGTAGGGGATCTGCTCAGTCATCCGATTCTTCGGCTGCTACATCATCGGCGTGTCCTCCAGCATCAGCAGGGCATGGTGCAGCTAAGGGTGGAGCTCATGGTAGGGGTGGGCCTAACCGATTCTATGCATTGAGTGGCCGCCAAAATGCCGAGGCTTCTCCAAATGTTTTTACAGGTAACATGTCTGTTCAGACTATTGATTGTTATGCCTTTATTGATCCGGGGTCCTCCTTGTCTTATGTTACCCCGTTCATTGCTTCAAGTTTTGGGATAGAACCCGAACAGACTATTGATTGTTATGCCCTTATTGATCCGGGGTCCTCCTTGTCTTATGTTACCCCTTTCATTGCTTCAAGTTTTGGGATAGAACCCGAACAGCTTCATGAGCCGTTCTCTGTGTCGACTCCGGTTGGTGATTCTATTATAGCCTCACGAGTCTATAGAAACTGTGTTGTTACGGTGAGTGGTCGTGTTACCACAGCCGGTCTTATTGAGCTTGGGATGGTTGATTTTGATGTAATTATGGGGATGGATTGGATCTATTCATGCTTCGCCAAGCTTGACTGTCGGACGAGAGTTTTGAGGCTCGAGTTCCCTAACGATCCAGTTATTGAATGGAGAGGTAAATGGTGTGGTGCCAAGGGGTAGGTTTATTTCCTACCTTAAGGCTTCGAAGATGATTAAGAAAGGGTGTATCTATCACTTGGTCCGGGTAACGGACACCACCTCGGATGTGCCTGCCCTCGAGTCTGTGCCAATTGTGAATGAATTTCCTGAAGTGTTTCCGGATGAGCTTCCAGGCATCCCGACGGATAGGGAGATTGATTTTGGGATTGACGTATTACCAGATACTCAGCCAATATCCATTCCACCATACAGAATGGCACCAGCAGAGTTAAGGGAGTTAAAGGAGGAACTGAGGGATTTATTAGAGAAAGGGTTCATACGATCGAGTGTGTCGCCGTGGGGTGCTCCGGTTCTCTTTTTTCAGAAAGAATGATGGGTCACTTCGAATGTGTATTGAATATCAGCAATCTCAACAAAGTCACCATCAAGAATAAATATCCTTTACCTCGAGTGGATGATCTGTTTGACCAATTGCAGGGAGCGAAGTTCTTCTCAAAGATTGATTTACGGTCCGGGTACCACCAGTTGAAAATCAGGGAGCAGGATATTCCTAAGACCGCCTTCAGAACTCGTTATGGTTACTTCGAGTTTTTGGTCATGTCTTTTGGGCTAACCAATGCCCCAACAGCTTTCATGGAACTTATGAATCGGGTTTTCAAGCCATTCCTAGATTCCTTTATGATCTTATTCATTGACGACATCCTCATCTACTCTCGGAGCAGGGAAGATCATGCCATTCACCTCAGAGCAGCATTGCAGACCCTTCTTCAGCATCAATTGTATGCCAAGTTCTCAAAATGTGAGTTTTGGTTGGAGTCCGTAGCCTTTCTAGGGCATGTTATTTCCAGTGAGGGGATTCAGGTGGATCCTCAGAAGATTGCGGCAGTGAAAGATTGGCCAAGACCCACGACCCCGACAGAGATTCGTAGCTTCTTGGGTTTGGCAGGGTACTATCGGAGGTTTGTAGAGGGATTCTCAACCCTCGCTTCCCCATTGACAAAACTGACGCAGAAGGCAGTTAAATTCCAGTGGTCAAAAGCATGTGAGAAAAGTTTCCGAGAATTGAAGTCAAGATTGACCTCTGCACCAGTATTGGCCTTGCCAGAAGGCACAAAGGGATTTGTAGTTTATTGTGATGCCTCCAGGGTCGGTTTGGGGTGTGTATTGATGCAGCGTGGGATGGTCATAACTTATGCTTCTAGGCAACTCAAGAACCATGAGAAGAATTATCCGACGCATGATTTGGAGCTTGCAGCTGTTGTGTTTGCCTTGAAAATATGGCGACACTATCTTTATGGGGTTCATGTAGATGTGTTTTCGGACCACAAGAGCCTCCAGTATTTGTTCAAGCAGAAAGAGCTGAATCTGAGACAGCGGCGGTGGTTAGAATTGCTCAAAGACTATGATATGAACATATTGTACCATCCAGGGAAGGCAAATGTGGTAGCCGACGCTCTTAGTCGAATATCCATGGGTAGTTTGGCTCATTTGGGTGTGGATCAGAGGCCCCTGGCTCGGGAGGTTTACCAATTGGCTAGTTTGGGGATTCGCATCTCGGCGTCAGATGAGGGGAATGTTTTGGTGCACAATGGAGCAGAATCATCATTGGTCGTGGAAATCAAGGAAAAAATGTTCATGGATCCAGCATTGGTTCGGGTGAACGAAGCAGTTATGAATAACAAGACATCAGCATTTGTACTCGGCAGCGAGGATGGTGTATTGCAGTGTCAAGGTAGACTATGTGTTCCGGACGTGAACGAGCTTCGGGAAAGAGTGATGGCAGAGGCTCATATTTCCAGGTATTCGGTGCACCCTGGTTTCACAAAAATGTATCATGATCTTAAGGAGATTTATTGGTGGAATGGTATGAAAAGGGATACGGCAAGCTTTGTAGCTAAGTGCCCGAACTTCCAGCAAGTGAAGGTCGAGCATCAACGGCCCGGTGGATTAACTCCGCTTATAAAAATACCAAGGTGGAAATGGGAAATGATCAATATGGATTTCGTAGTGGGGTTACCTCGCACTCAGCGTAAGTTCGACAAAATATGGGTGATAGTGGATCGACTCACCAAATCAGCTCACTTCTTGCCAGTCAAGTCCACTGATAGTATGGAGAAATATGCAAGGTTGTACATCAAGGAGATAGTAAGGCTTCATGGAACTCCACTTTCTATTTTCTCGGATTGCGGGGCTCACTTCACAGCTAACTTTTGGAAGAAGTTTCAGCAAGGTTTGGGAACTCAGGTGAATCTCAGCACAGCTTTCCATCCGTAGACCGACGGTCAGGCCGAGCGGACTATTCAGACGCTTGAAGATATGTTGCGGGCTTGTGTCTTAGATTTTAAAGGTAATTGGGACGAACACTTTCCACTGATAGAATTTTCTTACAATAACAGCTATCACGCTAGCATTCAGATGGCCCCGTTTGAGGCATTGTACGGGAGAAGGTGTAGGTCGCCAATCGGGTGGTTTGAGGTAGGTGAAGCAGAATTGCTAGGGCCAGATATGGTGTACGAAGCTATGGAAAAGGTCAAGGTTATTCAGGAGAGAATGAAAACAGCATAGAGTCATCAAAAACCTATGCAGACATTCGCCGAAGGGATTTGGAGTTTCAAGTCGATGATTGGGTATTCTTGAGGGTATCTCCTATGAAGGGAGTCATGCGATTCGGAAAGAAAGGGAAATTGAGTCAGAGGTATGTTGGGCCATATCGGGTCGTTCAAAGGATTGGTCAAGTTGCTTATAGGCTGGAGTTGCCTCCCGAGATGTCATCAGTGCACCCGGTATTCCATGTGTCCATGTTGAAGAAAGTGATTGGAGATCCATCCACCATCATGCCAGTCGAAGCTATAGAGGTTAATGAAGATTTGTCATATGAAGAAGTTCCGGTTGCCATTCTTGATAGGCAAGTCCGTAAGTTGAGAAATAAGGAAGTTGCCTCTGTTAAAGTATTGTGGCGAAGTCAACAAGTTGAGGAGGCCACATGGGAAGCAGAAAAAGAGATGAAGGAAAAGTACCCCCATTTGTTTTATCAAGCTTAGAAGAAATTAGGCGATCCTTCTACTCCTAGTAACGGTCATCTTGTCCAAATTGTTTCCCTTTTAGTATTAGTAAAGTCTCCTTCATTTTCTAATGAGTTAAATGTGTTGTTACCTTGGGTCACTTGAACCTTTCTTGATAAATGAAAGCCTTATAAAGATTCATGTGTTAAATAGACAACTAATAGTAAGTGTAGATTTGTAATGGTTTGTTGGGTGTACATGGTGTATTAAGATGATTAAATAAGGTAAGAACTCATTGAGGTGACTAGTTTATGTCAGTTGTAGCAACGTGATAGATTATGTGCATTCGTTGAGGTAAGAAAGTGTATACAAGTTGTGAAAAGTGTTGTATTTGTGTATTGTCGTTTGGTAATGTGTTTCGGGGGCCCTCTGACAGGTGGATATGTCCATAATACAAAGGAAACTCTGGCAAAATGTTTCTAAAATATAAGAGTTAGTCAAAATTTTGATAGTTTGCATATCATGTCTTTCAAAACCAACTCATTTTCAAAGTCCTCATTCGAGGACGAATGATCTTAAGGGGGGAGGATGTAAGGCCCCGTAAAACTTTTGTGCATAAGACCTAGTAGCTATGGTGTCATGGTCCGAATAATGTGTTAGGAATGCGTAAAATTCTTCGTGGCGAGCTTGCTCGCCGCGGTTCGGACCCTTGGTAGTGATTTAAGTTTCAAAAATGTAGAAATTTCCAGAAAAGTGTCAATTCTGCGGTCAGGAATGAGACAGCAGATCTGCTATGCTGATCGCATTCCTGCCAAAGCGTTTAACAGAAGGTTTACAAAATTTGGTCTTGAGAATGCGGTCGATATGCGATTGCAGAATGGATCTGCGGACCACAAATCTACCGCATAAATTCTCGAAGGTTTTTGGGTGGCAAATCTGCGGTGCACTATGCGACCGCAGATCAAGAATGCAGACCGCATTTTTGTCGCATTTCGTAACAGAACTTGTGTAAATTTCGAGGCAATTCTGCGGTCATTATGCGGACCGCATGTTGATTCTGCGATCGCAGATGCGACGGCAGAATTGACCCGGCCCAGGAATTTTATAAAATTTGTCCCGACCTCTTCTTTAATATAACGCCATTCTCCTTCATTTTATCATATATTCTTACTAAAATTAGAGAGATAAGAGAGAGATTTTAGAGAGAGAAGTCTTTCATCTCCAAATATTGTTCCAACTACTTATTTCAAAGGATTCTAGGGCAAATATTCAACTTCCCCAAATCATTTCAAGGTACAAACCCTAACTATTTTCTTTGATTTTTAGTTTTAAAATGAGTAAGGAGAGGGTTGCATATAATAGATTTTGGAAATGGAATTTTACGCTCATGCATGATTATTGAACTTGATTTTTAGTAAAGAGGAAGTGAATAGGCGTAAGAGTCTGCAAAACGAGGTCGGCAAAGATAGGGTGGCTTGGGTAAGCATAAAGTAGGAAGTTAACGGAAGAAAACTCGATACCAGGTATGTATGGCTAATTTTGATTCTTGTGAAATCGCCCATATGTGTGAAATTTGTTTGGTTCGTGTTAATTTGACAAATTGTGTGAAATTCTTAATGTTGTTGTTGGATACTTAAATTTGCTATTGAACTATGAATGATGTAGTATGGGATATGGACCGGAAGATAAATAATAGTCGAAATTGGTAATGAATTGTGAAAAATGGTTATGATGGCATATGTGGTACCTTGTGGAAAAGAAACGAAACTCTTGAGGATTGGTAAGTCGTTGAACAATACGGTATGAACACTCTCGATTTTGGAAACATTGTAACTTGCTTGTAATATTGGTTTGAGAGGAAATTGTGAACATGAACCAACTTGTAAGTTGCTTATTTGAACTTGTTGTAATTGTGTGTAGTGCTTTATCTGATGTTTGTGATTGTTGTGTTTGAAACTATACAGTGGGATCGGGTTGCGCATCGCAACATGAAGAAATAAAGTGTGGGTTGGGGTGATAAGGGTGGCCAAGGTAATAAGAATGGACGAGGTAATAAGGATGGAAAGCAATCGATATCGCAAATGAAATTGATACAAAATCATTGATATGAAATTGTGAAAGGAGATAGCAGGAGAGTTTGCAACATGTGGGGTACTGATTGCCCCTTTGTTTGACTACTTGTGATTTATGTGGTTGATTTGTTGTTGTTCTACTTGTTGACCTTAAATGTGCTTCGTGTTGAGTCTTGTGTGAAATGAGTAAAAGGTGGAAAACATGGTTAGCTAGCTTAATTGATCTTTAATGTAATTTATTGGTTGTCTTGTCGTCATGATTCTTGTTTAACGGCTTAAGTTTACTTGGGACAAAGTTTGTCCATACATACCAGTACAATTCAAGTGTACTGACGTCCCTTTTGCCGGGGATGCTACATTCGTGTTATGATTGTAGGTGGATCAGTAGCAGGCACTTCAGTTCATCGGCAGTAGTATCCTTCATCTGCCACTGCCCGTTTTGGTGAGCCCCTTTCTTCCTCGGGGCCCTGTGTGGTTCACGCCAATTTTGTTTAGACTTCATTTTAGTTTTTTAAGGTATAGCCGGAGCCTTGTTACCGGCAAGTATTGTATTCCCTTTTGTATCCTAAAGGTTCAGTAGACATGTAAACTGTGGGATTCCAGTCTTATGCATATATCATATCATGTTGGGCGTTGTAAAAACTGTAAACTAGTTAATGAATCACTCGTATGGTTTTGTTTGTTTATTGTGAAATCATTTATGATTAGTAAGATATTTGGTTAATGAGAAACAATCAGCACAGGGGTAACGCGTGGGAATAAAAGGCACCCAGGTCCGCTTGACTGGGGCAACCCGGTCAAGCACCGGTCATGTCCCTCGATTTGGGGCGTGACAGAAACCCTCTTCAAAATTGCCCAAAAACTCTCCAAATTCAAAGTGAAATATGTTAGCACTTTTAAAATTTGCTAAGAAGAGCAATTAAATATTCTGGCCAGTCTTTCTCGCTTATGCGGTCGCATTTCCGCTTATACGGGACCGCTTATGCGATCGCTCCATCCGCTTTTATGGACCTCCACTTAAAGCACCCGGCCGCTTCTGCGGCTCTAAATTCCGCACCAGTGGAACCGCTCCTGCGGTCCACCCTTTATCGGTGCCCCCTTTTTTTCTAAAGCGAAATCGGGTTTCCGACATTTTGAAAGACAACTCTCTTCCCGTTTGGGAATTGGGTTTTTGCATTTGAAGAGTCGCCACCTAATGATTAAGTACATTAGGACACTAAAGGTATTGAATTTGAAAATCAGAGTTTGGATAAGGGCTAGAAATTATCTCGAGAGGAAGGCGTTAGGCACCCCTCAAGATCCTCTAGTGTGGTTCCCGACCATGCTATATTGTGCCTTTAATGTAAACAAGTATACAAATAAGTTTACATATAAGGGTTGCAAATAAGTATGTTGGAATCTATAATTTTTTTGAGGGAGAGTCTAAGTGCAAGAGTTAATCAAGACATTGAATAAACAAGGAAGAAAAAGTTAGAAGCAAAAGGAATAATGCAACGAAAAATTAAATGGGAGTTTTGGGTAATTGACAAGACAGAATTTTTTGATATTAAACAAAGTAACATAAGGAAAGGGGTCCTAGGTTTATAAATCACATGGATCATCCACACAACACGGTAACCAATCATACACATAGTGTTATCGAGTGATCATCATCTTCATGTCTACCCTTCCCAACCCGTTAAGGTATTAATCGTGGAATGGTATCGCTACCTACAACGTGCTATTACTCATCCCACCTATCAGTTCTAGAGGATTTTAGGACTACCAATCCTAAAGGCAGGAAGCTTGGCTTTTTAGAGGTTTAAAAGGATAAAATTGTAATTAGGCAATCAAAAAAAAACATATTACACTTAATAGGGAGATAAAGCAATTAAAGCCTCAAAAGGCCACCTCATTTAGAAAAAATGAATTGATTAGCACGTCTTACACATATTGTTTAGGTCCTTGATTAAAATTAGCGTACGAAGAACTGATCTACCACATATTTTTCAGATAGGGATTCTAAATTAGTCCTGCTTAGATGTAGTTGTAGAAAATTTGAGGATTGATCAATTATCTAGCTATCTATATACGTTAAATAGGATCTATAGGCATGATATCTATTAATTCAGAGATGACGGAGAACAAGCTGATTGCAAAAAAAAATTATTTAAGTTACAGTATCATAAGTTCTGCGAGCACTTTAAACGAATTACTACTGATTTTAAAGGTGAATGGGCAATTTCTAATTTTAATCTATTACTCCTATATGCATGGTTCCTAGGTGTTACGAATTTTGTGATGCAGAGGTCTTCTAAGAAGATCATTAATATGATTGGTTTATTTTAGGTCCTATAATTGGAATTGACTAATGACAGATGCACGTGCGAAAATGCATGAAAAATCCTATAAGCATATTATCTATGTGATGTGCAGAATTTAACAGTGATTTATTGACATGGTATATATTATGAAGTGCACAAAAAAACCTATGAGCATGTTATCTATGTGAAGAATGCAGTATTTTAAAGTATTAATCCTATAGAGATGGTTTCTATGTGAAAAATGCAGAATTGAGAGAATATATACCCTATAGGCATGGTATCTATGTGGAAATGCAGAACTGAGATAATGTACACCCTATAGGCATGGTTTCTATGTAAAAATGCAAAATTGAGAGAATATACACACTATAGGCATGGTATCTACCCTATTTGGCATGCATTCTATGCCATCCATTTTCACTATAGCCCAGTATTTATTACAAGATTCATTACAAAGCTTATTACATACAAGTGAATAAAAAGAATAAATGAAAGTACATCAATGATTACATTTACATATAATCAGCCTAATCCACACTCAAAGTCTAATAATAATAGATAAACCAACTTTCAGGATTAGATTTTCAAAGCATTTCTCTTATTTGGGATGTGTCAAAGATCTAAGCAACTTCAAGAGTTCCAGGCAGTACTTACACCCCAAATGTTATTGCAGAAAAAATTATAGTGCAGTTTAGAGGGACCAGCCTTCAAGTGTCCAAGTTCAAACGGAACTCAAGGTCCCAAGGCAAGGCTCACAAGAGGGGGGGCATGACTTAAGGTCTAGGAGAAAGCGTAAGTGCAATGAAAAAGAGTTAGGGGGAGCCAGGGCAGGCTGGTGGTTATGCCTAGCACCTGCGCTGCTAGCACACCCCTGACCAGCTTAGGAACCTTTAGGGTCAGGTTCAGCCATGGACAGCAATTTTAAACCTACTAGGCTATACCATAACTCTATGAACATATGGGAATGTAGGTATGGGAGATTTAAAGAGGCTAGGATCCAAAGGACCAAGTCTTAATCCATGACAACAACTTTGTATGTTTCCATGTCTTAAACTACATCCCAAACACATAAAAAGGAATGGGGATTGGGGTTCATTGCAGTAACATATAGCCCAACGTAAGTATTTATTTTATAACTAAACTCTATAAAGAAGTAAATTAGGAATGGGCATAAAATATTGTAAGTAAACACATTGGATTTGATACTTGAATCAAAAGTAGGGCATACCAGTTCAGAAGAGCAAGTAGGGAGAAACACTAGATTTAGGGCAGCCAAATTGTAATCAAGAAGTAAGAGTGTAAGTTTTAGAAGAGGGTTGTGATGATTAAAAATCGTGTGTGTGTTAATGAAAGAGCTTGGTATTTATTATTGCAAATATGTATAGAAAATAAGGCAAGAATCATAGTTTAGTAATAAATAAGGAACTATGTACCAATTAAAATCAATCAGCCAATAGACTCCCTTTAATTAAGGAGTCCAAATTCAAACAGTAATGAACAGAAGCTATCTAAGGAAGGAAATCAAGTAAATACCTCGTGCAAGGTAGACAAATAAGGGTAGATACATAGTGGTACTTGATTTGTAAAACAGGGAAAGAGAATCAGCAAAATAACGAGTAAAGAATCCCATAGAAAGCCTTGCTCGATTCAGAAAAAAGGTAAAAGGAAAGTTTTAATTTAGGGAAAAATAAGTGACAATCAAATAAGCAATATTAAAGGAATTCAGAACCAATTAACAGTTGGCAAGACCTTTGAAAGAGAAGCTCTCGTATTAAATGTCACACCTCCTTTTTTACTACCCCTAGGGGGCTTTGTACCGATCCATTTGGAAAGATACGTAGGGTATACCTCAGTGTTCAAATACCCGAGAAGGATATAACAACAAAGAGGAAGGAGTTTTTCCACATAAAGGACAATCGGTTCGGGATTTTTATTTAATTTTCAGAGTCGCCACTTGGGAAGATAATGGTGTCCCAAGTCACCGGTTAATCCCGAATCCGAGGAAGTTGACTCTGTTATTACAGTCCGCGAAACAGAAACCTGGATAAGGAACTCTGTTAACCCGGGAGAAGGTGTTAGGCACTCCCGGATTCCGTGGTTTTAGCACGGTCGCTCAACCGTCGTTCTCAATCTTATTTGACTTGTTATAAATTTTAAACAATATGTATGTATTTTCACTTTTAATATTTTTTAAGAATTACGACGTTGCGAAAACGTACTTTGAGTCACACCGCAACCAGTACGCCTGTGACCTTTAGTACATTTTGGCTTCACTGGGATTTGGGATTTGAGTCGCACCAAGTGCACACTCGTATTTAAGGAAAGTATATTAAACCGTGCCTAATAATGTCTAGCGGCTTTTAAGTCTTTTGGGAGAAGCTATGGAATTCACTATTAGCTTTCCCGAATCTATTTACATCTTCTTACTTCATCACTAAAGGGGGGCCCCACTATTTGATGTTCATGTGAGGCTCATCCCGGTTAAATTTCATAGTCCAATCCTATTGTTTCACTATATTTTCTATTCTGGTTTTTTCTTAGTTGTTTATAATCCATTATAACTTCAGAATCGGACCCAGACCATTGTCATTTCCATTATTGGGCCTGGGCCTCTGCACCCATACTTAATAAGTTGCTGGATCTGTCTGGGTCATAGCGACCCAGACTGTCTTCAGCCTTTCATTCAACATCCCACTCAGCTTCATACTATAGTTCATGCCCATGTTGCGTATTAGGCCCAAACTAGATCGAAGTAATAACAACGAAAGTAGAAATGAAGAACTCATAGTAAAGCAAACATACATAATTAAGAAATGAAATCAAATTACTCTTTATTCATCAAAGGAGAAAATTACTTTACAAAGTGATCAATGTTAACTTTAAACCATAACAATTTAATGCATATGAGAATCGACTACTTTTACACTTCTGTTTTCTAAGAACTGATTTACACCAATATTGAAGTTATTTAACTAAGAAATTAAGAGTAAACAGTTTAGCCATGTAAAGTATTACTTAACTTAAACAGTTCAATTACTTACTATGATAACCTGATTATCTAAGGCTAAGTGATTTAATGACATATGCACAATTACATTACTGATTTTACTACGACTTTAGCTCATCCAGTGTCACAAACCCAGTCGCAAATGACTTATTGTTTCTTCTAATTGTTTTTCTCTTTTGAACTTGTTTATATCTAGATACTGATTCACAAATTTGATTAACTATGTGAGTGTTTTTATGTTACTGCTATGAGAGTTATCATTATCGATTCATACTATGGTTACTTAGCTTGTTTTAAGAGTTTTTCCTACTTAACTAGGTGATATACTATTTACGACTACACTATTGCTATCATACTAGCTATTACATTGTTTTTGTTGGACTTCCTACTTATACATACCATACTACATTAACAAATTACAGATCTAGACTATACTAGTGTAACGACCCGGCCCGTCGTTACGGGAATTACCACCCCGTTACCTTGCATTTGCATATATTATGTTTTTAAAACAGTATTAGAGTATATCGGGTGAGTTAGGAGTGATTTGGATTGAAAATGAAACAAATAGCATGTTTGAAGAAAGCTTGAATATGAAAAGTCAACCAAGAGTTGACTATTGAGTTAGAGTGCTCGGAATCGGATTCGATGATTCGGTTAGTTCCGGGAGGTGATTTGTGACTTAGGGGAGCGATCGGAATTGAATTTGGAGGCCCGGTGTAGAAATAGGCTTGCATTGGCTAAGGTTGAATTTTGGCGAAATCCGAACGGTAGGTGATATTTTGATCCGGGAGTCGGAATGGAATTCCGACAAGTGGCAGTAGCTTCGTTAGGTGATTTTGGATGTGCCTGCAAAATTTCAGGTCATTCGGACGTCGTTTGGTCGGGTTTTTGATTGAATGTGTAATTTGGAATGATTTAAGGAATTTAGGCTTGAATTCGATGCGAATTATGAGTTTTGATGTTGTTAGACGTGTTTTGAGGATTTGAGCAAGTTTGAATAAGGTATTAAGATGTGTTGGTATGTTTGGATGAGGTCCCGGGGGCCTCGGGGTGTTTTCGGATGGTTAAACGGGAGAAAAATCATGGAAATTTCAGGTTGAGAGTTCTGGTTCTGTCATTTTCGCTCCTGCGGAAATGTGGTCGCAGGAGCGAGTCCGCAGAAGCGGATAAGGGAGCGCAGAAGCGCTGGGATCGCGGAAGCGGAAAGGAGCCGCAGGTGCGGCACCGCTGAAGCGGATTTTGAGCCGCAGAAGCGGCCAAGGACTAAGGGGGAAGTATCGCAGAAACGGAAGGCTAGCCGCTTAGGCGTGTCCGCAGAAGCGGACACTTAGCCGCAGAAGCGGAAATTTCCGCAGGAGCGGTCGAGGCTTCGCAGGAGCGGACGCGCAGAGGCGGTCCGTATGTCGCAGAAGCGGAAATGGCCGGCTAGGCCTGGAACCGCAGAAGCGACCCTTTGGTCGCGGATACGGAAGCGTAGAAGCGGAAAATGTTCCGCAGAAGCGAAAATCGCTGTAAGTAAGTGTATCAGAAGTTAGAAAAATTTCAGAAACATTTTAACATTTGGGGGTCTCGGCTTAAGGGCGATTTTGGGCGATTTTGAGGAGGAAATCAAGGGAAATCATCAGGTAATCAACTATGAACTCATATTATGATTAGTATTGATAATATCATGCAATTATATCATGAAAATGGAAGAATTTGGGGTAATTATGGAGGATTTAGCCCTAGTCTTGGACTTTAGAAAATCAAGGTTTTGAACGGGCAAATGGAGTCCGATTTTGGTAAAATTGATATGCTTAGACTCGTATTGAGACGAGGGTTCCAGAAATGTGAATTTCGTAAATTTTCGGAATGTGGGCCCGGGGCTCGGGTTTTGACAACTTTGGGAATTTTGATGTAAATTGAGTTGTATTGATTGGGTGTCGTCCCATTGGCCTAAATTGTTGTATTTTTACTGTATTTGATCAGATTCTACGCGTGCGGAGCTTGATTCTCGTGGCAAGGGCATTGCGGAATAGTCGTCGCGCTGTATTGAGGTGAGTAATAGATGTGGGTGATGACCAGCGGGTTCGAAACCCCGGTATACCACTTTGTGACGCCGTATAGCGGCGAGACACGCACACTCTTGAGAGTGCGGGGTCGATCATGAACTGGAGACTATATATTAGTCCGACCTGTTGATACTGTATTATTGGTTATTCTAGAGCCGTCGAACCTCCTTCTCGGATGGTTGTATATATAAATATTGTGATAATGGCCACTCTTGAGCCGAGGAACCCCCTTCTCGGGCGGTTGATTATACATGTGGGCCGTGAGCCAGTTATTGGATCCCGCGAGGATCGTTATCATTGTCTTATCACATAGACATGCTAGTTTACTACTAGTCCGCGGCTATTTTTGTTATTATGCTAATTCCAATCTCTGGAACTTGATATTACTGTTTTCCAACTGAAAAATGATAAAAAGAGTTTTCAAAAACTACTTTTGAGCCTGCGAGGCTGTATCTGCATATTAGCTGACTAGTAGTGGATCGGGCTGCACGCCGCAGCAAGATATATGTTGGATCGGACTGCACGCCGCAGTGATATCTCTATGAGATGTGCTTGGGCTGTAGGAGCCCCTCCGGAGTCCGAACCCCCACAGTGAGCACGGGTACCCAAAATTGGAGTCGGGCTACACGCCGTAGCGGTCATATCATGCATTGCATTGCATTTAGCTACATCTCCTAGCTGTTATGCTATTTATTGGTAATTGTTGGTACAGGTACAGTGAAGATTGATTCTATGACAGGGTAGCTGATTATAGCTTTACATAGTGCTTTATTGCGGATTTCTTATCTGCTGTCTTACCCTTGTTTATTACCACTGAGTCTGGCAGTACTCATTTTACTCCCTGCACCTTGTGTGCAGATCCAAGTACCTCTCAGCAGTGATCCAGTAGCTGTGCGAGGCGACGTTTGTGGATATTCGAGGTAGCTGCAGAGTCCGCAGGACCCGATATTCCTTTCCACTGTCTTTTGATTTTGTATTGACATTTCTTTCCGCACTTGGTATTTTGTAAACCTTTATACATTCATGTTCTTTAGAGGCTCATGACTCTTGACCCTTGGTCTATGGGAGTTGATGTATTATGGGACTTGGTTCCCTGTTTTCGTTATTTGCATCGCTATTGCTTCGTGATTTAATTTGCTTAAATGGGTTAAAGAGAGCTTCTAGCTCCGTTATTGTTATTAATTGGTCAGGCTGGCTTAGCAATGTGCTGGGCGCCATCACGACCGGATTTGGGGTCGTGACAAGTTGGTATCAAAGCCTAGGTTTACTAGGCCCCATGAGTCTTGAGCCGGTTAGTAGAGTCTTGTGGATCGGTACGGGGACGCCCGTACTTATCCTCGGGAGGCTGCGAACCTTTAGGAAAACTTCACTTTTCTTGAACTCCGTCGTGCGATCTTGTTGTTCTGAGAACCGAACTTCTATATTCTATTCTCTCGTAGATGGCGAGAACGCGAGCATCGGGACGAGGTGGACGACCTCCATTGCCACCGTTAGAGGCCGTGGGCGCGGTCGTACTAGAGTTAGAGGTAGGGCGGCCGAGGCGGTGCCGACCGACCCGCCTCGTTGTACCAATTCGGGAGCGCCCCCGCGTGGTTGAAGCTCCGGCAGTCCCAGTTCAGGGGCCAGACTATATCTATCGCTATTCCCGGTCTTCGGGAGACTCTTGCCCGGATATTATCGGTGTGTTCCGGTTTGGCTCGGGTAGTTTCGGCCTACCGCTACCGTAGCGACATCTCAGTCGGGGGTGGTCATTGGACCCTCGCAGCTCGCACACCCGACCCGGTTGTTCGGGGACTTCGGACGCCAGAGGTGTCCCCGCTCAGGTGCTTGCACCGGTTATTCCTCCGACCTGCACCGGCTCCGGCTCCAGAGCATATGGTTCGGGTTATGCCCGAGGACGAGCAACGTCGTCTTGAGAGGTTTGGTAGACTTCAGCCACCCCATTTCAGTGGCGTTGAGGGCGAGGATGCCCAGGGTTTCTTGGATAAGTGTCAGAAGATGCTGCGTACGGCTGGTATTCTTGAGTCCAGCGGAGTTTCATTTACTACATTTCAGTTCACCGGTCCCGCATTTGATTGGTGGGAGGAGTTTGAGAGGCGTAGGCTTGCAAGAGCAACACCTCTCACATGGCAGCAGTTCTCTACTCTCTTTCTAGAGAAATATGTACCTCAGTCTCGTCGCGAGGAGCTACGTCGCCAGTTCGAGTGGTTGATTCAGGGCGACATGTCTGTGACCCAGTATGAGCTCAGATTCACACAGTTGGCTAGGCATGCCACATGGATGATCCCTAATGATAGGGAGAGGATCAGGAGGTTCATTGATGGCCTCAACTACTCTATCCGTATTCTTATGACCGGCGAGCGAGTTCTGTCATCATCGTTTGAGCAGGTAGCTGATATGGCACGCTCCATTGAGGCGGATCGTCGCCGAGAGAGAGAGGAGCGGGAGGCCAAGAGGCCTCGTGGTTCTGGTAGTTTCAGTGGTGCTCCATCTAGAGGGCATTCCCAGCAGAGCAGAGGTCGCTCATCTAGACCTTCTCATTCGGGCCGCCCAGAGCAGAGCGGAGGTTCTTACGGTCGTGGTCGACAGGGATTTCAGCAGGGTCAGTCATCGCTTGGTGCCCTCCCAGCCCAGAGTGCAACACCTACTTCTCCAGCACCCGGTGCATGTTATGAGTGTGGTGAGTTTGGCCACATGAGGAGACATTGCCCTCGTCTACGTAGGGGCGGGACTCAGGCAGAGGGATCAGCCCTCCTCTTCAGCACCATCTCGGCCTAGTAGAGGTGGAGGTCGGTCTTCTCGTGGTCGCCCTGTGGGCGAGGAGAGATCCGGTGGAGGCCAGGCACGGTTCTATGCACTTCCTGACAGGCGTGATGCAGTTGCCTCCGATGCTGTGATTACAGGTATCATTTCTGTCTGTCACAGAGATGCCTCTGTTCTATTTGATCCAGGGTCCACATATTCTTACGTGTCCTCTTATTTTGCACATCATTTGGGTGCGACTCGTGGTATTCTTGATTTACCTGTTCATGTATCCACCCCCGTGGGTGATACGATTGTTGTGGATCATGTCTATAGATCCTGTGTTATATCTATTGGGGGTCTGGAGACCCAGGCAGATTTGTTATTGTTAGGTATGGTGGACTTTGACGTTATATTGGGTATGGACTGGTTGTCTCCGTACCATGCTGTATTGGACTGTCATGCTAAGACAGTTACGTTGGCCATTCCTGGTATTTCTCAGATTGAGTGGCGGGGTTCGACTGATTTCGTCCCTAGCCGTGTCATTTCGTTCTTAAAAGCTCAGAAAATGGTTGAAAAAGGGTGTTTATCGTACTTAGCTTTTGTGAGAGATGTGGGAGCTGAGTCTCCTAGCATTGATTCTGTACCTGTTGTGAGGGATTTTCCGGATGTGTTTCCCTCAGACCTGCCGGGCATGCCGCCGGACAGGGATATTGATTTTGGCATTGACTTGGTGCCGGGCACTCAGCCCATTTCTATTCCTCCGTATCGGATGGCACCGGCTGAGTTGAAGGAATTGAAAGAGCAGCTTCAGGAACTCCTAGATAAGGGGTTTATTCGGCCGAGTGTGTCGCCGTGGGGTGCACCAGTCCTGTTTGTTAAGAAGAAGGACGGATCTATGAGGATGTGTATTGACTATAGGCAGCTAAACAAAGCAACAGTGAAGAATAAGTATCCTCTGCCTCGTATTGATGATTTGTTTGATCAGCTCCAGGGAGCTAGGGTGTTCTCGAAGATTGATCTTCGTTCAGGCTACCATCAGCTGAAGATTAGAGAGTCTGACATTATGAAGACTGCATTCCGGACCAGATATGGTCACTATGAGTTCCTTGTGATGTCGTTTGGGCTGACCAACGCCCCAGCAGCATTTATGCATCTCATGAACAGTGTATTCAGGCCGTATCTTGATTCATTTGTAATCGTATTCATTGATGACATACTTGTCTACTCTCGTAGCCAGGAGGAGCATGCTCGGCACTTGAGTATTGTGTTGCAGAGATTGAGAGAGGAGAAGCTGTATGCCAAGTTCTCCAAATGTGAGTTCTGGCTTGAGTCCATGGAATTCTTAGGGCACGTGGTGTCCTGTGATGGTATTCAGGTAGATCCGAGGAAGGTCGAGGCAGTGCAGAGTTGGCCCGGACCGACCTCAGTTACTGAGATCCGTAGCTTTCTGGGATTGGCAGGGTATTATCGCCGATTCGTTCAGGGGTTCTCTTCTATTGCTTCACCCTTGACTAGATTGACTCGGAAGGGTGTTCCTTTCTTATGGTCCGAGGAGTGCGAGGAGAGCTTTCGGAAGCTCAAGACAGCACTGACCACAGCACCAGTCTTGATTCTACCGACAACGTCAAATTCTTATACTGTATATTGTGATGCCTCAGGGGTTGGCATTGGTTGTGTGTTAATGCAGGAGGGTAGGGTCATTGCTTATGCTTCTCGTCAGTTGAAGCCCCACGAGAAAAACTACCCTGTTCACGATTTGGAATTAGCTGCTATTGTTCATGCCTTGAAGATTTGGAGGCATTATCTATATGGTGTATCTTGTGATGTATATACAGACCACCGTAGCCTTCAGCATTTGTTTAAGCAGAAAGATCTAAATTTGAGGGCAGCGGAGATGGCTTGAATTGCTTAAAGACTATGATATTACTATCTTGTATCATCCCGGAAAAGCCAATGTAGTGGTTGATGCATTGAGCCGGAAGGCTATTAGTATGGGCAGTTTGGCGTATATTCTAGTTGGGGAGAGACCCCTAGCAGTTGATGTTCAGGCGTTAGCTAACCAGATGGTAAGGCTGGATATTTCTGAGCCCGGTCGGGTGATGGCTTATGTAGTAGCTCGTTCTTCTTTATATGATCGTATTCGAGAGCGCCAGTATGATGATCCACACTTACTTGTCCTTAAGGACAGAGTTCAGCATGATGATGCTAGGGATGTCACTATTGATAGTGATGGTGTGTTGCGGATGCAAGGCCGGATATGCGTGCCCAATGTTGACGGCCTTCGTGAATTGATATTGGAGGAAGCCCATAGCTCGCGGTATTCTATTCATCCAGGAGCCGCGAAGATGTACCGGGATTTGAAGCAGCATTACTGGTGGAGAAAGATGAAGAAAGATATTGTGAGCCATGTGGCTCGGTGTCTTAACTGTCAGCAGGTCAAGTATGAGCATCAGAGACCTGGTGGTGTATTCCACCGTATTGATATTCCTGAGTGGAAGTGGGAAAGGATTAACTATGGACTTTGTTAGTGGACTCCCTCGGACAGCGAGGAAGTTTGATTCAGTTTGGGTGATTGTGGATAGACTGACTAAGTCAGCTCATTTCATCCCAGTGTGTACTACCTATACCTCAGAGCGGTTGGCAGAGATATTCATCCGTGAGATAGTAAGATTGCATGGAGTTCCTATTTCCATCATATCAGACAGAGGTACCCAGTTCACATCTCAGTTCTGGAGGACATTTCAGCGAGAGTTGGGATCACAGGTAGAGTTGAGCACAGCATTTCATCCACAGACGGATGGGCAGTCCGAGCGTACTATTCAGATATTGGAGGACATGTTGCGTGCTTGTGTCATTGATTTTGGTGGTTCATGGGCTGATTACTGGCCTTTGGCGGAGTTTGCTTATAATAATAGCTATCAGTCCAGCATTCAGATGGCGTCGTATGAAGCTTTATATGGGAGGCGGTGTAGGTCTCCAGTTGGTTGGTTCGAGCCCGGCGAGGCTAGGTTGTTAGGGACAGAGTTAGTCCAAGATGCTTTAGATAAGGTGAAGGTGATTCAGGAGAGACTTCGCACAGCTCAGTCGCGTCAGAAGAGTTATGCAGACCGGAAGGTCCGAGATGTGTCTTATTCAGTAGGTGAGAAGGTGTTGTTGAAAGTTTCGCCTATGAAGGGTGTTATGAGGTTTGGAAAGAAAGGGAAGTTGAGCCCAAGGTTTATTGGACCTTTTGAGGTGCTTAGGAAAGTTGGGGAGGTGGCTTATATGCTTGCTTTGCCACCCCGTTTGTCGGGAGTTCACCCGGTGTTCCATGTATCTATGCTCCGGAAGTATGTCGGAGACCCGTCTCATGTGTTGGACTTCGGCACGATACAGCTAGATGAGGATTTGACTTATGATGTGGAACCAGTAGCCATTTTGGGTCGACAGGTTCGTAAGCTGAGATCTAAGGATATAGCTTCAGTGAAAGTGCGGTGGAGAGGTCGTCCCGTGGAGGAAGCAACTTGGGAGACCGAGCGCAGGAAATGCGGAGCGGATATCCACACTTATTTGATGCTCCAGGTATGTTTCTTAACCCGCTCGCGGGCGAGCGTTTGTTTAAGTTGGGGAGAATGTAACGACCCGGCCCGTCGTTACGGGTATTACCACCCCGTTACCTTGCATTTGCATATATTATGTTTTTAAAATAGTATTAGAGTATATCGGGTGAGTTAGGAGTGATTTGGATTGAAAATGAAACAAATAGCATGTTTGAAGAAAGCTTGAATATGAAAAGTCAACCAAGAGTTGACTATTGAGTTAGAGTGCTCGGAATCGGATTCCGATGATTCGACTAGTTCCGGGGGATCATTTATGACTTAGGAGAACAATCGGAATTGAATTCGGAGGTCCGGTGTAGTTTTAAGCTTGCATTGGCTAAGGTTGAATTTTGGCGAAATCCGAACGGTAGGTGATATTTTGATCCGGGAGTCGGAATGGAATTCCGACAGTGGCAGTAGCTTCGTTAGGTGATTTTGGATGTGCCTTCAAAATTTCAGGTCATTCGGACGTCGTTTGGTCGGGTTTTTGATTGAATGTGTAATTTGGAATGTTTTAAGGAATTTAGGCTTGAATTCGATGCGAATTATGAGTTTTGATGTTGTTAGACGTGTTTTGAGGATTTGAGCAAGTTCGAATAAGGTATTAAGATGTGTTGGTATGTTTGGATGAGGTCCCGGGGGCCTCGGGGTGTTTTCGGATGGTTAAACGGGAGAAAAATCATGGAAATTTCAGGTTGAGAGTTCTGGTTCTGTCATTTTCGCTCCTGCGGAAATGTGGTCGCAGGAGCGAGTCCGCAGAAGCGGATAAGGGAGCGCAGAAGCGCTGGGATCGCGGAAGCGGAAAGGAGCCCGCAGGTGCGGCACCGCTGAAGCGGATATTGAGCCGCAGAAGCGGCCAAGGGCTAAGGGGGGAAGCATCGCAGAAACGGAAGGCTAGCCGCTTAGGCGGGTCCGCAGAAGCGGACACTTAGCCGCAGAAGCGGAAATTTCCGCAGGAGCGGTCGAGGCTTCGCGGAGAAGCGGACGCGCGAGGCGGTCCTTGTGTCACGAAGCGGAAATGGCCGGCTAGGCCTGGAACCGCGAAGCGACCCTTTGGTCGCGGATACGGAAGCGTAGAAGCGGAAAATGTTCCGCGGAAGCGAAAATCGCTGTAAGTAAGTGTATCCGAAGTTAGAAAAATTTCAGAAACATTTTAACATTTGGGGGTCTCGGCTTAAGGGCGATTTTGGGCGATTTTGAGGAGGAAATCAAGGGAAATCATCGGGTAATCAACTATGAACTCATATTATGATTAGTATTGATAATATCATGCAATTATATCATGAAAATGGAAGAATTTGGGGTAATTATGGAGGATTTAGCCCTAGTCTTGGACTTTAGAAAATCAAGGTTTTGAACGGGCAAATGGAGTCCGATTTTGGTAAAATTGATATGCTTAGACTCGTATTGAGACGAGGGTTCCAGAAATGTGAATTTCGTAAATTTTCGGAATGTGGGCCCGGGGCTCGGGTTTTGACAACTTTGGGAATTTTGATGTAAATTGAGTTGTATTGATTGGGTGTCGTCCCATTGGCCTAAATCGTTGTATTTTTACTGTATTTGATCAGATTCTACGCGTGCGGAGCTTGATTCTCGTGGCAAGGGCATTGCGGAATAGTCGTCGCGCTGTATTGAGGTGAGTAATAGATGTGGGTGATGACCGGCGGGTTCGAAACCCCGGTATACCACTTTGTGACGCTGTATAGCGGCGAGACACGCACACTCTTGAGAGTGCGGGGTCGATCATGAACTGGAGACTACATATTAGTCCAACCTGTTGGTATTATATTATTGGTTATTCTAGAGCCGTCGAACCTCCTTCTCGGATGGTTGTATATATGTATATATATATTGTGATAATGGCCACTCTTGAGCCGAGGAACCCCCTTCTTGGGCGGTTGATTATACATGTGGGCCGTGAGCCGGTTATTGGATCCCGCGAGGATCGTTATCATTGTCTTATCACATAGACATGCTAGTTTACTACTAGTCCGCGGCTATTTTTGTTATTATGCTAATTCCAATCTCTGGAACTTGATATTACTGTTTTCCAACTGAAAAATGATAAAAGAGTTTTCAAAAACTACTTTTGAGCCTGCGAGGCTGTATCTGCATATTAGCCGACTAGTAGTGGATCGGGCTGCACGCCGCAGCGAGATATATGTTGGATCGGACTGCACGCCGCAATGATATCTCTATGAGATGTGCTTGGGCTGTAGGAGCCCCTCCGGAGTCTGAACCCCCACAGTGAGCACGGGTACCCAAAATTGGAGTCGGGCTACACGCCGTAGCGGTCATATCATGCATTGCATTGCATTTAGCTACATCTCCTAGCTGTTATGCTATTTATTGGTATTTGTTGGAACAGGTACAGTGAAGATTGATTCTATGACAGGGTAGCTGATTATAGCTTTACATAGTGCTTTATTGCGGATTTCTTATCTGCGTTGTCTTACCCTTGTTAATTACCACTGAGTCTGGCAGTACTCATTTTACTCCATGCACCTTGTGTGCAGATCCAGGTACCTCTCAGCAGTGATCCAGTAGTCGTGCGAGGCGACGTTTGTGGATATTCGAGGTAGCTGCAGAGTCCGCAGGACCCGATATTCCTTCCACTGTCTTTTGATTTTGTATTGACATTTCTTTCCGCACTTGGTATTTTGTAAACCTTTATACGTTCATGTTCTTTAGAGGCTCATGACTCTTGACCCTTGGTCTATGGGAGTTGATGTATTATGGGACTTGGTTCCCTGTTTTCGTTATTTGCATCGCTATTGCTTCGTGATTTAATTTGCTTAAATGGGTTAAAGAGAGCTTCTAGCTCCGTTATTGTTATTAATTGGTCAGGCTGGCTTAGCAATGTGCTGGGCGCCATCACGACCGGATTTGGGGTCGTGACAACTAGACTACTAATTAAAAACAAAACAAAAATACAGAATAACAGTGACGAGTTTAAGTTCGAACTTCATTTCATCAGAACTTCAGTATTACATTGTTGCAAACATAGTATGTACCTGATTCAGCAAAAGGAGATCGATGAGTTCTAGGGAAATAGAAGTAAGCCCAGCAACAGACTCAACAGGCAAGAGCAACAGTGTAGGATTGAATTCCAAACGAGCAAAACACCACAACAATCAACAAATAAGAAACAGCAGCAAAATGAGCAGAAATTCCCACAAATAAACAACTTCAACAGTAATTCCCAGTCAAAAAATGCAGAAAACTATTTGCTATTGTTAGTGTATTTCACTCTGAATTTTTCTATATGAAAAACCAGCCCTTCATCAGTCTTAAAAGTGGGTATTTATAGGTGAAAATAGACAGAATTTTTGGGGGGAAAGAATAGGGATTAATCCCATTTTCCTCCCCTTTAAACTTACTAAATCTACACTTTACACCCCAATTCAGTTACAAGATCCCTTCCAGCATGTGCTGGAAGGTTCTTTTTTATTCTATTTTGAAGCTTTTACCAAAGTATCCCTTCTTGTTATTGATTTTTACTGATTTCCCTTTTTAGTGAGACCATTACACCCTTAAATCTCTGCAAAATTGCAGAAATCAGGAGCACAAATGTCTCATATATCCCTACATGCTCTATTTAATCTACCATTTTAAGTTCCCTATATGCCCTTAAGGACATAGCTGAATTACCCGACCTACCTAGGTGAGGTTTTCGGCATTTTCACTCTTATTTAACTAAGGGCCAGTCCTTGTATTAGTATCACTTTGTTTCATTTTCTTGTTAATTAAGTTGAATTGCTGGACTAGCCTGCTTTATTGTCGTATTAGGCTATTTAAAACCTAGCCAATCCCAAAGTTTGGCGTTGGCTTTTCCATTTCAGGGCTTATTACTGAATACAGGATGGGCTAAGGTCTTTGCAGGCCTAGCCACCTGTGATCAGGGCTTACTTAAGCCTTGGTAAGTCTGAATTTTCAGACTTAACCCCATTATTACACAACTAGCCTACTTAACTGTTTGGCCAGTGTGAAAGACCTTACAGAGTGGGTCAATTGCAAAATTGACCACTCTCGGTCACTTATTAAACTTATAACCTATTTCTGATTTTTATTTTTGGCCCTATCCTACTACATGTTTTTAGGAATAACCACTTATGAATTTTAGTTCTACTGCAGCTATAACCAAATCCCCTAAGCCTGATGGGCTTTAAAATTCTCATACTAACACAAAAACATTACCAACTTAGCCATTTTAACAGACAATTGCACTCATAGCCAAAATGAAACCAAACTTGTTCATCAACTAATTAAAACTCAAAGAAAAAGTTGGATAATGTTGAATCTCAATCAATTAGACTCATAGACTTAGTTTCAATAGCAAAGTGTTAATTAAACATTAAGCAGGCTTAGTTACAATCATTTTTATGTTGGATGAATCACTGAAAACCCCAAAACTCACTTAAAGTTCATTGATATAGACACATAACGACCAAATCCAACAAAGCAGTAAATGGAATTGAGACATGATCTATCCAGACAAAAGAACAAACAAACTAACATGTCATAGCTCTAACAGAGTAAACAAGAATGATCATAATCAGAACCACTAAATCTAAACTTTCCAAAGACTAAACCTAATCTAACACATGCGTATGAACAGATAAGAAGGTGAAGATGAACAGGAAAGACATGAAGAATAAATGAAGAAAAATCCCTAGATCTATCATACGAAATGACAGGAATGAGAATCAGAATCACTGAACTAGATTTCCAAAGATCGAATCTAAACTAAACATGCAAGATAACAGATAAGAGGAACAGAAGAGATTATTGAAAGCAACATCAAAGAAGAATCCCTAATCTAAACACGAGATGAAGAAGAAAGAGAATTTATCATGCAGTTTAACAGATAAGAACATGAGAACAGACAAAAGATTAAAGCAAACTAAAGAAGCAGTCCTATCTCATGTGAAAGACAATCAAAACACACATACAGAGAACACTAACAAAACAAGACAAGAAGAAATAATGAGAAAAACAGGCAAAAAAGGTCGGGACTTAGCTTAGCATGGTCAGTCCCATGAGCTTCCCACTTTCCTTCTTTTTTTTCACTCTTTCTTTTCCAGATTTCCTTTCTCTTTTCTTTCTTTCTTTATTTTTCTTTTTTTCTAGTTTTTCTTATTAGACTTCAAGACGAGGTCTTTTAGGGTTTTTGGTTAGCAAAGGGTGTTCAGAGGAGAGAAATGGTGGGATTTTGGTTAAAGGTTTGTTTGAGTCACAGGAGTTAGGGTTCCGGCGACTTATTCTCGAAGATTCGAGACGATGGGGTAATATTCTAGGGATAACACTAGTGGGAGGTGATAAATCAATGTGATGGGCTTCTATGGTGTTAGTTTGGGGTAGGTTCTCATAGTTTGAGGTCACCAGAGACGAACTCCGATGACCGGAATTTCAAGAACAAGGGGTTTCAGGGTATGTTTTAAGTTTTGGGGTGTGGTTTATGGAGGAGAAGAAGAGAAGAAGAGGGGGGGTGAAGGGAGTGGCCGAAGTCCACCATGAAAGGCGGTGGCCTCCATGGCCGGCGTAGATGAAGGTGATGAAGACGAAGAAGGGGAAAGGGTTAGAGGCGGCTAGGGTTTGAGATTTGTATGTAATGGCCGGTCTCAACGAGACAGGGCCTTATATACTCGGAGCCCTCAATGATCCCTTATTTGTTGGATCTCTGATGATCAACAGTCAAGATTGGCCATCACTCAAACGACAACGTTTTGATACAAATGAGAGGCCAACCTTCAACCATTAGATCATAGACTTTGCACGGCTGGGATTTGATCTCCGAAATTAATAACTAATTAATAATCACTTAATTTGCTCAGCCGTTAGATTTGTCAAACAGACGGCTGAGATTGACTGGCTTTGGATTAGACGGGCCATTCCTTTTGGGCCAATGCATATGGGCTAACATTCAGATTGTATTTGACCCAATTCTTATTGTACTTGTATATCTTTTTTGTATTTTAATTATTTTAAGCCAATTATTTTTTGTATTTTTGTATTTTATTTATTTTAATATTTAAAATACTTAATTTCCTAGCTTCTCTAATTTTCTAACATTTTTTGGTAATTTCCTGCTATTTGTTCTGTATTTTCCGCTATTAAAGCTATTTTTTTATTTTCTTTTCTTTTAAAAACTAATTAATTAAAAATACAGGTATTTCTTCTATTTTTAATTTTCTAATTATTCAAACACTTACAATGTATCTAATTTCAAACAAATCATGCAATTACACTCAAAAATCTTATTTATTATAATTTTGGAATTTATTAGCTTAGTGCAAAAATCACGTGCTCACATTAAACACATAGACATGTCAAGCTAGAGGGTTTCAAAATCCCAAACGCATGAAAAGGTTCAAATTCAATTCATAAACGCGTAGTGAGTTTGAGAGTTCAAGGTTGCAGAGTAGAACCCTTGTCCAAACATAAAACCAAATTCACCAAAGAAATCCCCAAATCCTGCGATTTTTAAACTGGAATAGAGATGAGAAGCCAAGCTATCAGACAGGCTCTTTCAGAGTCTCATGAGAAGCATAAAAGCATAATAGCAAGTTCACAACAACCAAAACATAGAAACTAGCACAGGAAACAAGTTTCAAGAAAATGCTTGACATTTAAATGAGTTTAGGTAGCATAAACTTAAATAAACAGTCGATGAAACACAACTAGAATGAATCCAGGCAAAGTCCAGTAAAGGAAAACAAAGGATCAAAACTCAGTAGGAAAACATAGTGGAAGAACACATAGGATAGACATGCGAGAGCATGGCAAAAAACCAGTATGAGATAGAACAGAACATAATAAAATTTCATATCAAGGCAAACATAAGAATACACAAAAATCATGTGAGTGGGAAAAGAGCAGATAAGAACATAGCAGGGATAGATTCATACTATGAAAAGGAGAAGAAGAAATGTTAGAATAATTTTAAGAAATTTGCAGAAACCCTAATGAAAAAGAAGTGCTATTTTGAAAGAAAATCGAAGATAACATTTAAGCAACTTAAGCGATAGTGAAAAAATGTAACAGATCTAAATATAATAAAAGAGAACCTCGATAGTTAGGGATTCAAATGAACCATAAAGATGAGAAAGACTTCGATAATACCCGATCTAAGTCGGATAATGTCATAAACAGTCTCAAAAGACCAAGAGCCACGGGAGCAAGGCCGGAGAAGGCCAGAATCTTCAAATCAGTGAAGGTCTAAGTGAAGAGCCTCGAGGTCTAGCCTCGATCCTTCGAACAATAAGCATGTAGGAACCATATGAGGTGGGTATAGGTTGTCCATGTCCTGAGAAGCCAAGACACCAGCGAAAACATGGTGGAACAAGGTTGTGGAAGCTAAGGTTCCGCGGAGCCTTGAGAGAATTTGGGAGTCTTGGGTAACTGAAGAGGGAAACTGAATTAGATTTAGGGTTTGTTTGCGAGCTAAAAAGGAAATAATCAATCTGAGATGTTGAATAAGAAGATCAACGGCTGAGATTAAAAGGAGGATCCGGTCGGGTTTTAATCAGGTTATGGATTGGGTTGGTGTTAAAAGTGGGCTGGTTGTAATTGGGTTCAATTGTGGTTAAAATTGAAATTGCAAAGAGGTTATAATGGAAATGGACAGGGCTAAGTGTTAAACAACCATTTCTTCCCTTTTTATTTTAATAAAAATAGTTAAATAATGTGCAAAACCAATCAAAAGCACTAAACTGAGTAATAATATATAAATTTTAATTAAAAATTATTGGAAGCAATCTTGTAGTTGTAAAATACAATTACTCGAAAAATAGGCTATACTTGCAATTATAGCAGTTTAACCTTTAAAAAACCAAATAAATTTATTAAACTGTACAAAAAATCATATTAATTATATCTTGGTATAAATATGAAATAAAAATATATTATTTATCAAAAATGATAGTTCAAAAAAAATTATTATTGAATTTTGTACTATAAAAATAGACAAAAAATATATTTTAAAATCCTTAAAACAATAAGGGAAAAATACCAAATCTCTTAGGCATGCTTATATATGCATGTACATACTATTTTGAGAATATTTTGAGTATATAAAATACATAGTGAAAAATTGGGTATCAACAAGTGCCCTTCTTTACCTGGGAAGGATGAAAGAGTTATCGGGTAAAGACACGATGACCAATTTTGATCGAGAGAGATGACTTCCAAAGGTTTTGACCGAGCTCTGGTTTCATAGCTGCCTACATATCCTTATTTTTATAGAAATCAGGTCATTCTAGTTCGGGATACATCGACAGAGTATTTAGGTTAGGAAGGGTGGTTAGGGACTAATGTGTCGCGAGAGTTGGAGCGAGATCGCTCCTGTTGTAATGGATGCTGCCAGCTGATGTACCTGCTATTGAGTAATGCAAGCTTATCATGCACAATTTAAATGTGATGCAGATTCCCATTGGACCATGAATGTTATCTTTGGACGGTTAAGATGAAGTCCTCTGACCATGACGTCATGGGCCGTGAAGCGCATAATAAAGTATTCGCAGGCTACGAAATGATGTTCTTGGGCTATGATGATGGTTCCTCCGAACCATGATGCCTTTGAATAATGATATGCATAATATAAAGCGGGATCCTTGGGCCATGGTATGGCGTTCTCGGGCTATGAAAATGGTGCCTCTGAACAATGATGCCTTTGGACAGTTTGGCGGTATTTCAGCCCATGAAATGCAAGATTTGGCAGTATTTCAGTCGATGAAATGTAATATTTGGTGGTATTTCAGTCGATACAGAGAATTAAATAAAGTTGGTGATGTTTCAGCCGACGTCGACAATATAAATGGTGATATTTCAGCCAATGCAAAGCATAAGTATAGATGTCAATGATGATTTAAATATAAATTGATGATCTTTCAGCCGATAATGAGATTTAAATAAAGCTGGCAATGTTTCAGCCAATGTAAAATTTTAATAGAAAATGGCGATATTTCAGCCGATGTGAAAATTAAATAAGCCTTGGCGATATTTTAGCTGATGCGAAATTTAAATAAAGTTTGGCGATATTTCAGCCGATTGCAAGACGTAAGTAAAATATTGTGGTATTTTATCCATGCAAGAGAGATAAAGCGGCGATAATTCAGCCATGCAGAATTTAAATAAAGTTGGCGCTCTTTTAGCCACACAGATGGTGGTGGGGCTTAACCTCGAAAGGCAAAATGGTAGCCTTATGTAATGCAAGAAATACATGATGGAGAGAATACTTAGTCTCGAAAAACAGAATGGTAGCCTTATGTAATGCAAGGAAATGCAGGATGGCGACAGTGCTTAGTCTCGGAAGGCAGAATGGTAGCCTTATGCAATGCAAGAAAATGTAGATGGAGGTAGAGCTTAATCTCGGAAGGTAGGATGGTAGCCTTATGCAATGCAAAGAAATGCAGGATGGAGACAGTTCGTAGTCTCGGAAGGCAGAATGGTAGCCTTATGCAATGCAAGGATATGCAAGATTAAGATAGTGCTTAGTCTCGAAAGGCAAAATGGTAGCCTTATGCAATGTAAGGAAATGCAGGATGGAGACATTGGTTAGTCTCGGAAGGCAGAATGGTAGCCTTATGCAATGCAAGAAAATGTAGGATGGCTCAAAAGGTAGAATGGTAGCCTTATGCAGTGCACAAAAATGTAGAATGGAGACAGTGCTTAGTCTCGGAAGGAAGAAAGGTAGCCTTATGCAATGCAAAAATAAAGGCGAAGAGTAACGAAATATCTTAGATGATAGATGATAGCTAATAGTTGATTGTCCTTATGGTTGTTGGGGATGTTGCATGCGAATAGCGCTTGAAAATTAGTGATGATTATGAGAATTGTATTCCTAAAAATTGTGAGTTTGTAATCGTATCTGATGATTCTATGTTTTTGGGGTGCCTACATTCAAAGAAATATTGAGAGTTTTGTCAAGGGGGAAGGTTAGCTCGTCTTCCTGCTGATTGCGCTCGTCTTATTCGGCTCATTTTCATTGGAAGTAGCATCGCTAAACAAAGCAATTTGATAGTAGCCATGCATGATTTAGTAAAATATGATGTAAATACAAATTGAAAATGATTTTTGTTTAATTGAACTGACGACTGCGACGCATTTCAAGACATTGTGACCTCTTTTGCTCCGGAATTTTGAGGGTCCTCCTCAAAATTCTATCCCAATTTATTAGGCTAGTGCCTCTGACGGCTGCGTGTGAAAATGGCTGAAAATATACTTCAGAATTTTTAGGGTCCTCCTCAAAATTCTGCTCCAGTTTTCAATGTTGGGGGAAATGAAAATTTTGTTAAATTGTGACCGAACACATAGGGATGCCTATGTATCCACTTTTAAATGGGAATCAGGTTCGGGGTAGTTCAAATACATCATATAGTAAAGCATAAAGATTATACATAGTAACTCTTGACTGCATCTGAGTTGATTGGCTTTGGCCAGACTTCTCCATCTATTTCTGTGAGTATAAGGGCTCTCCTGGTTAGAACCTTGTGAACCATGTACGGACCTTGACAATTAGGAGAGAACTTTCCTTTGGCTTCCTCTTGGTGCGGAAAAATCCTCTCCAGTACTAACTTACATGATATAAATTGTCTTGGCCTGACTCTCAAGTTGAAGTCTCTGGTTAGTTTATTCTAATAAAGCTGACCACGACAAACTACATTCAGCCTTTTCCCGTCTATAATGGATAATTGCTCATAGAGACTCTTTATCGTTTCTGCATCTTCAAGTTCTGCTTCCTGAATAATTATCAAAGATGGAATCTCTACTTCGGTTGGGATGAATGCCTCGTATCGTAAACCAACATATAAGGAGTCGCCCCAGTTGATGTGAAGATGGTGGTACGGTATCCTAATACAGCACATGATTGCTTCTCATGCCACTTCTTGTATTTTTTTATCATTTTCCTTACTATCTTTTTGGTGTTCTTGTTGGTTGCTTCTACATCTCTATTCATCTGAGGGATGTAGGTTGTAGAATTATTGTGCTTGATCCTGACGGTTTCATACATTGCTTTCATCAGGTCGCTATTGAGAGACTCTAGGATGCCGAATCGACAAATGATACGATCGCAGACAATGTCTACCACGATATTCTTGGTAAGTGCCTTATACGATGCTGCTTCCACCCATTTGATGAAGTAATCAATTGCCATTAGAATGAACATGTGCCCGTTTGATGCGGCAAGCTCGATAGGTCTGATGACATCCATTCCCCGACAGCAAATGGCCATGGTGATCTTGTTGAATTGGGCTCGTTAGGAGGCACCTTTATCATGTCTGCATGGATTTGGAAATGATGACATTTCCGAACATACTGGATGTAGTTTGTCTCAATAGTCATCCAAAAATAACCAGCTCGAAGTATTTTCATGGCTAAGACAAAACCATTCATATTCGGACAACAGGTCCCTGCATAAACTTCTTCCAACAACCTGGATGCTTCCTTTCCTTTGACACATCTTAGTAGTCCCAAATTGGGAGTCCTCCTGTACAGGATTCCTCTGATGTGAAATAAGTGATTGGATAACCTCCGCACTGTGCGCTTTTGAGTAGTGTTTCCAAGTTCTGGATGCTCTCCTATTGATAGATACTTCTTAATGTCATGAAACCATGGTTTTCCATCTTCTTCTTCCTCGACATTAGCACTGTAGATGGGTTTCTCCAGGATTTTTACTGGGATAGGATCAATAAAGTTCTTAGCCAGATGTTGAATCATGGATGATATAGTGGCCAATGCATCGGCGAGCTTATTATTTACTCTGGGAACATGCCGGAATTCTATCTTTGTAAACATCTTCCTCATTTCTTGCATGTGATGCAAATATGGGAGTATCTTAAAGTTCTTAGTTGCCAATACTTGTTGAACCTGATGTATGAGCAGGTCAGAATCCCCGATTACTAGTAACTCCTTAATGTTCATGTCAATGGACAACTTGATCCCCAAGATGCGGGCTTCGTACTTGGCCATGTTGTTGGTGCATGGGAACCTGAGTTTGGCAGACACCGGATAATCATGACCTGTTTCTAATACTAGAACTGCTCCTATGCCAACTCCTTTAATTTTTGTCGCTTCGTCGAAAAACATTTACCAACCGTCATAGGATTCTGAAATGTCTTCTCCTATGAAAGAGACCTCCTCATCGAGAAAATATGTCTTTAAAGGATCATATTCTCTGCCCACGGGGTTCTCAGAAAAGATGATCGGCTAGTGCCTGTCCTTTGATTGTTTTCTGAGTCATGTAGATAATATCAAATTCACTCAGCAAGATTTGCCATTTAACCAACTTGCCCATAGAAATGGGCATCTGAAAGATTTACTTTAGTGGATCCATCCTTGATATGAGATCAAGTAGTATATGCTCAAAAATAATGCCTCAACTTCTAAGCTACCTAAGTCAGAGCACAACAAGTGCGTTCTAGTAGGGAATATTGGGCCTTTTATGGCATAAACTTCTTGCTGAGATAGTAGATGGCTTACTTCTTTTTTTCCCTATTTCATCATGTTGTCCTAAAACAAAACTAAATCCTCTATCTAGTACTGCAATCTAGAGTAATAGCGGTCTACCTGGTTCAGGAGGGACCAGGACTGGCGGCGTTGACAAATATTCCTTGATTCTATCGAAAACCCTTTGACAATCATCACCCATTTAGTGGAAGCGTCCTTCTTCAACATCTTAAGGATTGGTTCACAAATGATAGTAGATTGGGCTATGAACCAGCTGATGTAATTGAGTCTCTCCAAGAAACTC
Organism: Nicotiana noctiflora; assembly: GCA_032618575.1. Lineage (NCBI taxonomy): Eukaryota > Viridiplantae > Streptophyta > Magnoliopsida > Solanales > Solanaceae > Nicotiana > Nicotiana noctiflora. The sequence continues at coordinate 215,586 of JASVEL010006666.1, forward strand.
ATAACCTCTTTCTTGTTCTTTGGAGGTGATAACTCTTGAATGGCTTTGACCTTTGACGGATTGAGTTCTATTCCCCGTCGACTTACGATGAAACCAACTAGTTTTTAGGAAGGAACCCCGAATGCACACTTGGTGTGATACAGTTTTAGGTTGTACCTTCTCAATGGGTTGAAGAACTTCCTTAAGTCTTCCATGTAGTTAGCGGTACTCTTGGATTTGATGGTGACACTCGTCCATGCACCTCGATCTCTTTATTTATCATGCCATGGAAAATAGTAGTCCTGTCCCTCATGTACGTGGCCCCATCATTCTTTGATCCAAACGGCATCATCTTGTAACAATACATTCCCAATGGCATAATGAAATCCGTTTTTTCTGTGTCTTCCTCGTCCATCCATATCTGATGGTATCCAATAAAATAATTGATGAATGACTGCAGCTCGTGCTTGGCGTAGTTTTCGATCAAGATGTGTATGTTTGGCAATTGGAAGTCGTCTTTTGGACTCGCCCGATTAAGGTTCCGGTAGTCGACACAAACTCTGACCTTCCCGTCTTTCTTTGGAACTGGCACAATGTTGGCTAACCATGTTAGATATTTCACTACCATGAGGACCTTGGCTTTAACTTGTTTGGTGACTTCTTTCTTTATTTTCAGACTCATGTCTGGCTTGAACTTTCTGAGCTTATGCTTTACCCGCAGACACGTCGGATCTGTTAGCAGTTTGTGAGCTACAATAGATGTACTGAGACCAGCCATATCATCATTTGACCAACCAAATATTTCCTTATATTCTCTTAAGAATTCTGTGTACTCTTCCTTTTCTGACAGCGACAGGTGAACACTGATGCACGTTTCCTTGACATTCTCTGTGTCCCCCAAATTGATGACCTTGGTTTCGTCCAGGTTAGACTTAGGTCTATTCTCAATGTCCTCAACCTCTTTAACGGCTTCTTCTAGTATCCCATCCTCTTCTGAGTCTATATTTGTTTGTTGCGTTATACCATCGCATGTCACATTTGTTGATTCATCATGATAGTTAATAGTAATATTGTGTGAAGTAAAGTAAATAGCAGAGAAAAAGAAATAATAAGAGCGAGATTTATATAATAAAACAAAATTCTTTGATAAATGCCAAAAAAATTTTGGACATCGAGGCTCTTTTCAAAATTCAAAGATAATATAGTAGGGAAATCAACTAGCGAAAAGTAAAAGATAATGGATAATGCTTTGTTCAGCCTTGCTACCCCGAAGCTCTCCGGGCCTTGATGGTTTTGATGGACAAATTTTTGAGGCCCTCTCCTTGCTCACCACCTGTATGGAAGGGCATTCCTCCCCTTCCTCCTCGAGAATGACATGACAGTCTATATTGTCATCTTCCAAGAACAGGTTCTTCATTGCCGCCAATGTTTCTTCTTTCTTTCACCCATATAGGATGTTTGTTGGCTGGAAAGTTTGTTCCATGTGGGGTATAGGGTGCTCCAACGGATAGTAAGAGTCGCGCCGTGGTGGCGACCATTTCTAAAATTCTTCCTAAGTATATCCATACCCTAACCCGAATGTGGTGCCATGGTTCTTCAGTTTGATATGCTTAGTGATTCCCTGGAGGTTTTTTCCGAGTCCTTTGCCAGGTTCATACCCGCTCCAATTCAGTATACTTTCTATCTTGTTATACCACCACTTATCTTTGTCTATGGCATTGACTCACTCGATTTGGTGGTATGTTTCTCGTCCTAGCTTCCTTATCCCTTCAATTGCTGAGATGGTTTGATGACCGTATATGGGGTTACTCCCGTCACCATGACTACTCACCTCTTGGTGATTCCACTCGAACTTCACTACCTGGTGCAGGGTTGAGGCTAGGGCTCCAGCGGTGTGGATCCAAGGTCATCCTAGTAATAAGTTGTAGGACACTGGATGTCTATTGTGAGCACGTGATTTTTGCCCTATATGAGAATTACTCCCAAAAATTCAAAATAAAAGAGTTTTGTGTTGTTTGCAATTGTTGTGAATTTAGTGTCACTTTTAAAAAATAATGACAATATATATATATATATATATATATATATATATATATATATATATATATATATATATATATATATATATATATATATATATATATATATATATATATATATATCGCATTTGCATTTAGGATTTCATTCTACAATTAGGAGTAATTAATTTTATCTTACAAAAATGAAAATCACAAAAATAGGCATCTTTTGCATTTTAGCCTTTAATGTCCAAATTGTGTGATTGTATTTTAATTACCATTTAAAATTAGGTGACAATTATTATTATGAGATTAGTATTTCAAGATAATTTTAGTTTTTATAAATTAATCTTAGTATTTTGGGCTTTATTAATTAGGAAGTTGAATAATGGAGAAGAACAAAATGGAAAAAATTTGGATTGGGCCATCTTGCAAATTAAGTTACAAGCCCAATCCTAAGAAACCTTACCCAACCCAAAACCCCTTGGCCCAAGAAGAAAATTTCAGATTTTTTTTAACAAAAAATAATCATAATTACATGACATAAAGTAGTGGGGGGCAAGGAAATCAAGGAAGAAAACAAGGAGAGGAAAACATGGATTAGTGGGTTTTCTTTAAATTAAAAAAATATTTTCTTTTTAATAAAAAATCTGAAAATTTTCGAAATTCTTGCCTATAAATAGAAGAGAAGATTTATGAAAAAAGAGGTGGAAAAAAAAAGAGAGGAAAAATAGGAAGAGAAGTAAAAATAAAAAAAATTTCCTGCTGTAGTATACACTCGATATACATTCTGGACACAGAAGTATACATGGCGAAAAATTCAATTTTTGAGAGTTTCTTTTGAGAATTGAAAAGAGTTCAAAGCTAGAAAGACAAAACAAAGAGAAAATCTGGAATATATTTTTCTTTTCTATTTTTTTTACTGGTTTTTGTTTTTCTCCGTATTGTTGGGATTTTCGGGATTGAGGTGTTGAAGCTACTGCTGGTTGTTACTGTTGTTGTTGCTGTATTTCCACCGCCCTGTTGATTTGCTATTTTCCCATTCCTTTCAAAACCAGATTTTCTAGGCAACTGGCATACTGGCTACCCACCCATACAACACCAGATCTAAAAAGATGACAAAGGCTGTGTCCCAGGAGATCGAGGCAACCATTGTAGACCCTGCTCACGAAGAAGAGATCGTGGATGTGGCGGGGATGAAAGAAGAAATGTACAAGTTAAGACAACAGATGGCTGAAATGTACCAGGCTTGGTCAAGAGGTCAACCACTACCAGCCTACCCTGCCAACCCTGCATACGTCCCTCCAGCCAATCCTAACCCCGAGCCACCAACACCGAACTCATCCTCCACCTACCCCGATTACCCTCACTACTATGCTTCCACCTCCCAGATACCACCACCTCCAGCCAAGCAAACACCACCTCAGGTTCCACAAGTTGCTCTTGTATATGTGGCACCTCCGCCCGCTGTTATCCACAAATCCTCTAGCGAACCAATGTTTCATATCCAGGATTCTCACTACTACCCTCCGGAGCCGACTTTCAGACAACACGAATCTCATGCTCCGATGATAGAAGCGAGTGCCGGGCAGGAGGAGATGGCTCGGAAGGTGAAGAGTCTTGAGAATGCTTTCCGCAATATGCAAGGGCTGGGAGGGCAAGTAAGTGTAGCCTACAAAGACCTGTGTTTGTTCCCCGAGGTGCAGCTTCCTGCAGGATTTAAGTTGCCCAAATTCGACATGTACAACGGACACGGGGATCCGGTAGCTCATCTAAGAGGATATTGTAGCAAGATGAGAGGCGCGGGAGGTAGAGATGAATTGTTGATGGCGTATTTCAGCCAAAGTTTGAGTGGATCAGCGCTGGAATAGCTCTGGCGACTCTGCTGGGGAACCCAACCCCGAACCTCGGTTTCAGGGTTTAAGAACTCGAGCTCCTTAGAATTGCCGTTCGCATTATTGTTTGACTTCATTATATGATTTGAACAACATGTTATGTGCTATATCGCTTTGATATTGTGTGGATTGTATATAAAATTGTGCCGAAAATCTTTCTCTCTTCACCCCCGGGGATGTGCTTACTGGTTTAGACTCCCCTTTCTGTTAAAGTCACCTCAAATTAAGAAAATAGAGGCCGGATAAGTTACAAAGCCGATTGACTCCGCGGGTCACCGGTACGTAGCCCCCTCCTCGATTCGAGTTGTCCGCTCGGGTACACGGTCTAGCACTCTATGAAACCGTAAGATTTTTGAACATAGGTCTAGGACGATTATTTGCATCATATTTGACTTAGGGGACTCAACACAGGGGTTGGGTCCGTCTAGGGCAGGTGACCCGGTATTGGAAAAACCAAGCATGATATGTGTTGCATTTTTATTGTCCTTGATCGTTATGCGGACCGGCAGAAATCCCGAGGTTAGAAAAATTGTTGAAAAAGAAAAAAAAAAGAGAGAGGAAAATAAGAGTTATAGAAAATAGGTATCCGAAAAATTAGAAAATTTGAAAAAATAGGTAGAACAGTTTTGTTGAAATAATTGGTCAATTATTCTAACCGAACTACGCAGGTTTGATTCTCGCCATTAGGTGGGATACGTAGGCAACCCTCATCGGGTCCAACCACCCCTTTTTTAAAAAAAAAATCAAAAAAAATGTGTGTTTAGTTTTCAATAAATCAAGTCCGGGTTCATGCCCCTTTTGCAAAAATAACCAAAAAATGTCAAATTTTTGATTTTGTTATAAATAAGTCGGGTGATGCTATTCTTGCTTAAACTAAGCCGAATGTCCCTCAAAAAGACGCCGGAAGGCCGTTTTTGCAAGAATAGCCACTTTGAGTCATTTGGAAATAATTTTGGACGCAACCTTGAAATATTCCCTCGCGGAAATGTCGAAAGGCTGTATCCGCAAAAATCAAGTTTTGAGTCATCACTCAACTTTTCAAAAATATCCACTTTATCAAATAAGCCATTACATGGCCGAAATTTTGCTGAAATAGCCACATTTTTGCATTTTAACTTCCTCAGTCTTGTGTTGGCCTGTGTCGGTGCTGAACGATGCCCCATAGGCCCCAGGATAAAATTTTGAATTTGCATCTTCTTAAATAAAATTTTGCAAAAAGAGCCACTTTGTCTAAATAAGCCATTACATGGCCAGTTTAAGAAAAATAGTCTTGTGTTGGTTTATGGTGATGCCGAACGATGCCCCATGAGCCACAGGATAAAAAAATTCAAGTTTATCTTTCTTAAATAAATTTTGCAAAAAATAGTCATTTTGTCAAATAAGCCATTATGTGGCCAATTTTGTAGAAAATAGTCATAATTGACACCAAAAATATTCTTATTCTTGTAGAAATCTCCGGTACAAAATGTGAAAGTTTTTCAAGTTTGTAGTTGGAGTCGGTTTTTGTAATTTTCCTTTAAAAAAAATGAAATAAACATCTCTTTATTTCTTGCATTAATTTGCAAGAACTACGCTCGGTCTGATTCATGCGGGGTCATGATACGTAGGCAATCCACATAGGATTCGACCATGTCCATAACCAAAAAGAAAAAAAAAAGAGAAAAAGGAAAAACCACAAAAAGAAAAAAAGAGAAGAAGAAAAAATAGCAGAAAAAAAAAAGAAATCAATAAGCGGAATACCTTAACGCTAACATGACGGTTTCGTTTTGTCAATTTCCAGAAAGTTGAGGTGGTTGGTTGTGGTAAACAAGATCCAAGGAAAATGATAACCGACATCGAAGCTGTTACGAGTGTTGAAGAGACTCAGGGTCGTAAAGTTCAACAAGGGCCTACTGTGGTTGAGGAAGACGGAACATTGAAACAACAAATGACCAAAATGCGTCAAGCATGAGCCAATGGCCAAGGACAGCCTTCTCAAGAGTCACAGTTTGATATACAGCAAGGACAGTACCACTCTCCCGAGTACCACTCATACTCAAACATTGAGAAGCCTACCCGAAAGAAGGTACAAGAAGAAATGGCCCAAAGATTGCAGAGATTAGAGCAACGGCTGAAAAACACGCAAGAAGTGGCTAGGATGCCATGCTTGTCAATTGGAAAGGCGCTCCGTCTCTTGGAGTTTTGGTGATATATTTTGGTGTCATCTCTTTTGCCCGGGTTATTTCAGGGTTGTAATCCGGACGTTGTCTTGAGAGTCAAAACCCTTCTATCTTTCCACTTTGCTTTGTTTAGTAATAAATTTGTTTAGTGCTGTCTAGGTTTATAATTCTAGTCTAGTCTGTTCGTTTCGTTGTCCACCTTGTTGTTTCAACCCATTAGTTTAATACAACCCTCTGTTTCCCATCATTCCTAGTCATTCCATTTCTGATCACTTTGCAATTCTTCTCATACTGGTTTTAGCAACATGACATGCACATAATTCTAAGCCTGATTTTTAAAAGTCAATGAAACAATGTTGAAGATGTAATGATACTCGGAAAAAATAAAAACATATTGGAATACTGTGAACCCGGAATCAAGTGAACATTGGGGAAATCGTAACATAAAGAAATACCTTGGAAATGCATCATCAGTTTAAAGCCAAAGGCAAAAGTACCCCAAAGCTAAAGAAGTCATTCGTGGTATCGAGATTGTTGCCCAATGGCACAGAGAATCGTCAAATACATAAGGCAAGAATGTGAATCAATCAAAGGTGTTTGACCGTGTAGTTTGTACTTGGTAGGTTTTGAAGATTGGAATGACGAAGGCATTTCGTTCGGCTATCCAAACACTTCGTCCATTGCTACCCCTTTGAGCCATATTATATTTTCTTTAATATCCCTCTTTCGGAATCAACAACAAAAATTGAGGATTGAGCGAGAAACAAAAGGAAAAAAAAAGAAGAAGAAAAGAAAAAGAAGAAGAAAAGAAAAGAAGAAAAATCGGGAGAAGTCAAATCGCAACAAGGAAGCGATCTCATGATCTGAACTACGTCTGACTTGATCCCGAAAAGGTACGTAGGCAACCTCTCTGAGGTTCAGTCACAATAAAGAAAAAATCCAAAAAAAAAAATCCCCCAAAAAGGAAACTGGGGCAGAAGTTATGGTAGTTGAAGAAATAAGATTCCGAAAGTTGTAATTTTAAACCCACGATGAAATATTTTTGAGCCTTTATATCCTTTTTTCTATATCCCATCCAAAAGCCTACATTACGGTCCAAAGGAAGACCTTCCGATCAATCTTCAAGAAATGCCGAGTCAAGCGAACAAAGGTCAATCACATCAGGGGCAACACTCCAGTCCGAACAAAGGAGAATGAAGAACTCAAACCACCACGAGACTCCAAGATGAGAGAAGTCAAAATGAGAGAGTCTTATCGGTGAAAACCCTCACGGGCATAGTAAGGCGATAGTGAGTTGAGAGAAAAATCAAATGCGAGAGGCTTGATGGTGAAAACCCTATGGGCACTACAAGTCGATTCAGGAAATGAAATGCTGAAGACCAGTTTCACGGCAGAAATTGCATCAAGAGTTGAGCATCAGATTTGCTATACAAAGAAAGCTAAAAGTGCATGTCAAGGTCGCTAGAGTCGGTTTTCTGTAGGTTTCTTGTTAGGAATTGTATTTTCCCTTTTCTCTATTCTTCACACCTTGTTTTACCCTCCCCGCTTAGCGAGTCGGTCGGGTCATAACAAGTATAGAAATGATTTCAAAATTTGCCACCAAGCTTTCCAATTGCACAAGATGGGATTTAGCCAACACGACAATTGTCGTAAGTCAGGAAAAGACAAGGCCAGTGATTTAAGCCAAAAGAGCAACATGTGCAATGAAGTGGGTAACAATTAAAATGTTTGGGGATCATGAAAGACACAAAGATCTGCAAAGTGCCAACTTAGGGAAAATATAACAAATGGAAGTACGGGGTTCGAACAGAGAGGAGGTATATCTTCTGACAAAAGAAAGAGGCGGTCAAGAAACACCCAAGGTTATCAAATAAAATCATCAAAGGAATCATAGACTGCAAGATCAGATTTTGTGAGATCCGTCAATAAAGGAACCGTATACATGCAGTAAGGAAGACGGAATTTTGGATAGTCGGTGAACAGGAAAGGCATTCAAGAGGAAAACAGTCGCCATCAAAGTTCAAGGCCACAACCAACCACCACATTTAAACTAACAGATTTTTCTTTGCTTTGAAACAGGGGCATAAATGTTATTGGACCGATGGAGCCAACAACTTTCAATGGGCATAAGCTCATTTTGGTTGCGATTGGTTACTTTACCACATTGGGCCAAGGCAAAGGGCAAATTTGCGCCAAACTAGCAAGGAGCATTTGTGGTATCACGGGTGTTGTCCAATGGGGCATTATATTTGACAGATGTTGAAGGAAAGTGCATAGAGACTGCTATCAATTCAGATGTGGTCAAAAGATACTATGTATGACTCCTTTTCAATTGTATGTTCTGTATGTTGTTGTGATTTTGGAATTGAAATGACGAAGGCATTTTATTCTCTATCCAAACACTTTATCCATTGATAACCCCTTTGAGCCTTAATGAATATATTCTTTCATATCCCTCTCTCGGAATCGCTTTAGCACAATAAGGTCGAAATTGCCAAAAAAAAAATGAAAAATGCAAAAACAAATAAAAAAAAATGAAAAAATGGAAAAAAGAGAGGAAAAATAGGAAGAGAAGTAAAAATAAAAAAAATTCCTTGCTGTAGTATACACTTGATATACATTCTGGACACAGAAGTATACACGGCAAAAATTTCAATTTTTGAGAGTTTCTTTTGAGAATTGAAAAGAGTTCAAAGCTAGAAAGACAAAACAAAGAGAAAATCTGGAATATATTTTTCTTTTCTATTTTTTATTGGTTTTTGTTTTTCTCCGTATTGCTGGGATTTTCGGGATTGAGGTGTTGAAGCTACTGTTGGTTGTTACTGTTGTTGTTGCTGTACTTTTACCGGCCTGTTGATTTTCCTTCTTCCCCTTCTTTTCAATACCAGGTACACTTTTGTTACAACTGAAGCTGTACTGGTGACTTTGATCAAATAAAGATGAAGATTTAGATTATTATATGCTGTCATGTAGTTATAGTTCGATATTACTGGTTTAAGTTTGTGATTTATACATTGTAGTAGTATGTAGTAGCCAAAAATAGAAAGACCAAACAAAAATCATGTAATAGCTAGTAGTAGTAGTAGTATAATCGTAGAAGTAGCATATCACCCAGTTTAATTAGGTAAAACTCCTAAAATATAAGTTAGCATATCACTTTTCTTCAAAAATCACTAATTAATCTTTCACCAGTAAGCTTTTCGTAAAAACAAAATCACATAGTTAACTATACTGTCGTAGATTTGTACATGAACACAAGTAGGAGTTTAATCTTAATAAAATCAGGGGAATAGTTGTGTCTAAGCATTGAATCATTTAAATATGGATATTCAGGTTATTACAATCCAGTAATTAAAATTACGAATCATGTTCGTGTAATCAACGTGTTTAGAAACTATCAAATAGGCTTAAATCTGTATTGAAATTAGTAGGTTAACAATGTGGTCATAAACTACTCATCTTACCTTTTAAATAGTTTTATATCTTTACATATAGTTAGCTTCACAGTCTCTCAATTAGTAAATAATCAAAATGACCACAAAATTCATTAGTGAAGGTCAGAATTGAAGATGGCTAGTTTAATAAGCAATCATGTATATAGATATTTGATTAGAATTAGTACCCTCGTGTATTGATTTTTCTCTTTCTGATTAATAAAAGCATTTGATTCCTTAATCATGTGTACTGTGGATTTTACATTTTCTATTCTTGCCTTTATTATTTTTATCTGGATTGGGCCCTGTGTAACGTTGGGCCTGAATTGTCCTACGAAATTGCTTAGTCCACTGATTGAGGGCTCGAAGACCGTCTGGGCTTTGAGACTTGGGGCGGCCCTTTACGGGTCTATTTAGACGTTTGAAGAATCCAGGCCCAACAAACAATAGAAATAACGGGCCTGGAATGTTTAATACTAGAAATCGATTAAGGCAAAAACAATGTATAGCAAATATAGTTGAACAAATAGGATCAGACTTTAATAAAATAATTGGGACGAGCCACGCATAACGAATAATAAACACCGGGGCCCCCATTTAGTAATGGTTTAATATAATAGATTCGGGAAGGTTAGTAGTGAATTCCATAGCCTCTCCCAAAAGATCTTTAAAGCCGATAGACGTTATTTAGGGCACGATTTAACGTACTTTCCTATGAACGAGTGTGCACTTGGTGCGACTCAAATTCAAATCTCGGCAAAGCTGAAATACACCGAAAGTCATAGGCGTACTGGTTGCGGTATGACTCGAGGCGTGTTTTCGCGATGCCGCAAATTCTCTAAAAATAATACTTAATGTAAAAAGCATTACATGTTGTTTAAAATCTGTAATTGAGTCAAACAAGAGTCGGGAACGACAATTGAGCGACCGTGCTAAAACCACGGAATCCGGGAATGCCTAACACCTTCTCCCGGGTTAACAGAGTTCCTTATCCGAATCTTTGCTTCGCAGACATTTTTAAGAGTCAAAATTCCTCGGATTCGGGATTAACCGGTGACTTGGGACACCATTATCATTCCCAAGTGGCGACTCTGATTAATCTCAATAAACCCCGAACCGATTGTCCTTTAATTGGAAAAACTCCTTCCCTTACGTTATTTTATCCGTTTCGGATATTTGAGCGTCGGGGTATACCCTACGAGCGTATTTATATTTATGCTTATGTGGGGTAGTAAAAAGGGAGGTGTGACATCTATTACTTAAAAATCACCATCGAACCAAGTAGGCCTTATTCGGAGACATAAATCGGTCTCCCCAATAGTGGACCTTTGGGAACCATCAAAAGCTTTAACGTTGATAGCCCTATCCTTGATTTCATGCAGAGTCTTTCCCAATGTTCTGAGGGTCACCAGTAGACAAATGTTGAGGCTGGAACCTCCGTCAATCAAAGTCCTGGTGATTAAATAGTCTCCGCATTGCATAGTGATGTGCAACGCTTTGTTGTGGCCTAAACCTTAAGGGGGGACTCATCCTCATGGAAAGTGATTTTATGACTCTCTAATACCTGCCCGACCACGTTCACCATCTCTCCTCCAGTTACATGGTTGGATACGTATGGCTCGCTCAGTATCTTCATCAGGGCATTATTGTGTGTCTCAAAGCTTTGCATTAGAGCTAGAATGGATATCTGTGCTGATATTTTGTTTAATTGGTCGATAATTGAGTATTCTTTTGCCTGTATCTTCCGATAGAGATCATAGGGACCAATTTAAATAGCCATCTAGTGTCCTGCTTACTTGATTCAACTAAGTGCTCCGGAGTATAAATTATGCCGGTCCTGGTCATACTGTACGCTACAATTGCTTTTCCGGACCTAGTCTTTCCCTTCCTTCTTTCCTCAGTGGTGTAATCCCAAGGAATGTCATGTGTATGGAATGGTGTTACGGGTGACATTGCCATACGAATGGGCACTCTTGTTTTAGGAGGAAACACAAAATCTTTGTATGGTGCAGGTGATTTTGGAGACCCAAACTCCACCTCAATTGGCTCTGTAGTCTTTATGGATGACGATGTTTCAAATTAGAGAGGCACGAATATGTTTACTTCAACATCCCTAGAGGGTTAGATCTGGACTACGATTGGATTTAAAGTGACTGTTAGATTCTTGGGCTTGTCACCTTCTACAATTAGTCCAATTGACCTTTTGGGATCACAATCATCTTCTACTTCGATCATATGTACACCACCACCCTTATGATCAATCAAAAGATTGTTGTGTACATTAGGAACAGGTTCCTTGGCGACGATGATTTTTTTGCCAATTAGAGCTTGGATTTTGTCTTTCAGAGATAGACACTCGTCAATGGTATGCCCTTTCATGCCAGAATAGTATGCACGGGTTATTTGGATTGACCCATTGGGATGGATTTTCAAGAGTTATGGCAGGGATTAGAGTGATGTAACCGGTTGCTTTTCATATAGTTGTTTGATTGTCTCGGAGATGGAGGTGTATTACTTGGGAGGTCTACAATCGAAGTTAGAACATGGCCTAGGGAAGTTTTGGCGGGCGGAAGGTGATTGGTAGTGAGCATTATAGGCTTGGTAGATGGGTGCAGTTTGGGAATATCTAGGTGAGGTAGGTTGATAAGTGGGGGTGGGGGAGGATTGGTAAGTAGGAGTTTGGTAAGAGGATGAAGGTGCTTGGTAATTAGGGATGGGCTAGTATATGAGAGGGGGTACCGGGTAGGCTTGGTATTTTACTGGGGACTTGGTTTGATGTGCAACCATCACGGCACTCACGTCCTTTTTCTTGGACGTGCCACCAGATTGCAGGGCTTTGTTGGTAGCCTTCAGTGCCTCAAAATTAGTGACAATACTGCTCTTAATACCTTCCTCAATCATTAATCCTAGCTTGATTATATTCGAGAATTTCTGACCCTCTGTAAACATTAACCACTCATATTACTGTGGATCCTGAGCTCGGACGAAAAATTAGTTCATCTGTTCTTCTTCTAAGGCTGACCTGACCTTAGCAACCTCATATCTCCATCGAGTTTCATACTTAAGGAATGTCTCAGTGGGTTTCTTTTTTAGTTTCTGGATGTAGAAGATATCTGGTGCATTTTCTGTATTGAACCTGAATCTGTCCATGAAATCGGACGCCATTCCTACCTTCTTGGGATCTTGTCTAATGTACCAAGAAAGTGCATCGCCTTTAATACTTATATTGAAGAGTTTCATGCGAATCTTCTTATCTCTTCCTACGCCGACCAACTTATCATAGTATGTGCTCATATGGATTCTAGGATCCCCCGAGCCACCAAAAATTCCAAACTTAAGAGGTTCGTACCCCTCAGGAAGTTCAACGTCTAACTGAAGCAAAGATCCGTATAATTCAGCTATTTAATGCCTTTGTTTCCCTGAATGCCCTGGACTAGGCTAGTGAATTTCTTGAGCTCGACTACAAGGTTTTTGATGAGAGAGTCCTTGTCATCAGACTCCAGTGTCTTTGTAATGAGTTGAGTGTACTGTGGTAGGGTTTCCACATAGATGGGATCGTGGTAGAGATAATCATTTGATGGTTCAGGGATGAGGAGTGGAGTGTTGTTGTGGCATGTGTTGCAATTTTAATGAGTAGGGTGTTGTTTCTGCGTCTTCGGGATGTTTTGTGGAGGTACAAGGTGTTGAGCATTGGGAAAGTTTATATCTAGAGTTGTGAGGGAGAATGACAGACTTGCTAAGTCCCGAACTTAGTCTAGTTCTTCTTGAAATTTTGGTAAATTTTGTCCGAGTTGAGCGGCACTTTCTTTGGGTACCTGAATACTCTGAGGAACCTCTACCATTTCAACCAAATTCTCCTTATGGCGTTGTTTAAATATTCCATTTTTTCTTTGCCCCTATTTTTTTTGTAGGACTTGGAGAAGGAGGAGGTGGAGGGCCCTTAGATCTTGTGGAGTAGGATGACGATGCCAGAATGCACGAACTAATCATTTAGGGAGGGGAATAAAAATAAAAGTAAAAACAACAAAAAGGTAACAAGTTATTATGGCTTCTGTAAAAAATATTTCAATATTTAAACACTTAGGACAAGAATATAAATCGTGCCCTAAACTAGAGGCCTCGTTGTGCCCGAGGTAGGCCCAGCGACAAGTTGATTTGGAGAACTTATAATGCTAAATGCCTTATTTTATGGATAAAAAATAAGACGAATCCCAAAACGACACTAAAATTACATAAATTAAAAATGTCACTAATGGCCATTGGCCATATTAAATTTCAAAGTGGAAAAGAGAAAAGAATTGCCTGACTATTTGGTCCTAGAAGGGCTTTCCCCAGACTTGGCATCTTTGGCTCCATCGAACAACGTCACCATCTCATGCAATCCAAGCAGCAGATAAACCCTAGCCAAATGTCCTCCCTCATTTCCCTCAGCATTTTGGAAATTCTCGATCCTCTAGATGAATTTTCCTTCCACCTATACTAATCCTCGCTCAAAATGCCCTAGGCGCTTGTTGGCTCTGCTAGCCATATCCTTCCATTCCTTGATCAACTTTTGGTTTTGCTTCTTGAATTTCCTGATGCTCACTCTGGCATTCCCTGATCCTTTTGTGCAACTGATTGTACTTAACATGTATCTCATCCCTTTCGTCGATGACCCTGTGCCCACGAACAAACTCGTGCTGTCCTAACCCAGCGTGATCTTCTTCTAGCCAGCCTGGATAGTATGAGTATAGCCGCCATGATATCTATCAGGCTCTATGGAATCCCTTTCCAGGATGATCTTGTTGTTTAACATATGTTGAGCTTGACATTTATATGGGCTATCGTCATCTTGGAAATTAGCCCTGAAATGACTCATCTTCTCAACCTTTGGTACGACTTGCTTCCAACCTTCCTGCCTCATGACTCGGCGAGGGACATAGGGATAAGTTCCCCTCAGACCAATGAGTATGAGTAATGGAGCGTTGCAAGAGCGGGTGATGAACTCTCCAGTGGGGAACCATTCGAACATCCATTGCACCTTATCTTTTTTAAAGTTTTCAAACAACTCTACCCATCCTCGAGCATCCCCTGGTTGAGCAAACATGTCAGGCATATAGTTTATTCTATTAGGATAGTGAAAGACTATATGATCAGTCCATGACCTTTGTGGAATTTCTTGACAGTATCGACCCTTTTGGATATGTCCTATAAGCTAAAGTTGAAGTAGAAAGTTGTAACCCTCAAAATGGCTGGCCCCTCGTTGACAGTTTTTCAAACCTCGGTACATCTCAGCAACAATTATAGGCACTATGCTGAAAGGTTGCCCTTAAATCCCCCCCCATCAATGTCTTGGTGACCATGGCTAGTCTGGTGTGGATCATTACCTTCTTTATAGGAAATAGTATCATTCCCAATAAGCAGAATATAAAGACGAAAACCCTCATGTGGATATTCCCAATGATGTAATGGTGAATTCATCCGGTGCGAAAGGATTTTCTATGGTCGTACCTCTCATACAGGTAGTCGAAATGAATATAGAAATCCTTCAAACAAGTCAAGTCTGAATTTTTTCTTCAACCCCATCATTTTGAAGAAACCCTTACCCTTGTAGTTTTCTGGCATGAGCAAACCCGGAGTCTCCCAAGGAATACTGGCTAACCATCCTATTCTCGAGCGTAGCGGTCATTTCAAGGCCCCCAAATCAAAATACTAATTTATCAATGACACAGAATAAGGTTGCAGCCTCTATAATTTTGTTGTCCGGCTGAATACCTAGAAAAGAAGGTAAGTTTCCCAAATACTTGCGGACGAGTGTCCAGTCACTGGAATGAAGGTCCTCCCACTAACTTAGCAACCTCGGGTAAATATGGGTTACCATGCCGAATCTGGGGATTTCGTGCCTTATTTCTGCAAAATAAAGTGTTAGTCCCTCACCCTTGCTGAACTCGACTATTTAAATTAATAATTGGCATAAACAATTTAGTTCTCCAAATGAATGCACAGAATATAGTGTTTTCCGTTTGGGTCCTAGGGGAACTCTGTGGACTTTGGATAAGGTTATCTTAAAGATTCATTATGTGGACAACATAACTGACTCAACTATCTTTGACAGTGATGCATGTGCAATTAAATAGAGTAAGGTTTATACGGGGTGCTAGACCAGTACCCTTGAGCGGATAACTCAAGAGGGAAAGGCACGAAATCACCAACTGCACCGCTGATCGACTAGTTTTACCGCAAATATGCCTTTGCAAAATTTAGGGGGTAATAATATTGGAAGACCGCAATAGCTCATCAAGCGATGATATGTTATTTGTTTGGCATGAGTGGAATATGATGTTGAAGATACAATTACAAGAATGAAACAAATTATCACTCATATTCACGTTCATAATGATTACAATAATTGCTCAGAAATTACAACGATATTGAAGGAAATCGGTAAATGAAAGTGTTAAATTAAAAAAAAGACAAGTTAGTTCCGGATAAAGGTATTAAGAAAAACAATAAAGAAAACAATAAAGTCACCTATAAAATAAAGTGGTAGAAGCCTAAACAAGTCCCCAGCAGAGTCGCCATGCTGTCAAAATCGGGTATACAACTCTATTCCAGTTTGGGAATTGGGTTTTTGGATTTGAAGAGTCGCCACCTAATGATTAAGTGCATTAGGACACTAAGGGTTTTGAATTTGAAAACCAGAATTCGGATAAGGGCTAGAAATTATCTCGAGGGGAAGGTGTTAGGCACCTCTCAATATCCACTATTGTGGTTCCCGGTCATGCTATATTATGACTTTAATGTAAACAAGTATACAAATAAGTTAACACATAAGCATTTCAAAAAGTATTTTAGAATATATAATTTTTTGAGGGAGAGTCTAAGTGCAAGAATTAGTCAATATACTGAATAAACAAGGAAGAAAAAGTTAGAAGGAAAAGGAATAATGCAACGAAAAATTAAAGGGGAGTTTTGTGTAATTGAAAAGACAGAACTTATTGATATCAAACAAAGTTACATAAGGAAAGGGGTCCTAGATTTATAAATCACATGGATCATCCACACAATAATGGCAACCAATCATACGCGTAGTATTATCGTGTGATCATCATCTCCATGTCTACTCTTCCCGCACCGTTAAAGTATTAATCGCGAAATGATATTGCTACCTACAACGCACTATTACCCGTCCCACCTATCACTCTTGGAGGCTTTTAGGACTACTAATCCTAAAGGGAGGAAACTTGGACTTTCAGAGGTTTAAAAGGATAAAATTTTAATGCGGGAATAAAAAAAAGACATATTACACTTAATGCGGAGATAAAGCAATTAAAGCTCAAATAAGCCTCCTCATTTAGAGAAACGAATTGTTTAGCACGTATTACACATACTATTTATGTCCTTGATTAAAATTAGCATAGGAAGAATTCATCTACATATTTTCCAGATAGGGAGTCCGAATTAGTCTTGCTTAGATGTAGTTGCAGTAAACCTGATGATGATCGATTATATAGCTATCGATCTGCGTTAAATAGGATCTATAGGCATGATATCTATTAATTCAGAGACGATAGATAATAAGCTGATTGCAAAAAATTTTATTTAAGCTACAGTATCATAAGTTCTGCGAGCAATTTCAGATTTTAATTTATTATTCCTATAGGCATGCTTCCAAGGTGTTACGAATTTTTTCATGCAGAGTTCTTCTACGCAGGTCATTTATTTGATTAGTTTATTTTAGTTCCTATAAGTGGAATTGACTAATGACAGATGCACGTGCAGAAATGCAGAAAAAATTCAATAGCCATATTATCTATGTGATGTACATAATTTTAATAGGGATTTATTGACATGGTATATATTACGAAGTGTAGAAAAGAATTCTGCATTTTAATACATTAAACCTATAGACATGCTTCCTATGTGAAAAATAAAGAATCGAGAGAATATACACCCAATAGGCATGGTATCTATGTGAAAATGCAGAATTGAGAGAATATACACCCTATATGCATGGTTTTTATGTGAAAAATGCTTAATTGAGAGAATATACACCCTATAGGCATTGTTTATACCCCCTTTGGCATGCATTCTATCCCATCTCTTTTCACTATACCCCTGTAGTTATTACAAGGTTTATTACAAATCTTATTACAGACCAAGTGAATCAAAAGAACAAATAAAAGTACATTAGTGATTACATCTACATCTAATCAGCCTAATCCAGACTCAAGGTCTAATAATATGAGATAAACCAACTTCCAAGATCGGATTTTCAAAGCCTTTCTCTTATTTGGGATGAGTCAAAGTTCCAAGGAACTTCAAGAGTTCTAGGCAGTGCTTACACCCCTAATGTTATTGCAGAACATATTATAGTTTAGTGTGGAAGGACCAGCCCGCAAGTGTCCAAGTTCAAAGGAAACTCAAGGTCCTAAGGCAAGGCTCACAAGAGGGGGGCATGACTTAAGAGCTAGGAGTATACAATGAAAAGGAATTAGGGGGGAGCCAGGCAGGCTGGTGTTCAGGCCTACCACCTGGGCTGCTGGCACACCCCTGACCAGCTTGTCAGCTTGAAAAATTATAGATTAAGGACCCTTTGAGGGTCAAGTTCAGCCATGGAAAGCAATTAAAAGGTTGGCAGGCTATACCTTAACTCTATACACATAATGGAATGGTGGTATGGGAGGTTGAAAGAGGCTAGGATCCAAAGGACCTAGTCTTAATTCATGACAACAACTTTGTATGTTGCTATGTCTTAATCTATAGCCCAAGTACATAAAAAGGAATGTGGATAGGGGTTCAACATAGTAACAGATAGCCAAACGTAAGTATTTATTTTAAAACTGAACTCTATAAAGCAGTAAATTAGGCATGGGCATAAAAGCTTGTAAGTAAACACATTGGATGTCATTCTTAAATCAAAAGTAGGACATACCAGTTCAGAAGAGCAAGTAGGGAGAAATAGTAGATTTAGGGAAGCCAAATTAAATAAATAAGCAAGAGAGTAAGTTTTAGAAGAGGGCTGTGATGATTAAAATCGTGTATGTGTTAATGAAAGAGCAGGGTATTTATAATTGTAAACAGGTGTAGCAAATAAGGCATGAATCATAGTTTAGTAATAATTAAGAAACTATGTGCCAACTAAAATCAATCAGCCAATATACTTCCTTTAGTTAAGGAGTCCAAATTCAAACGGTAGGAAATCAAGTAAATACCTCGTGCAAGGTAGATAAATAAGAGTAAATACGTAGTGGTTTTTGATTTGTTAAACAAGGAAAGGGAATCAGTAAAATAACAAGAAAAGAATCCCATAGAAAGCCTTGCTCGAGTCAGAAAAGAGGTAAAAGGAAAGTTTTAATTCAAGGAAAAATCAGTAACATTCAGATAAGCAATATTAAAGGAATTCAGAATCAATTAACAGTTTGCCAAACCTTTGAAAGAGAAGCTCTCTTATAAAACACATAGACATGTCAAGCAAGAGGGTTTCAAAATCCCGAACGCAGCAAAATGTTCAAATTCAATTCATAAAGTCGAAGTGAGTCTGAGAGTTCAAGGTTTCAAAGTAGAACCCTTGTCCAAACATAAAACCAAATTCAACAAAGAAATCCCCAAATCTTGGGGTTTGGAAACTCGAACAGAGATGAGAAGGCAAGCTATTGATATAGGCTCTTTTAGAGTCGCATGAGAGGCATACAAGTACAATAGCAAGTTCACATCAATTACAACATAGAAACTAGCACAGGAAACAAGTTTCAAGAAGAAACTTGACATTTAAATGAATGAGCTCAGGTAGTGTAAACTTAAAGAAACAGTCGATGAAACACAACTACAAAGAATCCAGGAAAAGTCCAGTAAAGGCAAACAAAGGATCAAAACTCAGTAGGAAAACACAATAGAGGAACACATAGGATAGACATGTGCGAGAATGGTGAAAAACCAGTATAAGATAGAATGGAACATAATAAAAATTACATAACAAGGCAAACATAAGAACACACGAAAAGCAGGTGAGTCAGAAAAGAGCAAATAAGAACATAGCAGGGATCGATTCATACAAGAAAGGGAGAAGAAGAAAGGTCAGAAACTTTTTAAGATATTTGTCGAAACCCTAATAGAAAAGAAGTGCTTTTGTCACGACCCTAGTTCACCAATTGTGAACATGTCGTGATGGCACCCAGTCCCCCACGACCAGGTAAGCCTAACACGTTGCGGAATCCATAAATTATAAACACTTAAATAGGAAATAGCGGAAAATAACATAAAAGATATGTAATCCGTGCCGCTTGACACATACATTCGTCCCAAAATAAATAAAACACTACCAAGATCCGGAACCCCACGGTAACACAGACTAAAAGAGAAATACAACTGTGGCTCTAAGTGTAAAGAGTATCTAACAACGAAATGAGGAAAAATGTCAACTAGAAATACTAGAATAGAAGGGAAGCCTCCGGATCCGCGGACGTAGCAGATCATACCTCGAAGTCTCCCAGAAAGCTGCAGAATCACCTAGTACGAGCCTGCTCTGATGTACCTGGATCTGCACAACAAAAGTGTGCAGAAGAGTAGCATGAGTACACCACGGTGGTACTCAGTAAGTGCCAAGCCTAACCTCGATGGAGTAGTGACGAGGAAGGTCAGGGCCCTACTGAGAACAATAATAATATGATGGTAACAAAATAAACAGTTTAACAGATAACAACAAAATTTCCAAAATAACAACATTTATTGAAACTGTCTACAACCAAGCTAATAACAAATAACCAACTCAATAAACAAGTCCAGGATCTGTGGGAATTGAACCCACAGTCCCATTCTCAGTACCTCTGGGTCTCCGGGAATCGAACCCGCAGCCCCATGTCTCAATAATATCTCAATAACTCAGGATCTCCGGGAATCGAACCTGCAGTCCCTACCCATAAGTCAGGATCTCGGGAATCGAACCCGTAGTCCCTACCAATAACTCAGGATCTCGGGAATCGAACCCGTAGTCCCTACCAATAACTCAGGATCTCGGGAATCGAACCCGTAGTCCCTACCAATATCACATCGGGTCTCCGGGAATCGAACCCACAGCCCTGGGTCTCCGGGAATCGAACCCGCAGTCCACAAGCACAGCCAATTAAGGAAATCCAGAGAGAGAAATAATTATGCTCAACTATAACTTCACCGAAAAATAGTGCCAATAATTAACAAGGAGTTCAAATAAGGCAATTAGGCAACTAAACAGTTAAGTGCTACCTAATCATGCTCTTCTACCCACTACCGGGTAAAAATATCAAATTAACAACCAAGACAGGGATATCGCTCATCGAACATTTGAATAAGTACGTGTTCAACAACCAGCGCATGTACACGCCCGTCACCTCGCGTACAAGGCATTTAAACTATCACATAATATCCTAGGGGTGAGAATTTCCCCCACACGAGGTTAGACAAGCCACTTACCTCAATTTCGGTACAAAACCGCTAAGCAATAACCCTCTTGCCACGAATGTCGGCCTCCTCAAGTGTAGAATCTGATAAAAATCAATAGAATCACATCAAAATAGGCCAATTGGGCATTATCCAATCAATAAACTCAAAATTCACCAAGACCCACAAGTTGCCAAAACCCGACCTTCGGTACGCTTATCGAAAAATCACGAAAATTATATTTTCGGGTTCCTTATCTCAATACGAGTCTAGGCATATAAAATTTACCAAAATCGGACTCCATTTGCCCACTCAAATCAGAGATTTCCTAAAGTTCAAGACTAGGGCTAAATCCTCCATAATTACCCCAAATTCCTCCATTTTCATGATATAATTGCATAATATTACCAATACTAATCATAATACGAATTCATAGTTGATTACCTGATGATTTCCCTTGATTTCCTCCTCAAAATCGCCCAAAATCGCCCTTAAGCCGAGACCCCCAAATGTTAAAATGTTTCTGAAATTTTTCTAACTTCTGATACACTTACTTACAGCGATTTTCGCTTCTGCGGAACATTTTCCGCTTCTACGCTTCCGTATCCGCGACCAAAGGGTCGCTTCTGCGGTTCCAGGCCTAGCCGGCCACTTCCGCTTCTGCGAACCAAGGGCCGCTTAAGCGGTCCCGCTTCTGCGAAGAAGCTTCCGCTTCTGCGGAAAAATCCGCCTCTGCGCGTCCTTGACCGCTTCTGCGGTATCGCCCAAGCGGAGAAACGTCCGCTTCTGCGGACCATGCCCCAATTGCCCTCGTCCGCTTCTGCGATCATTGGGTCGCACCGGCGACCCCGCTTCAGCGGAAAGTCGTCCGCTTCTGCGAAACACCCGCTCCTGCGCTCCCATATCCGCTTCTGCGGACTCGCTCCTGCGACCAAAATTCCGCAGGAGCGAAAATGACAGAACCAGAACTCTCAACCTGAAATTTCCATGATTTTTCTCCCGTTTAACCATCCGAAATCACCCCGAGGCCCCCGGGACCTCATCCAAACATACCAACACATCTTAATACCTAATTCGAACTTGCTCAAATCCTCAAAACACGTCTAACAACATCAAAACCCATAATTCTCATCGAATTCAAGCCTAAATTTCTTAAAACTTTCCGAATAGCATATTCGATCAAAAACCCATCCAAACGACGTCCGAATGACCTGAAAATTTGCGGACATATCCAAAATCACATAACGAAGCTACAGAAATTGTCGGAATTCCATTCCGACCCCCGGATAAAAATCTCACCTATCGATCGGATTCGCCAAAAATTTCAACCTTCGGCATTTCAAGCCTAATTGAGCTACGGACCTCCAAAATACATTCCGAACGCGCTCCTAACCCCGAAATCACCTAACGGAGCTAATGGAACCATCGGATTTCCGTTCCGAGATCGTCTTAACACTGTTCCGGCTATGGACCATTTTCTAGTTTCAAAGCTCTTATTTGGGGACTAAGTGTCCCAAAATGCTCAAATTTTCGGAACCGACTCTCCCGGCAACCCACAATAGCAGAAACGAACTTAGGGGAACAGTTAAATTAGGGATAGGGGCGTAATTTTCTAAAACGACCGGCCGGGTCGTTACAGCTTTTTTGAGAGAAAATCAGAGAAAACGTTTAAGCAACTTAAGCGACAGTGCAAACATGTAAGAGATCTAAAAATAATCGGAGAAAACCTTGATAGTTAGGGTTTAAAATGAACCCTAGAGATGAGAAAGACTTCGAAAATACCTGATCTAAGTTGGATAATGTCATAAATAGACACAAAAGACCAAGAGCCACCGGAGCAAGGCCGTAGATGACCGGAATCTTCGAATCAGTAAAGGTCTGAGTGAAGACCCTTGAAGTCTGGTCGCAATCCTTCGAACAACAGGCATGCAAGAACCATATGAGGTAGGTATAGGCTGTCCATGGCTTGAGAAGCCATGAACGCCGGTGAAATCATAGTGGAACAAGGTAGGGGAGGCTAGGGTTCTAGGGAGCCTTGAGAAAATTTGGGAGTTCAAGGGCGGCTGAAAGAGGAAAAAGAATTAGGGTTAGGGGTCGCCTGCGAATTAAAAAGGAAATAATCAATCTGAGTCGTTGATCTTCTAGATGAACTACTGAGATTAAAAGGGGGGATCCGGTCGGGTTATGGATTGGGTTGGTTTTAAAAATTGGGCTTGTTGCAATTGTGGTTAAAACTGAAATTACAAAGGGGTTATAACTGAAATGGAACGGGCTAAATGTTAAACAACCATATCTTCCCTTTTTATTTAAATAAAATAGCTAAAATAATTTCCCAAACCAATCAAAAGTACTAAATTGATTAATAATATATAAAAATTAATTATAAATTATTGGAGCAATTTTCTAATTGTAAAATGCTGTTAATCAGAAAATAGGCTAACTCGCAATTATAGCAATTTAGCCTTTAAAAACCAAATAAATTTATAAAAATGTTAAACAAATCACATTAATTATATATTGGTGTAAATATCAAATAAAAATAAATTATTCATCAAAAATGTTAGTATGAAAATAATTATAAAATTTTGTACTATAAAATAGACAACAATTTGATTTTAAAATCCTTAAAAAATAAGGGAAAATACCAAAACTCTTGTGCATTTACATACTATTTTGAGAACATTTTGAGTATATAAATACATAGGAAAAAATAGGTATCAACACCCTTTCGCTTCTGCGGAAACTGCCTGAAGACTCTAAACCGCTTCTGCGGCTTCCTCCTCCGCTTCGACAAAACCGCACCTACGGTCCCATAACCGCAGGTGCAAAAATATTAGCCTGCAGAATGGTGCAATTCACAAGGCTTAAAACTCCCCGATAGCAATCCGAAATCATCCCGAGGCTCCCGGGACCTCAACCAAAAACAAAAATATGATCCGACACCTTATTCAAACTTGCTCGAATAATTAAAACACCACAAAAAACACCTAACCCATCAAATTCAAGCCTAAGTTCGTCCAAATCTTCCAAAACTCACATTTGATCAAAAACTCAACCAAAACACCTCTGAATCAACTGAAATTTTGTACACACATTCCAAATCACCTAACGAAGCTACTACAACTCTCGAAATTCCCTTCCGACCCTCGGATCAAAGTCTCACCTATCAACCGGAATTTTCCAAAATAATAACTTCACCAATTCATGCCTAATTGTACATCGGACCTCCAAAATTACTTCCGATCACACTCCCAAGTAACAAATCATCCCCAAAAGCTAATCGAATCATCAGAATTCATATCAGAGCCCTCTAACACATAAGTAAACATCCGGTTGATGTTTCCAAAACAAGCCTTTCTTATAGAGACTAAGTGTCTCATTACCTTCTAAAACCAATCCAAATCAACTTGTTCACACAAGACTCTTATAATGAATCTTAAAGAAGTAGGAAATGGAGTAAACATACGATTCTCATGAGACGACGGGTCGAGTGGTTACTTCCTCCCTAACTTAAACAAACGCTCGCCCTCGAGCATACCCAGAGTTGTGCTAGAAGCCCACCAATAGCTGAATGACCTTACCAAGAAAATACCCGAGAGTGATCCCACGTCACCCTATCTCGCATAGGTCTGATAACACAACATAGCTAAAATTTCACAATCCATCTAATCCATAAACCATAGAACCACATTGCACTTTCCAAAATCATACACAAGATCAGAACCTTACATCTATACTCAGAGTAAGCCCGAACTAGCTGTAATAACTAATACGTATGACCTCAGGTGCAATCATATGATATATTATATAACCCAAACACTCGAAATGATAACTTCTATTTACAGCATTTGCCCACAACACCTGAATACCAGTAGAGAACCTCTTATCAACTAAGGTCTTATTCCAACACTTTCATATGCTGCCAATGATAAATGAAATAAGAAATAAACCGTAACTATTTCCAAAATCAACCCTTCATGAAGCCACTTCTCTTTTGACTAATACCACAGCAGATTTCGAGTCGAACCTCGATACTATCCTCCCAACCAGCCTAAATCAAATCCTTTCATATTCATTAGTGACCCCAACGATCACCACAAATCCAACACACCACTCTGGTGATATGACACCTCAATACAGGCCTAAGCCACAACTTGAAAAATACGCGCACCAATATGACCAATCTGAACATACTCAAATCATGAAAAATGACACAAACAAAAGAGATGTACCTCAAGCTCATCAGTACAGTCACAACACAAGGATGAGACTCCGTCTCAGATCATAGAAATAGAACACCTGAATCTACCCCGAAAGGTCATATCTCCATGTAGCCTCGCAACAAATACGTGATCCTATCCAAACACTGTTACAACAGAAACACCTCAAGTCCCAATGCTCAAATCAACAATCACGCACAATTTGATGTCAGGAACCCTAGCAAATCATTACACCCATGGTGAAACAAATAACATATACCATGCAAGCCTGATGGAACACAACCGCTACGTCAATCATCGAGCAACACCCAATTATTCTTCCCGCTCAACTTTCACTATGAATCCCCAATAGAACCGCACCATATATGTCCATAACCAGCGAATCATAATGTCTTGCAGCACAAAAGAAATTCATAAATCTCCCTAGATCATTAACAAGCTCACTAACGGTCGAATCAACATATCTCTCAATAATAAAGTTTCGGGGCCAACCAAGCTGACTAAAGCTAGAACACGCATCCACATTGACCTGCCAACGAACCAATAATCAAGGAAGCGTGAAGCTGCTCATTCCACTACAATAGCCCTTATCGAGGCTATACGGTATGGTGCCCGTCATCAAATCAATAACAAAATCCACAACCTTGTCCGGCGAGATGCCCGGCCACAAGAAATGCATCCAAAAAGTCCCTCAACTCCGGAACTGAATCAATGGTAGAAACCTCTACACTGAAATCCATCATGAAGACCCAATTAAGGAAAGCAATCCTTCCCAGTCGTACGTTGGTCTTTGAAATATAAGCCATACTGCTAGAACATAATATGACACCCCTCGCCACCCAACCCGTGGCATTTCTTGCACAGCCCATAGCGCAATAGTTCAAAATTACCCAACATTGAGACAACCAGTCTACACCCAAACATCATATCCAAAATCTAACTCACCAAGCAAAGAAGTAACCACTCGGGCCTCCAAATCCCGTACAGTTGCTAAATAGTGCCAACATACATGATCTACAACCACATCATAGCCTGTATATGAGAAATTCCCTCTCTGCATCCACACGGCACATGAATCATCATATTCGATCACAAATTTCATCGTCCAAGTATATGCACACCTTTAATACCCAATCTCGAACACCACCAGTTGATCCAACAAGTAAATGTCGCAATACTACCGAAATGTCATCAGCATAATCACATTACACTTTATTGAGACTATACTCTCATCAAATCATTTCCAATTAGCAGTACCATTTCCTTGATTATCTAAGGCTACCTGTTGACTAAGAGTTTTATAAACTTCCTTTCAGAACTGAACTGTAACCTAGCACACGCCAGTCTCAGTCCTCAACAACATACTGCATATACCATACCATCCAAGGATAACATGAAAACTTTTATCTCCTTTCTGAGCCACAAACATCTACGCACTTAACTAGTCAAGAAATTCCATTGATCCCATCTATAAGAAATTCATTACACATCCCATGCCTCTCATATTCGTAGAAAATGCACCTCTTCAACCACGGTAGAAATCCACAAGAACTCTCCCAATTTCGTTTGCATAAATTAAACTGCCAGGACTGAATCCTTCTAACTTGACCAAGATAAGAAATCCATAAAACCTCACAGCATTGCTGCAAAATACATGTACAAAATCATTACCTTAAACACATATAATGAATTAATCATATCCTTTCCATACCGATTTGGTCTACTATCAAGCTACTTCATCTATCTAGATTTCCTTTTGATTCATTATCAACTTGATATCCCATCTTCCTGTAGCACCACAGTGCCTCAACTCAGGCTTACCACATGAGACCCAAGCATAAGACCACCATGTTTAAGACCCATGAGCCACTAAATAATCTCTCAAATATTCCCAGAAACACCACATTCTAGAATACTTTACTCTGAAGAACTTTCTATGAATCTAAATTTGTTACCTTTACTTTCCTAATATTGATACATAGAATCACATAATTAACAAAAAAATACCACAAGTCTTAACCTCTTCCAATGAAAACACAGTCTCTAACCACATACATAATCTTAAGATACCTGATTGTTACATGTAGAATCTTGAACACATTAAAACCATTCTCGAGAGTATTTTACTTCTTATTCGAACTACAATTTACTTGATCAGATGAAGATAACCACCCGTGCCTTATTAGCACTCTGACACCGCAGGATATGACCTCATCCTAATACAAACAAACATCTTGTTGCTCCATGCACCGGGCGTTATTTACCAACAATAGCTTAAGACATCGTGTGATTCTCACACATCTACGAAGCACCATGTAACCTTTCTCAAAATTTTCCTTCACTCGTGCCATCCTTGGCTCAATTTCTATAACCATAACTAATTTGCCGGCATGCCTCAAATCGGAACCAACATAGCACATAACCATACAATTAGCTAATCAATAGCAGAATCCCCAACTTGGCTCGAAGCTATAGACCAAAACACTCCCAACAACTCATAACGCATATACTCTATTGCTGCCTTAATACAATAGTGAGATTAAGCTCAATCCTTCATAAGCTCGTGGAAGCACAAATCATCTAGAACTTTTAGCCCTTCAGCAAATCTTGTATTCACTCACAAAACAGTTAAGCCCACTCTCTAGGCGGTCTAATTTAGATGACAACACATGTTCTTCACTTGTAAAAGAGACCTTATAATAAATCATAAGGATCACACAAACTTAGAACATTCCACAGGAGATGACCCACCTACTTTGCCTCCAACTACCATTTCTGTATACCTTCCACCGCCACAAGCATTACGAAGTCACTTGATCTTGCTGAGTCTGGGCTCATACCGCAACATGAAATTTACTTCACTCCCAGCTAGGAGACATGAAAAGTTTCTTCACACACCCATAACTCGGGGCTACACATCCAGTCACAATGGGAATCAAACATTTAATAGTTCTTCTATCATCTAGCAGACTTCCTCGTCACTACCAACTTACTTAGATACATCTCGCATTACTAACATTCTCATCACGTAGCTAACCAGCCGTCACTCCCACTAATAGGTACAATACCAAATGTATAAGTTCAAAGCACTTGCTCACATAATCATCACCTCAGTGCTTAAGCCATTGGCAAAGATTCAGTCTCAAGCCCTCCAGACTGGCCCAACATCAAACTCACAGAGATCATATCTCGCCCAATGACCAGGGAATCACAAGCCATCAAGGCACATCTGATACTAAGCGCTCGTGTGCGCATACAAACACGTGGAAGGAATTTCAAGAGTTTCTTTTCAAGATGAATGAAGGACACACGATAAGAATTTCAAGAATGTGATGTTTTCCTAAAGGTTCTGCAGCCTCTCGAGGATAAATACGGATGTCTCAGTACCGATTCGCAACACTCTACTAAACCTGCTCAAGACTCGTGAGACCTAGTAACCTAGGCTCTGATACCAACTTGTCATGACCCAAACCCTGAAATGATCTTGATGGCACCTCTCGTTAAGATGAGGCCAACCAACTAAATAAACTTATTTTTTTAGAATAGTTAACATTAATAAGCCGCTTTAATATGATTAAACAACCACATTCTATCAAAAGATCTCTTTATTAAGTGCAGAATAAAACCAAACACAGCCCAAACCGAGGTGTCACAAGTCACGAGAAACAATCAGAGTGTAAATACAACTACAAGACCTAAAATATACAAAGCCGAAATAATAAACCAAAAGAGAGAAAAATGGTGACGTGAACGCAGGTAGTAACCTCGCTACTCCTATAGATCTGCCTCTTATCAGCCAAAACCCACTGGCGGGTGAACAAATATTTGCATCTGCATGCAAGGTGTAGGGAGTAAAGTGAGCACTCTAACTCAATGAGTAAGAAGGGTAAATAACAACTGAGCAGTAAGAAATCATGTAAAGCAAACCATCATGCTATGTCGGAGCAGTTAAAAGGCCTTTGAGAGAAAGTTATGAAGCTATTAAACCTTTAGAAATATCTTAGCTCAGTTTAAAACCTCTTTTGAAAATGATTTTCTTAACATCTATGCAAATGAATGCAAAAACAAATGGTGCAGATAAGCACAAAAGTTTGCCTCTCGGGGACCATGCTCGGTTATCAGGTAATATCACAACAATAGGTAAATATTGTAAGAAGAAGTACAAACAGCATATAATGGCAGACAAATAAAATAAAGTAAACACATCAAACAATACCAGTACCACTGCGGCGTGCATCCCGCTCTATATATCACCACGGTGTGCAGCCTGATCCGTTTAATATCGACGGAGCTCACTAGGGGAGTGCAGACTCCAAGAGCGGCCCCTTAAGGCCCAAGCACAATATCAAGACATCTTGTGGCATCAAATCTAGGCCCTCGGGTTTATATTAGTATCAATCTAATATTATTGCGGCATGCAGCCCGATCGAAATATATCCTCACAATATAGGCCCTCGGCCTTACCCAGTAAACAAAATCACATAAGCCGCTTAGGCAACAATGAAATATGGTGCTCAGCCCAAAAATATATTTAGAAATATCATTTTGAGTGTTTAAGGCATGGTAAAGTTGGCTGATAGTGGAAAACACATGACTGAGTTGAAATATATAATTAAAATAGTAAGAAATTATCAACAACAATTCCCGAAAAGGTTCAAATAGCTAACAAGAAGCTCGAATATGGAAATCAGCCTACATTATGATGATAACAAGAAATTTCGATCAAATACGCAGTAAATTCATCAATTGGGATGGATCAAGTCACAATCCCCAAAGGTTCTCTACCCACGCTCGCTACCCATTATGCAAGTCACCTTAATACATCATAATGATATGTAAATCCGGGGTTTTCAAACCCTCAAGATGTCATTAACAATCATGACTCACCTCGAACTGGTGTCTCTAGCTCTCGATACCTCTTCCCCTCAAACCGGCCTCCACGCACGTTGAATCTATCCAACATTAGAGCAAATATATCACAATATGCCAATGGAATAATACCCAATCAAAAATAAACAAAAAATAGAAAAAACCTTGAAATTAGAAAAACCCGAGCCATGGGCACACCTCTTGGTAATCAAAATTTTTTACATCAATGGATTCCTTGTCTCGCCACGAGTCGATACATATAAAGATTATAAAAATCGAAGTCCAAATGACCCCTCAATTCCCCATTTTACCTCTCTTATGTTTCAAGCCCTAATCGACCATTTTACCCATTATTTTCTTGATTTTTCTACTCTAATCAATGTAATAACACTGTGAAATCGTGTTTTGAGTTCAAGAATCCTTACCTTATCGAATCCCTTGAAACACTCCTCAAAATCGCCCAAAAACTCTCCAAGTGTGAAATGAAATGTGTTAGCACTTTCAAAATTCGCGGAGAAGACCAATTAAATATTCTGCCCGGTCTTTCTTTCTTTTGCAGTCCCATTTCCTCTTATATGGGTCCGCTTATGCGGTCGTTCCATCTGCTTTTGTGGACTTCCACTTAAACCACCCGGACGCTTCTGCGGCTCCAAATTCCGCACCAGCGAAACCGCTCATGCGGTCCACCCTTCCACTGTGGAAACTCCTTCAAGACTTTAAACTACTTCTTTGGCTTCCTCTTCCACTTCGGCAAAACCGCACGTGCGGTCCCATAAATTCAGGTGAGAAAATACCAGATACTAGTAGAAGCCTGCAATTCACCAAGGCTCAAAACTCTCTGATAGCCATCCGAAATCATCCCGAGGCCCCCGGGACCTCAACCAGAAACATAAACATGATCCAACACCTTATTCAAACTTGCTCGAATCATCAAAATACCACAAATAACACCTAAACCATCAAATTCAAGCCTATGCTCATCCAAATCTTCCGACACTCGCATTCGATCAAAAATCCAACCAAAATACCTCCGAATCAACTAAAATGTTGCACACACATTGTAAATCACCTAACAAAGCTACTGCAACTCTCAAAAATTCATTATGAGCCTCGGATTAAAATCTCACCTATTAACCGGAATTTGCCTAAATACTAACTCGCCAATTCAAGCCTAATTCTACACTGACCTTCAAAATCACTTCCAATAACACTCATATGCCACAAATCATCCTCCGAAACTAACCGAATTATCAGAATTCATATCAAAGTCCTCCATCACATAAGTCAACATCCGGTTGACTTTTCCAAAATAAGCCTTCCTTCAAGAGACTAAATGTCGCATTTCCTTCTAAAACCAACCCAAATCAACTCATTCATGCAAGACTCTTATAATGAAGCATAAAGAATCAAAAATATGGGAAATGTGTGATTCTCATGAGATGACGGGTTGGGTCATCATACACTTTTAAGCGCCAACATAACTCCCGAGGATGAAAAATCTTGGTCGTGAAAATTCCGGTAGATCCCCTTAAACATTTATGTTTGGGATTAAGGGATGGTATCCTGGGAGATACCCTGTTATTATCATTATGTTCTGAGTTGTTGCTTTTTCATTGATCATATCCCTATGTAGACATTATATATAGTGTCCGTTCTTTTTTATGCTTACTAGTTGGTATGAACTATGTTAGGACACTTGCACAAGCATACATGTGGCTAAGCACCCTTATCGGATAAGAGACTTCTTGATATTGTTGAGTATAGACGCATACCCTTGTTTATTGTCCTTCCATGTGAGAATTTCTCTATTTTGCCCGTGAGTTGTTAGTATAATATGAGGTGTGATGAGGTCATAGGATGCCAAGTGTTAGGGTTCAGGTATTGAGACCCATATTATATGATTATTAGTTGAGGTGTCACAAGGTGACTTATATTCGAAAAATATTTATTAAAAATGATTATATTCTAAAGGTATTCATTTTGCAAGAATTTTTTTAAAAAAATATTTACTTGAATGAAGTATATTTCAAAATATTTTTATCAATTGAAGGATTTCACTAAAAGTTTGTTGGTTAAGACCTAATGTGAAAAATGTCATAGTTGCTGAGTCATCACTTGTCATTACAGTATTTGTGATTTCGAATTCGGGTTGTATTTCCATTCATTTTTCTATTTTCTTATTATATTGTGCAGTTACTTGTTATTTCCTTTCCTTATTGCAATTACTGTATTGTTAGCCTTATCAGGTAGTCTTTATACTTATACTTGTTTATTTTATTATATCAGTGGGTGTCTTGCTGGTCCTCGTCAATGCTCCGGCAAGGTTAGTCTTCATACTTACTGGGCACCGCTGGGGTATGCTCATACTACACTTCTGTACATTTTTTATAAATTCTAGTATTTATCGTTAGTAGCTGTGTTGATTCTTGCCGAGGAGACTTAAAGTAACCCTACTGCTGTGTTCGCTGGCTTCAGAGTTATCTTCCTATTTGGTATTCAAATTGTTGTACTTATTTCCATATAGTTGTATTTAGAAGTGGTAGCAAAACTTTATAGAACTTATGACTTGTACTACCGATTTTGGAAAGATATAAATTCTATAGAGTATTGAGACTATTAGACTTTATTACTTATGGTTGATATTCAGTAAATGTTAGGCTTACCTAGTCCCTAAGACTAGGTTCCATCAGGAAACTAAACGGGGGAGAAATTAGGTTGTGACAAAGAAGATATATTTACATAAGCGAGAGACAAGAGTCCCAATATTGTGGAGTCCTTAGAACACTAGGAGTCCATCAAATGAGAAGCTGACTATGCATATAACTCCTAAAAGTTCTTAGAGTCCAAGAAATTTAAATACTATCTTTTTGGACCGCTAAGACCATCATTTTACATAGCAACTGAAGAATTCATTTTCTATACTCAATCCGAGTACCAATGGTGCGTTCTTCTTGAGTCGGTCTGATAAATATATTTTTGAAAGCCAAGTTATAGTCAAAGTGGTATATACAATGAGTGAGCTAGAGTGAGTGTTTAATATTTCAAGGTAGAGTAACTTGTAAGTAAAATAGTTGAAGTAGGAGAACTAGAGATCATTGAGTTACAGATTTTAATCGATAAAGTAGGCTCATTTATTTAGTGAAGTTGAAGCTAAAATCATACGTAGTAGATCATGATTTTTGCACTTTTTTGAGTCGGGTGATTTTCCACATAAATATTGATATGTCTACTTTACTATTTATCTTTGGTTAGCGTAAAAGTAAGGTAACAAACAAATTTCTTTAGTAATCCATAATGGAACTCAAACTAATAACTGGTATCAAAAAGGGTTTTCTCACACTCGATTAACACCTAGAGAGATCTTGAAAGCAAAATGTGTGCTCCACCTGGAATTAACTAAGGATAGTCAAATACGAGACCACCTCTGTTTAATAGAAAATACAAAAGCTGGTGAAAAACAAGAATGGAAGATTTCCTGACGGCTAAAGACTATGAACTATGGACCATAGTGGATCAAGGTCCACTAACTTCGACTAACAAAATGGGCAAAATGATATTGTTCCCAAAGACCCTTCTGAATTTGTAGCAGTACATTTTCAGAATGTTGGCGAAGAAAACAAAGGGTAAGAAAGTCCTTATCTATGGACTTGGTCCTCAGGATATCACCTTGCTCTAATGAATATAATATCTTGTTTTTATCTTCCACCTAGACCAAGGTAAAAAGGTGCACCAGTGGCAGGCAACCATTCTTTTCCTTGAAACCAAACAGCACCAGCAGTATATTTAGTTGCTTCCTGTGGGCTAAGTACCTTAAATTTCTTGAAAACCTTGTTCCTTGCATTAGTAACAGCACCAGGTCCTCTATTAGCATATTCATAACATTCACATGTTTCATGGTAATGTTTTGTATCCCATATCTTCCATCCTTCTGGCTTAATGAAACTTCCAATTTCACTCTCCATTACTACATTCGTCGAAAATTTCTTCCATGGACGTCCCAAGAAATTCTCGACAATTTGAGTATCCATGAGTTCCTTTTCTGCGACAATTTTGCAATTTTGTAATGCTACTCCTGTTGGTTGTGACTCCACTTCTCTACCATCTGCTGTGATTGTGTTCCATTTTTGGTCATCCCCTGGTTTTCTCAAAATGATGGTGGAATCTTGGATTACAGCCGTGCCTCTACCAAAGATGAAATCTATCGTGCCTGATATGACACAATTGCGATAGAATTGACGTTTGCTTTGATAGTATAAGGTGTCTTGGTAGGCTTCAATGTTGCAGTCGAAAACTGCAGATTGATCACCTTGTATTCTGAGTGCCACGGCTTGTTGTCCTATTGGACCAGCTGTGTTTCGGAATGTAATTCCTTTGGCAACAAACCCTGGTGCGTTAACACCTGCAAAAGATATTTATACAATAAGATCATTGATCGTGTTACATTCTCCGGTTTAATCCATATGCAAAATGGTATCCATGCATGGATGCATGGTTTTCCAATGTTGTAGAATTCCCTCCGTTTCATTTTTTGTCTCATTATTTTTATTAGTCCTTTAAAGAAAGACTTATAGCCTTTCTGTATTGATAAAAGAATAATTTAACTTTACACTACCTATTTTATTCTTAATGAAATGTATTTATAGCCATATAAATGTGATGTCATCTTTAAGAAACACAAACTTCAAAAAAAAAAAAAATCTTTCTACCTTAAATTTCATGCAACGTCAAATACGTTATAAATTAAAGCAAGAGAGTGTACTTACCAAATGTAGCACAATTCATGGTGGTGAATTTCAAGATTGCGACATTTTTGTCTGAAGTTATGATTGTTTTCCCCGCGCCATCTCCATAGATAAATACGTTCGGTTGTTTCTTATCGACAAGGACTTGTTCGTTATAAACACCTGCCTTGACA
Source organism: Nicotiana noctiflora (assembly GCA_032618575.1). Taxonomy (NCBI): domain Eukaryota; kingdom Viridiplantae; phylum Streptophyta; class Magnoliopsida; order Solanales; family Solanaceae; genus Nicotiana; species Nicotiana noctiflora. Next base: position 250,469 of record JASVEL010006666.1, read on the forward strand.
TATATTATGTATTTGCCTTGATGTTTTTGAGGGTATGCTTTAAGAGCATCAGAAACTGTTTTAAATTGCCCACTTCCATCTTGAGCAACTACTGCATGAGGAGTTGGGGTGTTAGCCAAAAGGTTACGGTCAGCAACAGGAAACCATGTAGGGTAATTGTCATGACCAATTTGGTATTTTGCTTCAAGAAGTTTTCGGTTTAAAAAACCATTGGAGGATTGGAGAGCAGCTGAAATCTTAGCTACAATGTCAATGGCATTGTTACTCAATTGCGTGGAGTTGACAAGGTATTTTTCAATGGCGGATTTGTACTCAGGCTTCTCAATGGAATCTATACATTCGCTCTGATAAGAGTAAATAGCACTGACATAATTCCAAATGTCATAGACTTTATCGTTCAAGGACTTCATTTCATTCTCGTTAACTACTTTAATCGTGGATTCGAGTTCTTCAATTGCATCTTCCAATAGTACTTTGCAATCTTCTACTGCCATGTGATTGTAAGGATCACTTTCCTTATTAACATTAGTTTTTCCAGTTTCATGTAAAGATTTCTTGATCTCTTGTACAGTATATTCAAAAGCAGCCATAATATAGTCTTTAATTGTAGCGGAATCGTTAGATGCAACTTTATCAAGACTTTGTACACATGCATCTTTAAATGATGTAGGTTGACAGAATTCGTCAACTTTTTTCATTTGAACTTTGGTGCTATTATCATCATCGCTATCTCCATTTTTGTGCACAACAACAACAACTCCTACAATCACACCTACTAAAAGAATCAAAGATACCAATGAAACTACTATTTTCCCTACCATCTTTGCTTTTTTCTTTTTCTTTTTTTGTTTGGTAATTTCAAGTTTCTTCTTTTTTTTTTTTTTTTTGGCCCCTTTTCCCTATAGATTTCTTATAGGAAAAAAGGAAAGCTAAAGATGATAGTGAAATATAACAAGCTTAATCCTCTCGTTGGTGTTTCGAAATATAACAATAAAACCAAAGAGAGGATATAGATGAATGAATTAACATGTTATAGGGTGGTTTTTATATTGCTAAGGGGAGAGAGAGGGTTAAGTTGACGATTGATGTAGAGATGTTTGAGGCATAACTTCAGATATACCTCTAATGTTGTAGTGGCCAAGAATGAATGTGTATTGTTGTTTGAAGTTAGTTTGCTTACATGTAAAATTTAATGGCTCTAGAATTTGATTGTTTACTTAAACATGAAAGACTTCAAAAATCATGGTAACTTTATTTTTTATTAAATTAATCTTATCGTGAGATGGTCTTGGTGTTGGTTTTTATTTTTGTTTCTCGCTCCCTTGTCCAAATACCTATTGTGCGGCTCGGCCATCCTCAGATACGTGTCGTGTAAGATTCATTGAAATATAAAGCACTCTTTACCAAAAAGAAAATTGAATTATTTTTTATGTTCGAATCTGAGACTTTTGATTAAAGATAGGAAAATTCTGATTAGAAGGAACAAGGAAAATAATTAGAGAATAGGCATGTATTGATTATAATTTTATAAAATAAGGAGAAACATTAAATTAAAGGGGAGAAGGAAATAATTACCCTGGCATTAACAGAGTAACAGTTTACCTTATTCTCTGAGAGATATTGTTAAGGATCAAATTAAAGAAAAAAGAAATATTTCATCTTAATCGTTTTCACTTTTTTTGGGTGAACTAGCACCAAACTTTACAAGTTATATCCCTCATATTCCTCCTTACTCCCCCTAACAGCCCTATCTGATCTACAAAGTATTGGGCTTTTTGTGTATTTAATATATTAAATACGTAAAAAAGGGCGAATGGAAATGGAGGGAAATAAAATTTTTGAGTGAAATTTTAAGTTTTGCCCCTTGGCAAATGGACATTTTTCCATATTGGAAGAGGAGATTTTTTATGGGTATATAAGCAATTGTTCTTCTTCTAGCTCTTAAACATTTGAGAAAAAGGCAAGCCTCGCGCTGTTGGCGTCGGTCGCTCGGCTCGGTTTCGGCTTGGGCTTCGGCTTTGGTCAATTGATTGATTAAATTTTTGGACCGAATATACTTGTTAATAGTAAAATATTAACATAATTTTATTAAATATTTGTTTTAATAATAGAATATTAATATTAAACCAATTCAGCTATCCAAATTTCAGTTTTCTATATTTGTAACAGAAAATTAACTATCCTTCAATTTTTCCTCTTTATTTTTCCGCTTTATTATTGAATAAATGCTCGTTTATGTAATGCCATTTATGTTGTGGCCGTTTTGCATAAACAGTCATTCTGAAGAGTTGCACCTCTTCAGATTTTAGTCCACCTTTGGCTATAAATACAATACTCTTCTACTCAGAATTTCATTACGATTTTCTGAGTTACTTCTCCTTCTTCTGCCTACTTTTAGCATCAAACAAAGCAAAAGTAAGTGTGATTTGCTTCCAAATTTTATGTTCGCTGAAACATTGGGGTTTAAAGTACCACTATACCAGTGTGTAATTTATTCTATCCTGAGAGGAAATAATTATAACCTTGGGTACTAGGAGGGGATTAAATTCCTTAAGGAATCATTGTGAATTCAGTGGGCTCAAATTGATTTTCTATCATTTATGTTTATATTCATTTAAATTTTGAAGGGCCGGCTTGGCTCAGCGGTAAGATTGCTTGCCGTGGAGTGTCAGGTCGCGGGTTCGAATCAGCCTCTCTGCAAAGCAGGGGAAGGCTGCCTAGAGTATTCCCTTTCCCAGACACCCACGAAGTAGGTATTGAACTGGGTCGGCCCTAGTATAATAACACTAAGACTATTCCTCTGGACACTTCTTATTACCACTTGTGAATCTGTGACTGAAAAGGTTCTATTTTTATTCCTTCTTTCCCTTATTTCATTGTGGGAGAACTTTGTGTTTTGATCACCTTGATATAACCATTGGAATCTACTTTGTTTCTTAAGAATTGATCTCTAGCTTCTTCCCATATTATCATTCCTTAGCTAATTGACTTTCTGTCTGAATTAGTACTTTCGTTATGACGCCTCCTTGAAGTTCCAATTGACATTTCCTTAGTTCCTTTATTGCTTGGTCTGCTTTTTTCTACATCTAAGAACCTTTCCTTGTTTGGTTTGAGTAGTATTGCCTTTAGCCGATTCATCTTTCCCACCACTTGGTACAATTTGTCCCTTACTATACGTGTATCCTAGCTCCCATTTACATTCTCCTTTAAGTGGTTTGCCATTATGCACATGTTATAGCATTTGAATTGCCTTCTACTTCCATCATTGCCATTGTACCAATTAACAATAGCTAGGCAATGATCATACAATCCCCCATTCATGTAATGTACATCAGATACTGGTAGTGAGGTTATCTATTCATTGTTAACTAACACTCTATCAATCCTATTATATACTTTGTCCTCCCTTTCTTATTTGTTATTCCAGGTGAAATATGCACTTGATGACCTTAGCTCCCGCAGTCCACAATCAACCACAAAAGCTCTAAACTCCTTAATTTTAGACACTACTACAGGTCTCCCAGTTATGTCCTCCTTATGTAGTACACAGTTAAATTCTCCCATGATTACCCATGGGCTAACTACATTACTATTTATTTTCCTAATCTCCTGCCACAATGGTCTTCGTAGTGCTGGTTCATTAATTACATATACAAAAGTTTTGCTGTATTTCATTCTAATATCCTATTTTTTGCCTCAATAGGATTAGTAAGGTAAGGTTTAGCCCGCTTGATGTTACCTTGGTGATATGCCTTTGGAAAATATCCACACGGCTATTAGATTATATGCCCTTGTGAGACTATTACAGGCAACTACACCATGAATCCTCTATATGAGGCTGCCATCATAACGCAATGTGAGGAGCAGAGAAGTGATTATATAGCCAAGGCATATGGGTAACAATAGTGATGTTATTTTCCCCCTTATTTATACTTTTCCTAATTGTTGTATTTTATCTTTTCTTTTATTAATAAAAACTAGCCCTAGGCTTTGCCTAGTGGATTGCTAAAAAAATTAAAAAAAAATATCATGTACATTACTACATAATGAATCATTTTCTAAAAAAAAGAAATCTGTTTGAACCTGCATTATTGACGGCTTCCATACCACCCATATTCTCCCCCCCCCCCCGGATGTGCTCCGAAATTATTTGTAAGTGACCAGCCTCTACATAGATTAAGAGAAGTGTTTTGTGCATTTCTTCTCTTAATCATTGTTTCTAGGAGACCATATGGACCAACTTTGCATTGATGCATAAACAGATTGACTTCCATCTGTTTATTTGGCCTATTTAGTCCCCTGATATTCCAAAATTTGATGTTATCCATTAGATATAGGGATGCCCCCACCCTTACTCTGTTTAGGGTTATCTTTTCATCCCTGAGAAATAGTTTTTCTTATACCATTCCCTTGCTCTGCTAACCCCATATTGCTGGCCTACCTTAGTGCCCTAAAGAGTTCCCTATGCTTATTGTTTGCTCATTACTTGAACCTCTCGTGGCTCTTTTTGGGCTGTTAATCTTTAAACTGCCCCCATTCTGTACTTGTCCTATATTTTAAGTATCATTTACCCCGTTTTTATTTGTCCCACCATTTGCATTTTCCCTCTCCCAATCTTATTTTGATCTGGCTCATTTCCATTATGGTTTGCCTTCTGTTTATCTACTTGTATTTGTTTCAGGCATTACTTAATTTCATTTCCATAGTTTTTACATCCATGGCATAATGTAGATTTCCATTCATAGTGTACCTTTTGCTCAATAATATTTCAATACTCATTCTCAAATATGATGCTAGTTAGGTAAGGTTGATCTAAGGCTACCTCCGCGAACACCCTAGCAAAAGTCATCCTCTCTTTCATTGTTGTAGCTCTGTAAGCCTTCAATGGATTACCTACTAGCCCTGGAATTTTTGTTAGTGCATTCAGTCCTCAATACTTAATATCAAGTTCTGGTAATTGTATCCATATCGGCACTTTGCTGAAAGGTTTTTTCCTTGTGTCGATTTCTGGCGACCAAGGCTTAACTATCACTGGCTTTTATCCAACATCTGGACACCATCATCCATAACCTTCATTCTACTCTCAATTTGTGTGAATCACACCTGGAAATCTCCTCTATTAACATGCATGACTTTGTCAATTCTAATTCCCCCCAAGTTTAATAAAAGTACACATTCATCACTGCTGGAGGAGAAGCTGCGAGAAGCGAGACTCAGGTGGTTCGGGCATGTGCGGAGGAAAAGTCCCGATGCCCCTGTGAGGAGTTGCGAGCGACTGACGGTGATTGGCGCGTGTCGCGGTAGAGGGAGACCCAAGAGGTATTGGGGAGAGGTGATTAGGCAGGATATGGCTATCATGCGAATTTTCGAGGACATGGCCCTTGATAGGAACACCTGGAGGTCTAGTATCAGGATTGTAGGATAGGGACTTCTAGTATTACACGCTCTCCTTTTGCGGGGTAGGACCGGGGTGTGGGGTTCACCCATATAGGTGTGATATATTATATGGCATGTCATTTTCTTATTGTAAGGTTTTACTAATGCCCTATGTTTTGTTCCTGTGTATCTTGTCCTTCTATATGTCAGGTTATTTTTTGTCTTTGTTTACTCATATATTTATGTGATTTATGCTAACATCACTAATGCTTGTCCTTTTTCTTTTTCTTTTTGTTTTTTTTCTCTTCTTCTCTTTGCGCCGAGGGTCGATTGGAAACAGCCTCCCTGCTTTATCGGGCAGGGGTAAGGCCTGCGTACATATTACCCTCTACAGACCCCACCCTGTGGGACTATACTGGGTAGTTATTGTTGTTGTTTATTCATCACTGCTGGGAGGGTTAGACCCCAATACATAGCATATGAATGCATTTTTCTAGTATTTCACCTCATACTTAATGTCGTCCATCATAATTGTGACATACTGCTTGATTGTTTCCTGCATATTGCAATCAAAACCATCCGGTACAGGGCTATTGGCCACAATTTTACTCTATAACTTCATTTTGGATTCTAGGTTTTGCAATTTCGCCTATATCTCACCACATTCTTCCTCATTATCCACTAGATCAGTCAATGGATATTTTCTTCATGAATTGTATTCGTTTACATCACCTTGAGATCTCTTAATCGACGTTTCCTGTGTAGCATTTGATGTCGAACAATTATGCAAATCTTGCGGAACAATTCCTTGTAACACATAATGTTACTAATTTTCTTTGCATCCGTCGAGATTAACTCTCCTATTCATACTATATATGGAGGTTGTCTGCTCTCCTGACTCTACTTCCTTTCTCCCCTAGCCTTCGGTTTCCTGGTTATTTTAGCCATTGTTGGGAGGGAATTTCATTCTAGAGAAAGAATTTTTTTTTCCCAATACGATATACTAATCGTTTTCACTTTAAATTCCCCAAATTCGAGCATGTGCAAAAGCCTCTTAACATTTACCAATAACAACATAGGAACTATACCCTTTTTTTTGTATATTCTCTGCTCTTAATTTTCTCAAACAAAAGTAGAAAAATATTATCATATTACCACAACCAAATTATACATGAAGAAGAACTAGATTGTTGCCAGTAGTAATTGATGTATTCCCCTCGAGATTGTCTTTGATATGCTCAAAATTTATAAGTGTCATTCTAGCCAAGTCTCTGTTGCTTTTTAGGTGCGTTTCTACGTCCATTTGCTCCCCTATATCACAACCCTCATTCGCTGAAGCATACCACGAGAAAGGCTCCTTACTATTTCATCAAATTGTCAGTTTGACAATTAATAATTCTGACACTCGAGCCAATGAATAAAGGGTTGCACCAATCGAAGTGCGCATAGTAGTGCGATAACCCAACAAAGCAAAGGGTAATTTCTCATGCCATTGTCTCGATCCTTCCACCATTTTCTGAAGGATTTTCTTGATATTCTTATTTGCGACTTCAACTGCTCCATTTGCTTTGGGGCGATAAGGTGTAGAATTGCGATGCATAATTTTAAACCTTTTACATGTCTCCGCCATAAGATGACTGTTAAGGTTGGCTCCATTATCCGTAATAATCATCTTTGGAATTCCGAAATGACAAATGATGTTTGCATGTACGAAATCCACCACTGCCTTCTTTGTTACCGCTTTGAATGTCTTTGCTTCCACCCATTTGGTAAAATAATCAATGGCAACCAGAATAAACATGTGCCCATTCGATGTTGCTAGCTATATTGGACCAATGACATCCATGCCCCAAGCAACGAAAGGCCATGGTGCTGATATCTTATGCAATTCATATGGCGGAGAATGAATCAAATCCCCATGTATCTGGCATTGATGACATTTTTGTACATATCTGATGCAATCTCGTTCCATAGTAAGCCAATAATATCCAACCTTGAGTATTTTCTTTGCTAACACATACCCACTTATGTGGGGTCCACAGGCTCATGTGTGTACCTCAGTCATGATTGTAGTAGCATGTTTTACATCTATACATCTTAACAAACCCAAATCCGGGGTCCTTTTATATAAAATTCCTCCACTAGAGAAAAATCCACTTGCCAATCGTCTTATGGCTCTTTTCTGATCCCCTATAGCTTGTACTGGGTATACCTCCATTCTCAGATACTCTTTGATATCATGGAACCATGTTTCGCCATCAAGTTCCTCTTCTATTGTATAACAATAAGCATTCTGATTATGAATTTGGATTTGTAATGGATCCACATAAGCCTTATCCGGATGGTGTAACATAGATGATAGAGTATCGAGAGCATCAGCAACTTCATTGTGCATTCTTGGGATATGTTTAAACTCTATGGATTGAAACCGTTGACATAGTTCATGTAGACACTGTCGGTATGGTATGAGTTTCAAATCCCTGTCTCCCATTCTCCTTGAATTTGATATATCAAGAGATTTGAGTCACCCATGACCAAAATCTCTTGAACACCCATGTCTATTTCCATTTTTAATCCCAATATACACGCTTCATATTCAGCCATATAGTTAGTATAGAAAAAGCGGAGTTGAGCGGTAACAGGGTAATATTGACCCCTTTCTGAAATGAGTACAACTCCAATTCCAACTCCTTTGTTGTTGACAGCCCCATCAAAGTATAACTTTCAGCCCGACTTTTTGTCTTGTTCCAATTCTTCAATATTCATTGCCTCCTCATGAGGGAAATATGTTTTCAGTGACTCAAACTCATCGTCGAATGGATTTTCTGCTAAGTGATCAGCAACTACTTGCGCTTTCATCACAGTGCGAGTTACATAAACAATATCAAACTCTGTGAGCAGAATTTGCCATTTAGCAAGCCTTCCTGTAGGAAGAGGCTTCTGAAAGATGTACTTCAGCGAATCCAAACGAGATATGAGATAAGTGGTATAAGCCAACAGGAAGTGTTTCAACTTCTGTGCAACCCAGGTCAAGGCACAACATGTTCTTTCCAACTGAGTATATTTTACCTCATAAGATGTAAATTTCTTATTGAGATAGTAAATTGCTTGCTCCTTCTCATCCCAATGGCGAAACGGGCTTCAAGTTGCCAAACAACCTCCTCTCCTCCATGAATGTTGCCTCTGCTCCGTCGCCGGCTCCACATCGAGCAACCTTCAGGCGCGTCGAACAACCAGCTGCGTACCAACTCGTCCAGCAGACATGACGTCCAATCCATCACCATCGTTCTTATCACTCGCCTGATAGAACGGCAACCTGCTTCGTCCCTCACTGTGACATCGGACATCACCCAAACGACCAGCTTTTGCATAATCCTTTTCCTCGTTCACAACAGTATGTTCGACCTCCAAGAGTTCAAATTCGAGTTCGACATGCGTTTGTTCGATTTTTAGATTTTTCTTTCAAGATTATTTCACTCATTAGATCTATTTTTTTTTATTGTTCTTTGTTTAAAGTATTGTTTGTAATATTGTCTTTTTCATTACTTATTCTTCTTCTTCAAAACCATTTATTTGGTCAAAAGTTTTCTTCTGTTCGTTTGAGTGGGTGTTATGAGCTATATAATCGATTTGAGCAGTTTTCATTCATTAATTAGTTTGCTCTCTATTTTGTCAAAACATTGGAATCACATGCTGGTCTGTTGTAATCTTTGATTGAAATGAACATGTTGGTTGAACTTAGTTTTATGCTTGAATCATTTGTGTAAATTTGGCTTAAGGTCTGAATTGGTTATAGCTGAATTGAACTTAGCTACAATTTAAATAGAAATTTCATAGCTTAGTGGACTGCCACCCTTGAGCATGTATAGAACCACTAGGGCAGGCCATAGTGTAAATACACCCTAGCTGGCATCTTTAAAGATAGTAGAACCTATTGTACAACAGAACACTCACTATATTCTGAACTCCAGGAAATTTAAAATAAGGAGTTACATACTTTGACAAACTAAAGTTGAAAAATAGAAGAATAATATGGAATCAGTCATTATTTAAATATGTTAACAGGTTGTATAGCTTGGCTATATAAGAGAAGGTTTCAGATTAGTTTGAGGACAGAATTTTATAGAGGTTTTTTAGAAGTCTAAAAAATTAGAAAGTTAAAGAGAATTTTCAGAGTTTAAGAGTGTAATATTAGCTAGCTTTTCCAACCTTAAAAAGCTAAGTGAATTGAGTGTCTAAGGCTTAAGCTTACACAAAGAAGAGTTTCAGCTTGTGCATCTTTTTGAGAGTTATTAGAACTTTGCTACTGTTTCGCTGGGTTTCTGCTGGGTTTTTTTCCTCTAGTTTTGAATCTGCACTGGTTATTTGTTTGATTACACTGGTTGGTGCTATTTCTTTGGTGCATTTGGGTGGTGCTGTTTGGAGTTTTTCTGAAATTGCTACTGGGTTTTTAATCTGTTACTATGCTATTACTGCTACTGCTCTACTGTTGTTGTTGTATTGTCGCTTTGCTACTGTTGATTATCCTCTTCTTCTTTGCTTTCCAAATACCAGTTACACAACTGATATACTTGTTCTTGTAAGCTGAAACTTGAAGCATAAATACAAAGAAATGAAGAGCTGAAGTTTAAAACTTATTGTAGTTGTTTACTTATTTGTGTATACATTAGAATATCTATTCCATTGGAATCATGTAGGTGTTTTTTTATATATAACTGAACACTTTATAGTAGTTTAGTGAGTGAACTTCCCATGTATGCTAGTTGAAAATGATTAATGGCGTAGTAAGTTATTTTCTGTTATTGTAGTTTGTTTTGGAAAATGTCATATCTCAAAACCATGTTAGGCCATTTAGACTATTCTTGAATACCCCAATAGTTACCATTGAACACAAGGCTATTTTGAAGCATATAGGATGTAAATGACTTACGATAAAAAATCAGATTTCCAAGTTCTCCTATCTCCAATAGAATGCTACTTTAAATTGGCAGAAATTTTGTTAACAAGACAACATCATTTTTTAGTTTAGCAAATTATGAACATGTATAAAGTAAGTTAGCTAGACCCAACTAGAATGAGGATGGTCCAGGTCCATGTTTTTGTACCATACATGTTGCGCCTGGGCCCATCATTATCGAATTTCAGAATTAGCGAATTGTGTTCGAAGCCCGATTAATAAGTTTAATGCATGTGAATAAATTAGGACTTTTTCTTCTTTCGTATTTAGAGACGAAATTAATAGAGAAAATGTAGACACTTTAGAATTTTCCTTTTAATAATAAATGAGCCGAGCCCCGCCAAATAAAAAGGCACAAAAACTGCGTGGCCCTCGTAAATGTATATATTAATTCCTTAGATTTCGGGACGTGCCATTTAGGAAACTTTCACGGCCTCTCGCAAAGTTAATAATACATTAGTCGCTTTAGGCGTGCTTTTTTTTAATAATTTTACCTTCCTAAGTACGGGTGTGCATTTTATGCAACCCAAATCCGAATCTCAAAATGTTGAATACAATGTGTCGAGGATCTGGTGCATTTCATGTGACGTGATCCAAAAATACATTTTAAACGACGTTCAATCCTCCTAAAAAATTAATTAAAAGTGGTAAATAATTTAAAATTACACTATAAATTGAAACATGTATTAAAATCAGATATTCAGCCATTTATAATAGTTTAAGTGGCCGTGCTAGAATCACAAAATTCGGGGGTGCCTAACACCTTCCTTCGGGTCAACAGAATTCCTTACTTAGAATTTTTGGTTCGCAGACTTCATTTGGAAAGTCAAAATTTCCTCGATTTGAGATTTAAATAAATGGGTAACTTGGGACACTATAATTTATTTCAAGTGGCGACTCTGAAATAAATAAATAATCACATTTCGAATATTGTCACTTTAAATGGAAAAACTCCCTTGCGTCTACCCAGGATAGGGTGCGCGCCAAAAGGGGGTGTGACATCCTCCAAAGTCGTACTTCCTTTTAATTTTTCAGTGTTCTTGTTCTTCAAATGTGCTTGATATAGCAAAATATTTCATCACTGGATGAAACTTTAAGTGCATGAAACAACAAATTTCCATGACATGCATCAGTTTAACCTATATGAAGCTGCACTCTTCCTTGGAGGGATCTGCATATTATTGCCAAATATACAAATGTCAGTTTGAGTGGTACTTCATGTTTGACTCAAAGGTTATCGATTACTTTATAAGCTAGGGACAATCAAAAGTTATAAAGGGGGTAAATCGTAACCAACTATAATAAATCCCGAAGATAGATCTACAATTTATGTGTTACAAATCCTGATAAGATTATAGCGAGATTATGTGGATTATCAATAAAAATCACTGGAGAGATTAGAAAATGAGTAAATAATAGAGAGAGGTTGATACAGAGAGAAAGAGATAGTCAGAAGTTGTATTATTAATAAATAACACCCGATCTTACAATAAGGAAAATCCTTTTTTATATAAAAGAAGGGCTCCCTTGTCAAAACATAATTTATTTAAGGGCCACTGACATCCCAAAAATATAGAAGGGCGGAGAGGACAAAGCGTATGTGTGGGAGAGTTGACGTTATGCCTTCGTTGTTAAAGACGTACCCCCGATGCCATATGGGCGTGAGAAAAAATATACTTGGCTTTTATTAGGCATGGTCGTGAAAGGAGGCGTACTCGACTTTCATTGGTTATATCCTATTCGACCCCATACAGTTAGTCCCTCCACCTGCTGGAGATGTATTCGACATACGTATGCAATAGGTGGAAAAGATCGACTCGCCTTGGCGTCATCCATATATGGGTACGTGGCTTGTTTTTTGAACTGACGTCACTGGCGGCATGCGTCATAATTACAACTGCTTTCGAGGCAGGTCAGGAGTTGATTTGACCTTTCAGTTTCCCGCCCCCTTTTCTAACACTCACCTCTTCGAATCCCGTGTATTGGGGTACTATCAATAGGAAGGGGTTTCAAGTTTTTCTATTCTTTGGATCTTTTCAAGAAAAAGTTCTTTGTGCTTTTGTTCTTTTCATAGCGCCTTTTAGCAACTTTACATTTTGACTTTCGGAGTTTGCTTTATAACTTTACAAGCTTGTTAACGTGTCCCAACTTTGATCAAAAAGCTGATTATGGCTAAGGGTAGTCATCGTCGTGAAGGAAACGGGGATGAGGCCACCTCTAGGGTTCCTCCGTCTTCGGAAGGCGGGAAGAAGGTTCGAAAGCCTCTTGTCCCTCTTTCCATAGACATTGTGCTTCCTCGTGAACTATACGTTCGAAGGGATTTTCCCTCGAGGTGTACATCTCCTGCACGGGAGAAGTCTAAATTCTCTATGTCACACTTGGACGACCTCCGCGTCTCTTGTAAGATTTCGGACACGGTAGTTATGAAAACGGTAGAAGGGGGATTTCGCTAACGTACACAGGCAGGGGTTCTATGCCTTTTACGAATATCCCTTCATAATTGGGTGTGGCCTTCCCATCTACTCATTGGTGGAAGAGCTATGTAGGTTTTAAAACATATGTACGGCCCAACTCACTCCCTATACGTGGAAAATATGTCGTATACTGACGACTTATGCCGAGAGGGCTGGACTGGATATCACAATACACCATCTGCTGCAATTGTTTAGTCCCGGATTCATGAGGGGGGCGATGTTGCAACTGAAGAAATATGGGACGAAGGGTTTGGTCGTTGAAATGGACGACAAGCCCAATCGCCAGTTTTGGTTGAAACTTTTCTTTATCCGAACCTCGGATTTGGTGGCGGACCCTGCTGGATTCCCTGAAGCATGAAATCCCAAATGTAAGCATAGTTTCATGCACTTAAGATTTTCAATTATATATGTTTACTCGACCGTTGTAACCTTTTGTATTTTTTTGTATTTGCAGCAAGGGCATCCATGCATCGGTCCATGCCGGACATCACAGTGTGGGTGAGGCGGTTGATCCCGTTCGCCGAAGAATGTAGGACGTGGGTGGTGTTTACCAAAAAATATGGCCTTCTAGGTATTGCATTAGTTTCTGGTTTGGGGACCATATTCCTTGGTACCGCATTTTCTGACGTACCTTTCCCTTGGTTAATGTGCTGATAGCCCGAAACGTCCCACGGAGGAGAAGACGTCGAGTCGCTGCTTCCTCGTCCGCGGACTCTGATTTCAAGCATGTAGTTTAGGAGTGTATGGATGGGGACATTCCTAAGGTTACTCGTCCTGAGGGTGAGCACGCGGATGTGGAGGTATCCAATGAGGATGCTTCTGATGTTGTTCGCTCTGAGGACGAGGTCATAATTCTGGGAGCCTTCTATCGAGGTTATTTATGAGACTACTCATCCTATAGTTGAGTCGGTAGTTGAACCGACAAATGAAGATGACCCTTCACCTCCATCACCTCCTGCCGAAGAGGAGGCTTCCGAAGGCGACGAGCCGCCGGAGCGGAAAAGGCATCGATTACTTCTCGGCAAAGGCATGGCCTGAAGCGCAGGAAGGCGGTTACTCCCCATCCTGAATCAAGGCCGATCTTCATAGGCGATGCTATTCGACAAGAGAGGGAGGCCCTTTTGATGGAAGTTGCAGGTGATACTGCTTCCCCTCAAGTCGAAGGAGTTAGTGTGCTGGCTGTCGCCGAGTTGGCTGCTGGCGAGGGAGGAGCAGCTTCTAGACGAGCTCCTGCATGTGCGGATGTGCCGCGAGAGGACCACGCTCGGGTGGATATGATGACAATGCGCCTAACGGTTGGCTTATGATCCCTATGGGATATAATCTGTTGCTAGACATTGAGCAGGCTACGACGGACATGACCTTACTGTGCGCGGCCAGTGAGATCGAAACATTGAAAGATGTAAGCAACAGGGACTTATCCCGTCGAGTAGCAGGCGCAGCTTTGCAGGTAAGATCTATTATTGTTTTCCATTGTTCTACTATAAGCCTTGAGGTTTGTGCTGATTCGGGTTTTGTTTCTTTTCTTTTTTTATTTCACACCCTTATTTTAGAACTGGAGCAAGGCCGGCATGATCGGAAAAAGAGTTCCGCCCTTAGAAAGGGTACAAAGAGGTACAGAGAGGTCCGAGGCAAGCATAAGACACTAACAGACCTTTATACCCAGGACCCACAATTTAAGGTTTTCCGCGAGGGGTTGGAGCAAGCAGAGAGTCAACTACAAGAGTGCACGACCGAGTTTGAAAAAGGTAGATACAGACTTAATGGCTGCTATGGCTCAAAACACTGAGCTGGAGAATCTCCTTTGACAGAAAGAGGAAGAGTTCGAAATGGGCCGCATGGCGTTGGCAGAGGCAATTGAGTTGCGTGCCAGAGTTGATGCCTTAGCTGTCGAGCTTCGGGTAAATATGACCGAGGTGGATGTACTTCAGTAGGTGACGGGGGCCGATCCTGTCGACAACGTATCCCGTGAAGCGCACGACATGTGGGTATACACCGAGGCAAGGCGGACAGTATTTGAGGAACTATGGACCGTCGGTAGGTCCATTGAGGCGGAGGTCGAAGACCAGCATCGTCTAGTTAGGGTTGCACGCGAAGCTTGTGGGTACAACCCTGATTCCCCGGGCCCGGTGGGATATACCTTTGCGGATGTGAATCAGCTGGGCACAGGGGTCCTGGATTTCTTTGTTGTTCCGGACTAAGGGTGGTGATGACCGTGGTGATGGCACAGCTGGTGCAGCTGGGGGTGGCGAAGGCTAGAGTGGTAGTTAGGTTAAATTCTTATTCTGATTTTCTAGTCGAAGAGACGTTGTGATTTGTAGCAATACATGTAAATTGTTGTGTTTACGTCTTCTTACGCAATTTTTATCTTGCGTACTCACAGCATGGTATCGACTTCTATTGAGTTAACTTGTTGTAGTTAGTTCGAATCGACTCTGGTCTCAACTGCTTGTTTGTTCAAAGCAGTTGTTGCCTTTCCCTTGGCTCCGATCATATCGGGTTGAGTCAAGTTGGTTGTTACATCATTGGCCTTGGCCATTTGCGCGTTCAGGGGTGGTCGTAACCTCTTTATTCTTTATTAGCGACCTTAGCTTCTTGCGTTTATGGATGGCCGTAGCCTTTCGTTCATGAGAGATGGTTGTAGCCTTTTCATACGTTATTAGTGGCCTTAGTTTATGTTTTTGTGGGTGGACTTTAGCCTTCCATTCATGGGAGATGGCCGTAGCCTTTTCATACGCTATTAGTAGCCTTAGCCTTTTATGTTTTTGTGGGTGGCTGTAGCATTTCATTCATGGGAGATGGTTGTAGCCTTTTCATACGCTATTAGTGGCCTTAGGTTTTTATGTTTTTGTTGGTGGTCGTAGCCTTTCATTCATGAGAGATGGCCATAGCCTTTTCATACGCTATTAGTGGCCTTAACCTTTTATGTTTTTGTGGGTGGTCGTAGCCTTTCGTTCATGGGATATGGCTGTAGCCTTTTCATACGCTATTAATGGCCTTAGCCTTTTATGTTTTTATGGGAGGCCGTAGCCTTTCATTCATGGGAGATGGTTGTAGCCTTTTCATACGCTGTTAGTGGCCGTAGCCTTTTATGTTTTTGTGGGTGGTTGTAGCCTCTTTATTTCTTATTAGCAACCTTTGCCTCTTGGAGATGGCCGTAGCCTTTCGTACATTGGAGATGGCAGTAGCCTTTCATACATTGTAAATGGTCGTAGCCTTTCGTACATTGGAGATGGCTATAGACTTTCATACATTGGAGATGGTCGTAGCCTTTCATACATTGGAGATGGTCGTAGCTTTTCGTACATTGGATATGGTCGTAGCCTCTCATACATTGGAGATGGTCGTAGCCTTTCATACATTGGAGATGGCCGTAGCCTTTCATACATTGGAGATGGTCATAGCCTTAGTCCCTGTGATATGCCATTCATGTCGATTATCAGAACGCTTGGTGTATCAGATTAGCCTCCTAAGGATTTTCGAGCATCTCCTTCGTCGCCTCGTTAAGAAACCTCTCCGAGAAAATCCAATTGGGACAAAACTCGGATGAGGGGAAACGAGTACGACTCGAGGGATACTCTTTTTAGAAATGAAAATACTTGAGGTGGGAGATGTTCCAATTGTTTTGGAGCGTTTTCCCATCCATGGTTTCTAGTCGGAAAGAACCCTTGTCCGCTGTTGCGGTGATTTTGTAGAGTCCATCCCAATTGGTGCCCAACTTTCCTTCGATGGGATCTTTGGATGCTAGTTTCTTGGCTTTTAGCACGTAGTCGCCTACTTTAAGCGGTCGAATTTTTCCTCTCTTGTTGTAGTATCTTTCGATCTGTTGTTTTTGGGCCACCATCCTAATGTAGGCCATTTCTCTTCTTTCTTCAGCTTCATCGAGATCTTGGATTCGATTCTTATCATTCTCCTCTGTGCTTGTATGCGAGCACCTCAAACTTGGCTCACCGACTTCGACTGGTATGACGGCATCGGTTCCGTAGACTAGCGAGTTAGGTGTTTCTCCTGTAGAGGACTTAGGGGCAATTTTGTGTGCCTATAGCACTTCTGGCAATAACTTGGGCCATAGTCCTTTGGCGTGTTCGAGCTTCTTTTTTAATATACTCAATATGGTTTTATTGGATGACTCTACCTGACCGTTGGCGGCAGGATGATATGGCATTGAGAGTATTCTTTTGATACGCCATTTGTCGAAGAAGTCAGTTGTTTTTTTGCCCGATGAACTGTCTTCCGTTGTTGCATGTGATTTCTCTGGGGATGCCGAAGCGACATATGATATTTTTTCAAATGAAGGCGATGACCTCTTGCTCGCGAATCTGGGCGTAGGCACCTGCTTCCACCCACTTGGAGAAATAGTCAGTTAAAACTAATAAAAAGTATACCTTTTCTCATCCGGCGGGTAGTGGTCCGATTATATCCATTCCTCACTTGATGAAGGGCCATGGCGAAGTGACTAAATGGAGGGGTTCCTCTGGTTCACGACCCGGATTTTCCCCCAACATCGGGATCGTGATGGCGCCTACTCGTGGTAGCTAGGCAAGCCACCGTATTCATACTATCCTGTTTTTAACACAATTTTAATTAAATAAATGCGGAATACTTTATCGAAATAGAAATAACTAATTACAAAGTGAAAATCATACTGAAATCCTCTACCCAAGACGTGGAGTCACCAACTCACGAACTACTATGGAATACTACACATAAAAGTCTGAAGGAAATATAACATAATTCTGTTTGTCTCGGAACAAAGAGACTACAGAGCTAATAACATAAATAAAGAGAGAGACGCCGGGCCTGCGGACGTCTGCAAGCTACCTCGGTCTCAAATATGATCAACCCCCACGCAATCGATTTACTGCTGCTGTTGCTCCTGATCGTAACCTGGACCTGTGCAAAAACGCACAGAAGTGTAGTATCAGCACAACCGACCCCATGTGCTGGTAAGTGCCTGGCCTATCCCGGCGAAGTAGTGACAAGCCTAGGACCGGACACTCACATAAACCTGTGCAATTCAATATATATATATACCACAGAATAACAAGAAATAACCAGGTAATAACACAATAAGGAATATCTCAAAGAATTCAACAATTAACAACAGTTAATAAATTCACAAGGAAAAACAAAGTATAATGTAAACACAAGTAATATCAATTCAAGAAATAGCAAGCAGTTGCACGGCATCACCCTTCGTGCTTTTACTCTCATCCTTACCAAATAAACAAATAAAGTACACGGCATCACCCTTTGTGCTTTTACTCTCATCCTCACATCCATAGTACGGCATGATCCTTCGTACATGGTTCAATAACAGAGGGCACGGCATGATCCTTCGTGCATAATCAATAAATAAACATGGCACGGCATTAACCTTCGTGCATAAATAAATAAACATGGCACGGCATCACCATTCGTGCATTATCACTCTTCCTCACCCAAATAACAATCACAGTTAAGGGCAAAGAAAGAAACAGTAATTCATAAACCGTCCCATCAAGGGCAACCAATAATTATCTTCACAACAAGTCCCAACAAGGGAAAACAATAACATTTCATCCGTAATATATCTCAAAATAATCATTTTTCAACGACTCACGGTCATACTAGACGCCAGTGTATGGATGCTCGTCACCACAGCCCATACACCGCACTCGATCACATAACACATAATACATAATCCTATTCCCTCAAGCTAGGATAGTACAAACACTTACCTCGAATGCTTATGAACAATTCAATCCGTGGAAATGTCTTTTCTTTCAATCTGGCTCCAATCCAACCGTATATATACACAATTGATTTAATATCATCAATTCTACTCAACAAACTAATTCTTAAGACCAAATACAACTTTTACAACATTCTGTCCGGAATAGTAAATTTCAACCCCGGGCCCACATGGTCGGAACTCGGGGTTAGGACCAAAATCCGGTTACCCATCCCCCACGAGTTCATGTATATGATTTGTTTCAAAATCGGACCTCAATTCGAGGTCCAATTCCCCAATTTATGAAAAACCCTATTTTCTAACAAAACAAGAATTCTACCATGAAAATCATTGATTTTTAATGAAAAACATGTTTAATGATGTTAGGAATTGAAAGAATTAAGTAAAAAGTGACTTACAATCGTTTTGATGAAGAAGAAATCCTTGAAGAATCGCAAATGGGTGTTTTAGTTTTGTAAAAAGTGAAGAAATGACTGTAATTTGTGCTTTTCAGGTCTCTGTGTTCGCATTTGCGAACATGGGTTCGCAATTGCGAACCCCGACCAATTTCCGGAGTTTGAAAAATAAGCTAAGGTTGGGAAGTTCGCATTTGCGAACATTTGTTCGCATTTGCGAACATCTCGCATTTGCGAACTAATGTTCGCATTTGCGAACTAATGTTCGCATTTGCGAACACATGCTGTATAAGGCAGTGTTCGCATTTGCGAACAATGGTTCGCATTTGCGAACCAAGGCAGTCACTGGGACGTTCGCATTTGCAAACAATGGTTCGCATTTGCGAACATAAGCAGGCACTGGGGACCTTCGCAAATGCGAATAATTGTTCGCATTTGCGAACAAGGCTGGGCCAAAGGGGGCTTCGCATTTGCGATGAAGGTTCGCATTTGCGAGCCTTGCCTTACATTGTCCCCTTCGCAATTGCGAGAAATTCTTCGCAATTGCGAAGCCAACAGCTGGGTGAAAAACCAGCAGTTCAAAAATTCAGAATTTCATCCAACGGCCTATCAAATCTTTACCCGAGCCTCCCGGGCTCCAAACCAAACATGTACATAACCTCAAAAACACATTATGGACTTGTTCGTGCGATCACATCGCCAATATCACTTTGTTTTAATCAAATCAAGCCTCAAACTCATGATTTTCATACTTTTGATTTTTAAAACTTCTTAACTTGGAACTCAAGGTCCAAAACATCTCAAACGACATCCAAATGTCACCAAACTTTACAAAAATCACATATATAATATTTAAGACTTGTACCGGGCGTCGGAACCAAAATACGAGCCCGATACCAAGGTCAATTAATTTATTTCCTTTAATAATTACATCAAAAACAATTTCACATAAAAATTCATAACTTGGGCTCTAGGCCTCGGAATTCGACTCCGGACGCATGTCCAAGTCCCATATTTTTCTACGGACCTCCCGGGACCATCCAATCTCGGGTCCGGATCCGTTTACCAAAAATGTTGACCGAAGTCAACCATATCAATATTAATATCATTTTTATCCATATTTCTCATAGAATTCATATTTTCTATCACAAAATCTTTTCGGCTACATGCTCGGATCGTGCACGTAAATCGAGGCAACATAGAATGAGGTTTTCAAGGCCTCGGAAGCTCGAAATGATTAATAAAATAAGTGATGACCCTTTGGGTCGTCACAATCTCCACCTCTAAAACAACCGTTCGTCCTCGAACGGACAAAAGAAAGAAGTACCGAGTCAGGAAACAAGTGTGGGTAACGGCTCCGCATATCAGACTCGGACTCCCAGGTCGATGCCTCAGGAGGCTGACCTCTCCACTGAACGCGCACAGAAGGATAACTCTTCGACCTCAACTGTCGAACCTGCCGGTCTAGAATAGCCACCGGCTCCTCCTCGTAAGATAGATCATTGTCCAATTGGACAGTACTGAAGTCTAACACATGTGTGGGATCGCCGTGGTATCTCCGAAGCATAGATACGTGAAAAACTGGATGCACGGCTGATAAGCTAGGCGGCAAAGCTAATCCGTAAGCCACCCCTCCCACTCTGTCTAGAATCTCAAATGGACCAATATACCTAGGGCTGAGCTTGCCCTTCTTCCCAAACCTCATCACGCCCTTCATAGGCGACACTCGGAGCAATACTCGTTCACCAACCATGAAATCTACATCTTGAACCTTACGATCCGCATAAGTCTTCTGTCTGGACTGAGCTGAACGCAATCTCTCCTGAATAGTCTTGACCTTATCCAAGGCCTCTCGAACTAAATCTGTACCCAACAACCGAGACTCTCCCGGTTCAAACCATCCAACTGGAGATCGACATCGCCTACCATACAACGCCTCATACGGAGCCATCTGGATGCTAGATTGGTAACTGTTATTGTAGGCGAACTCTGCTAATGGTAGAAACCGATCCCACGAGCCTCCGAAATCAATAACACAGGCTCGAAGCATGTCCTCAAGAATCTGAATAGTCCTCTCGGACTGGCCATCCGTCTGAGGATGAAATGCCGTACTCAACTGAACCTGGGTGCCTAACTCCTGCTGAACCGCTCTCCAGAACCGCGAGGTAAACTGCGTACCCCGATCAGAGATAATAGATACTGGCACCCCATGGAGACGAACAATCTCCCTAATGTAAACCTCCGCTAACCTCTCCGACGAGTAGGAGACAGATACTGGAATAAAGTGTGCTGATTTGGTCAACCTATCAACAATGACCCAAATAGCATCAAATTTCCTCCGAGTCAAAGGAAGTCCAGTAACGAAGTCCATAGTGATCCGCTCCCATTTCCACTCGGGAATTTCAATCCTCCGGAATACACCACCAGGTCTCCTGGTGCTCATATTTCACCTGCCGACAATTTAGACACCGAGCGACATACGCAATGATATCTTTCTTCATTCTACGCCACCAATAGTGCTGCCGCAAGTCCTGGTACATCTTTGCGGCGCCCGGGTGAATAGAATACCGCGAACTGTGGGCCTCTGCTAAGATCAACTCTCGAATTCCTTCGACATTGGGCACACAAACTCGACCCCGCAATTTCAATACCCCATCATCATCTAGATTTACCTGTGTGGCACCTCCCCGCTGTACTGTATCTCTCAACTCACGCAAATGAGGATCATCAAATTGCCTCTCACGGATACGCTCTAATAAAGAAGAACGAGCGACCGTGCGGGCTAACACCCTGCTAGGCTCAGAAATGTCTAATCTCACGAACCGGTTGGCTAAGGCCTGAACATCTAGAGCTAATGGTCTCTGATTGACCGGAATATATGCAAGACTACCCATGCTGGCATACTTTCTACTCAATGCATCGGCCACCACATTGGCCTTACCCGGGTGATATAATATAGTAACATCATAGTCTTTTAGCAACTCTAACCATCTCCGCTGTCGTAGATTCAACTCCTTCTGTGTTTGAACAAGTACTGTAGGCTTTTGTGATTAGTGTACACCTCGCATGTCACACCATATAGATAATTCCTCCAGATCTTTAAGGCATGAACCACTGCTGCTAACTCAAGATCATGAACTGGATAATTCTTTTCATGTATCTTTAACTGCCTCGAAGCATAAGCGATAACCTTACCATCCTGCATCAATACCGCTCCAAGCCCTGTACGAGATGCGTCACAATAAACTGTATAAGGCCCTGTACCTGTAGGTAGTACCAACACCGGTGCGGTGGTCAAGGCCGTCTTGAGCTTCTGAAAGCTCGCCTCACACTCCTCTGACCACTGAAACTGGACACCCTTCTAGGTCAACCTGGTCATCGGGGCTGCAATAGAAGAAAACCCCTCTACAAAACGACGGTAGTAACCTGCTAATCCCAAGAAACTCTGGATCTCAGTCACTGAAGCTGGTCGAGGCCAATTCTGGACTGCCTCAATCTTCTTTGGGTCTACCTGAATACCTTCCACCGATACAATGTGACCCGGAAATGCTACCGAACTCAGCCAGAACTCACATTTAGAAAATTTGGCATATAGCTGGTTATCTTTCAGAGTCTGAAGAACCACTCTGAGGTGCTGCTCGTGCTCTTCCTGGCTGCGGGAGTATACCAGGATGTCATCTATAAAGACTATCACGAATAGATCTAAGTAAGGCATGAACACCCGATTCATTAACTCCATGAATGTCGCTGGGGCATTGGTCAACCCGAAGGACATGACCAAGAACTCATAATGCCCATATCTAGAGCGAAAGGTCGTCTTAGGAATGTCAGCCGCCCTGATCTTCAGCTGATGGTAGCCTGACCTCAAGTCTATCTTAGAAAATACCCTCGCTCCCTGGAGCTGGTCAAACAAATCATCAATCCTCGGCAGTGGATATTTATTTTTGATAGTCACCTTGTTTAACTGCCGGTAATCAATACACATCCGCATCGAGCCATCCTTCTTCTTTACAAATAATACAGGTGCTCCCCAGGGAGAAACACTGGGCCTGATAAAGCCCTTCTCAAGAAGATCCTGCAACTGATCTTTCAACTCTTTTAGTTCCGGCGGGGCCATACGATAGGGTGGAATAGAGATGGGCCGAGTACCCGGTGCCAGATCAATACAGAAATCAATATCCCTGTCGGGTGGCATGCCCGGCAGGTCTGAAGGAAAAACCTCCGGAAACTCCCGTGCAATAGGGACTGATTCAATAGAAGGAACTTCTGCGCTGGAATCACGAACATAAGCCGGATAAGCTAGACACCCCTTCTCGACCATGCGTCGAGCCTTAACATAGGAAATAACAGTGCGAACGGAGTGGCTTGAGGTACCTTTCCACTCTAGTCGGGGTGATTCTGGCAAGGCTAAGGTGACAGTCTTAGCATGAAAATCAAGAATGGCATGGTATAGGGACAACCAGTCCATCCCTAATATGACATCAAAATCTACCATATCCAAAAGCAACAGATCAACACGGGTCTCAAGACCCCCAAATATAACTATGCACGAACGATGCACCCGATCGACTACAATGGAGTCACCCACTGGTGTAGCCACATAAACTGGAATATCCAGAGCATAGCTGGGCACGGCCAAATACGGTGCGAAGTAGGAAGACACATAGGAATATGTAGATCCAGGGTCAAATAATACTGAAGCACCTCTGCCACACACAAGAATAGTACCTGTAATCACGGCATCTGATGCCTCTGCCTCTGGCCTGGCTAGTAAAGCATAGAATCGGGGATCCGCACCTCCCCTCTGAGTTGCGTCTCTAGGACGACCATCAACTGGCTGACCTCTACCTCTCGCTGGACGGTCTCCACCTCTACGGTCTCGACCTCCACCTCTATAATCTCTACCCCCGCCTCTAGCTGGTTGGGCAGGCTGAGGGTCAGCTGGGGCCTGAATCATAGGACGAGGACCTCGCTGCTGAGAGTTGCCCGCTGCTATAGGGCAATTCCCGATAAAATGACCTGGGTCACCACAACCGTAGCAACTCTTAGACTGATAGGGCTGCTGGCCCTGACGACCCGAATGGCCTCCACGAACACTCTGAAGAGGCTGAGCATTAATAGGAGACTGGTCTGAATAATGCCCCCGAGAACCACGATCACCTGATCCACCCTGTGAAGCCTGAAGGGCGGAATGAAAAGGCCTGGAAGACTGGCCTCTATCAAAGGATTCTCTGCCACCAGAGGAAGAACCACTAAACCTGCCTGAATGACGAGGCCTCTTGTCTGAAGAATAACCGCCTCCCCTAGCAAGAGCCATCTCAACTCTGCGTGCTGCATTTGCTGCCTCCTGAAATGATATGTCACTCCCCACACCCATAGCCATCTGGAGTCTAATCGGCTGATTAAGCCCATCTATAAATCTGTGGACCCTCTCCCGCTCCGTGGGAAGTATCACTACTGCATGACGAGCCAAGTCGATAAATCTCGTCTCATACCTGTGTAACTGTCATAGTGCCCTGATGGAGGCGCTCAAACTGCCTCCGAAGTACATCCCGCTGAGTAGCAAGGAGAAACTTCTCCATAAATAGTTCCGCAAACTGGTCCCATGATAAAGCTGGGGACCCTGCTGGTCGAGTCAGGCAATAATCTCTCCACCAAGTCTTGGCGGATCCTGCAAGTCTGAAGGTACAGAAGTCAACTCCGTTTGTCTCCACGATCCCCATAGTCTTGAGAATCTCATGGCAACTGAATAAAAAGTCCTGAGGATCCTCTGATGTGGCTCCACTGAAAGTAGTGGTAAATAGCTTGGAGAACCGATCAAGCCTCCATAACGAATCAGAAGTCATGGCCGTTCCATCACCGGCATGAGCTGTGGTACCTGACTGAGTGGCCACAGCTGGCTGAATTACTGGTGCCTGAGGCTGAGGAGCTACTGGCTCCGGAGTATGAGCAATAGGAGTCCGGGCCCCTCCTCCAGCCTGAGAAGTGGCTGGGGCAACTGATAATAAACCCGCTCTGGCAATGCTGTCCATGAATCCCGCTATTCCTGACCAAAGCATCCCGGAGATCCGGGGTAAATAAAGCCTCTCCTGGGACCTGAGCTGGGCCCACTGGAGCTGCTGGAACCGGAACCTCCTCGTCAATCTCAATATGAGGCTCCACCTCTGGAGTAGCTGCATGGGGCTGAGCTCTACCCCTACCACGGCCTCTGATACGGCCTTGGCCCCTGCCCCTCACGGGAGCTGCCTGGGGCTCGGGCTGCTGGTCAGCGGACGAAGAAGCGCGTGTCCTCACCATCTGCGAAAGGACAGAATAGAAATTCAATCAGTAATTGAGGAACAAGTCGCACGACAAGAAAGAACAAATGAGAGACTCTTTCCTAACTCAATAGACTCTGGAGGACAAGTACGGACGTCTCCGTACCTACCTCTCAAACTCTACTAAGCTTGTTCGTGAGTGGTGAGACCTATGTAACCTAGAGCTCGATACCAACTTGTCACGACCCGGATTTTCCCCCAACATCGGGATCGTGATGGCGCCTACTCGTGGTAGCTAGGCAAGCCACTGTATTCATACTATCCTGTTTTTAACACAATTTTAATTAAATAAATGCGGAATACTTTATCGAAATAGAAATAACTAATTTCAAAGTGAAAATCATACTGAAATCCTCTACCCAAGACGTGGAGTCACCAACTCACGAACTACTATGGAATACTACACATAAAAGTCTGAAGGAAATATAACATAATTCTGTTTGTCTCGGAACAAAGAGACTACAGCTAATAACATAAATAAAGAGAGAGACGCCGGGCTTGCGGACGTCTGCAAGCTACCTCGGTCTCAAATATGATCAACTCCCACGCAATCGATTTACTGCTGCTGCTGCTCCTGATCGTAACCTGGACCTGTGCAAAAATGCACAGAAGTGTAATATCAGCACAACCGACCCCATGTGCTGGTAAGTGCCTGGCCTATCCCGGCGAAGTAGTGACAAGCCTAGGACCAGACACTCACATAAACCCGTGCAATTCAATATATATATGTATACCACAAAATAACAAGAAATAATCAAGTATTAACACAATAAGGAATATCTTAAAGAATTCAACAATTAACTACAGTTAATAAATTCACAAGGAAAAACAAAGTATAATGTAAACACAAGTAATATCAATTCAAGAAATAGCAAGCAGTTGCACGGCATCACCCTTCGTGCTTTTACTCTCATCCTAACCAAATAAACAAATAAAGTACACGGCATCACCCTTCGTGCTTTTACTCTCATCCTCACATCCATAGTACGGCATGATCCTTCGTACATGGTTCAATAACAGGGCACGGCATGATCCTTCGTGCATAATCAATAAATAAACATGGCACGACATTAACCTTCGTACATAAATAAATAAACATGGCACGGCATCACCCTTCGTGCATTATCACTCTTCCTCACCCAAATAACAATCACAATTAAGGGCAAAGAAAGAAACAGCAATTCATAAACCGTCCCATCAAGGGCAATCAATAATTATCTTCACAACAAGTCCCAACAAGGGAAAACAATAACAATTCATCTGTAATATATCTCAAAATAATCATTTTTCAACGACTCACGGTCATACTAGACGCCGGTGTATGGATGCTCGTCACCACAGCCCATACACCGCACTCGATCACATAACACATAACACATAATCCTATTCCCTCAAGCTAGGATAGAACAAACACTTACCTCGAATGCTTATGAACAATTCAATCCGTGGAAATGTCTTTTCTTTCAATCTGGCTCCAATCCAACCGTATCTATAAACAATTGATTTAATATCATCAATTCTACTCAACAAACTAATTCTTAAGACCAAATACAACTTTTACAACATTCTGCCCGGAATAGTAAATTTCAACCCCGGGCCCACATGGTCGGAACTCGGGGTTAGGACCAAAATCCGGTCACCCATCCCCCCACGAGTTCATGTATATGATTTGTTTCAAAATCGGACCTCAATTCGAGGTCCAATTCCCCAATTTATGAAAAACCCTATTTTCTAACAAAACAAGAATTCTACCATGAAAATCATTGATTTTTAATGAAAAACATGTTTAATGATGTTAGGAATTGAAAGAATTAAGTAAAAAGTGACTTACAATCGTTTTGATGAAGAAGAAATCCTTGAAGAATCACAAATGGGTGTTTTGGTTTTGTAAAAAGTGAAGAAATGACTGAAATTCGTGTTTTTCAGGTCTCTGTGTTCGCATTTGCGAACATGGGTTCGCAATTGCGAACCCCAACCAATTTCTAGAGTTTGAAAAATAAGCTAAGGCTGGGAAGTTCGCATTTGCGAACATTTGTTCGCATTTGCGAACACTGGCAGACAAAGGGATGTTCGCATTTGCGAACTAATGTTCGCATTTGCGAACACATGCTGTATAAGGCAGTGTTCGCATTTGCGAACCAAGGCAGTATGGGGAATGTTCGCATTTGCGATCTTATGTTCGCATTTGCGAACATAAGCAGGCACTGGGGACCTTCGCAAATGCGAACAATTGTTCGCATTTGCGAACAAGGCTGGGCCAAAGGGGGCTTCGAATTTGCGAGCCTTGCCTTACACTGTCCCCTTCGCAATTGCGAGAAATTCTTCGCAATTGCGAAGCCAAAGCTGGGTGAAAAACCAGCAGTTCAAAAATTCAGAATTTCATCCAACGGCCTATCAAATCTTTACCCGAGCCTCCCGGGCTCCAAACCAAACATGTACATAACCTCAAAAACACATTATGGACTTGTTCGTGCGATCACATCGCCAATATCACTTCGTTTTAATCAAATCAAGCCTCAAACTCATGATTTTCATACTTTTGATTTTTAAAACTTCTTAACTTGGAACTCAAGGTCCAAAACATCTCAAACGACATCCAAATGTCACCAAACTTTACAGAAATCACATATATAATATTTAAGACTTGTACCGGGCGTCGGAACCAAAATACGAGCCCGATACCAAGGTCAATTAATTTATTTCCTTTAATAATTACATCAAAAATAATTTCACATAAAAATTCATAACTTGGGCTCTAGGCCTCGGAATTCGACTCCGGACACATGTCCAAGTCCCATATTTTTCTACGGACCTCCCGGGACCATCCAATCTCGGGTCCGGATCCATTTACCAAAAATGTTGACCGAAGTCAACCATATCAATATTAATATCATTTTTATCCATATTTCTCATAGAATTCATATTTTCTATCACAAAATCTTTCCGGCTACATGCTCGGATCATGCACGTAAATCGAGGCAACATAGAATGAGGTTTTCAAGGCCTCAGAAGCTCGAAATGATTAATTAAATAAGTGATGACCCTTTGGGTCGTCACAGTGTATCAAAGGGGCAAACTTTTAACACTTCTCGCACTGTCAGACGTACTCCGCCGCATATTTTTTCATGGTGGGCTAGTAGTATCCAGCCCGTACCAGGCATCACACGAGTGCTCGATTGCCTGTGTGAGCACCACAATGGCCTTCGTGAACTTCCTCCAGTACCGGTATTGTCTGGTTGGGGCCTAGGCACTTGGCCAGGGGTCCTCCAAAAGTCCTCTTATAGAGGTCATTGTTTATCATGCAGTACCTCGCTGCCTGCATACGAAGCTTTTTTGCTTCGTTATTGTCGGGCGGTAAAGTTCTGTCCGACAAATATTATACAAATTGGTTGCGCCAGTACCAATTTAGATGTAAGGAGAGTACCTCGGTATGGTCGATTGATGAGTGAAAGAGAGTGATGATGCTTTCTTTGCTTAGGATTGTGGCGGCTACAGCCAGCTTGGCCAGACCGTCTGCTTCGGCATTACGTGCTCTAGGAATTTGTTCGAAGCGGCATTCGTTGAGTTGTGTCATCAGCTTTTGGATTTCCATTTGATACTTTTGCAACCTTTGTTCCTTGATTTGATAAGTCCCAGTGACTTGATGTACCGCAAGTTGTGAGTCGCAGTGCAAGACGAGTCGGCGGGCCCCGTACCTAACTGCTAAATTTATACCTGCAGTAATGGTTTCATATTCTGCCTCATTGTTAGTCATCTTGGGGCATCGTATGGACTGATGAATGGTTTCTCCTGTAGGTACTTTGAGGACGAGTCCCAATCCGGATCCCGAGGCATTTATGGCCTCATCAGTGTAGAAAGTCCAAAGGTTGGTGCTCGAGGCAGAATGTAGGGCTTCCTTTTCTGCCTCTGGCGATATTTTGATGCTGAAATCGGCCACAAAGTCGGCGAGGACTTGCGAATTAATGGCAGTTCTAGTAATATATGTGATATCATGCTCGCTAAGCTCTATGGCCCTTCTGGCAAGCCGAAACAATAGTTCGGTCTTGTGCAATATGCTCCTTAGAGGAAAAGTGGTCACTACTTTGATGGGATGGCATTGGAAATAGGGTCTCAGCTTCCTCGAAGTTGTGACCAATGCCAAAGCCAATTTTTTGAGGTGTAGGTATCGTGTTTCGGCATTTACTAGGGTTTTGCTAATGTAATAGATAGGTGAGTGCGTACCTTTTACTTTACGAACCAATACTGCACTGACTGCGACTTCCAATACAGCCAGGTATGTCAGTAAAGGCTCGCCTAGTTCCGCCTTTGACAGCAGTGATGGTGATGATAGGTACGTTTTTAGCTTTTGCAGGGCTTTGACACATTCTTCGTTCCAGTGGAATCTGTTGTCTTTTCTCAGGATACTGAAGAATTTGTCGTACTTGTCCAGGGATCGAGAGACGAAAAGGAAGAGGGCGGCTATCTGACCTGTCAATTTCTGGACCTGCTTCTTGCTATTGAGCACTTCGGGTATTGAAGCGATTTCTTTGATTTGGTCAGGGTTGACTGCCTTTTTGGGACACGAGAAAACCTAAAAACTTTCCTGACGCTATGCCAAAGGCACATTTCTCAGGATTCAGTTTCATCCTATACCTTTTCAGTATTTTGAAGGCCTCTCACAAGTGGTTGATATGATCCTCCTTTCTAGTGGACTTCACTAGCATGTCATCAATGTAAACCTCCATGGTCTTGCCGAGATGTTCCTTGAACATCTTGATGACCAATCTTTGATATGTGGCCCCCGCATTTTTTAGCCCAAAGGGCATCACCTTGTAGCAGTAGGTACCCTGGTGCGTGATGAACGTGGTTTTTTCTTGGTCTTCTTCGGCCATTAAGATTTGGTTATAGCAGAAATATGCGTCCAAAAAGCTTAGTAGCTCATGTTCGGCAGTGGCTTCGATTAGTTGGTCGATGTGCGGGAGGGGGAAGGAGTCCTTGGGGCATGCCTTGTTCAGGTCGGTGAAGTCCACACACATTCTCCATTTTCTGTTCTTTTTTTTACCATCACTAAATTGGTGAGCCACTGCGGGAATTTTGACTCTCTAATAGAGCCGTTGGCGAGTAATTTGTCCACTTCTTCGTGGACTGCCTCGTTGATCGTGACATTAAATTTTCTTCTAATTTGTCATATCGATGGATGTCACGGGTCGACGTTGAGTTTGTAGGTAGCGATGTCTGGCGAGATCCCTGGCATGACTGCATGGGAAAAAGCAAATGTGCCTGCATGGTCAGTCAAAAATTCATGGTACTAACTTGGGTTGGTGAGCCCGTGGCCGATGTATGCTTTCTTTTTTAGGTTGTGGCGATCCAGTTGAACCGGATCAAGGTCCTTGATCGTTGCCTTGCTGGCTTCCATAATGTCTGGGTCTCTGATGGTATCTGTTGTCGGGTCCATTTTGGTCCCTGACATGGCTAATTGTTAAACTTCTACGCTTGCCCCTTTCAGTTGTCGGGTGTGGGCACAATCCTGTGTTATATTGTAACTCTCTTGCGCTGTGCATGGCTTACCTTTGATGCTGAATATCCCCCATGGGGTAGGGAACTTGACCACTTGGTATAAACTTGAGAAGACTGCTCGCATGGCATGTATCCATGGGCGTCCGATGACAACATTGTACGCCGTTTCTTGGTCCATTACGTGAAAAGTTGTCTCCAATATGATTCCCCCCGCAAGGATGGGCAAAGTCACTTCTCCTGATGTACGCACCACTGCATTGTTGAAACCATTTAGAGTTATACAACGAGGTATTATCCTATCCTTGAGTCCCATCTGTGTAAGGACTCTTGGATGGATGATGCAGGCACCACTTCCGTCATCGATCATGACTCTCCTGACGTCCGTATCAATAATACGTAAAGTGATAACTAAAGCGTCATAATGGGCAAAACACAAACCGTTGGTGTCAGACTTATCAAAGGTGATACTCCCTTCGAAGTCATCGTACTGTTCGTGGGAGATGGTTCGCTTCAGCCTATGTGTGTTGGCGAATTTGACATGGTTGATAGCGACGTTGGTGCCATATCCGACAATCATGTTTACTGTCTGTATTGGGGAGGGTGGCTTTGGTGGTCCGCGAGACTGTTCTTGCCCACGTGTGAAATTGGCTTTTCCCTTGTCTCTAAGTAGCTCCTTTAGGTATCCTTGGTTTAGCATCCTAACGACTTCCTGCCGTAGGCCTATGCAATCTTCGGTCTTGTGTTCCCGCTCTAGGTGGAATTCGCACAGGACGTTTGATTTCCTCGTGGCGGGGTCTGATTTCATTTTCTGAGGCAACTGCACCTTAGTGCCAAGCTTTTCCAGTGCGTGCACTATCTCTGAAGGAGAGACACAAAAATTATGTGATGAAAGTAAAGGGGGCGTACCTATTTTGTTTCTAAGCTGGGCGAGATGTCATTGTAGTGCATCTGCATGACGAGGGGGCAGATGAGGGGACCTCATATATGGCTGATGCCATTCTTTACTGGGGCGAGGGGGAGTTCTCGACGTCCCTCGTGACGTTGATCTTTCGAGGACGAATGTTCCAAAGGGGGGAATGATGTTACACCCCAAGTTTTCATACGTGAGAGTATGTCGTAAGTCAATTGATGTAAGCTCATAAATGAGATTATATTTGAAAGAAAATAAAGTAAGTTAATCATGTTACTTTGGAGGTTACAAATACTTAAGATCATGAATGACAAGTACCAAAAGGGTTGGAAAGCTTAGTCGCTAAACAAATTGAAGAAAATAAGTTCCGTCAAAAATCGACAAGTTTTGAATGTTATAACATATTCTTTTGGTGTGAGACTAGGGTGATTAACATGATGAGGAGGTTAAGTTATGAGTTATTGTAGTCGTATGATAGTCGTGTGTTATTTTTTTTAAGTCAAACGAGTTATGGAACAAAAGTTAGCAAAGGCCATCACAAGTTGCATTCATAATATGCTGAAATTTAGGCCAAATGTAGATGCGCTTTTCTCCAAATATACTTTGAATAAATGGATGATCAACATATCAAATTAAAGATCTACGAGTCTAGTTTTCAACGCATTAAACCGTTTGTCAATACGACATCGGAGTAGAAAGATATTCATGTTTTTGCGAGACCGCGCAAGCAGCTCCCAATGGGACCCACTTAGGCGGTGGTTGACCTACTTCAATTATTAAACGATTTGGACGCCTATTTTTCACTTATTTTCAACTCAACTTCGTCTCCAACCTTCTCCTAACCCTTATAAACAGATTTTACAAGGGTTTGAAGTGATTCCAAAGTGATTACACCATATTTCAACATCAAAACATAGTTCTAGTGAAGAACAACACCTCTTTGAGGTTATGTTGTCATTGAGGATTGTTATGGGCTGTATTTGGATGAAATTCCGAGTTGTTACTGCTGTATAAGGTGAGTATATCAGCCTACTAATTGTGCTTAAGCTTTCTTGTATGTTGGTTAAGTTTTTAGGATGTTAAAT
The DNA here is from genome assembly GCA_032618575.1 of Nicotiana noctiflora. NCBI lineage: Eukaryota > Viridiplantae > Streptophyta > Magnoliopsida > Solanales > Solanaceae > Nicotiana > Nicotiana noctiflora. The sequence continues at coordinate 283,213 of JASVEL010006666.1, forward strand.
TACAAGATAATACTTGGATTAGCTTAAGTCACTTCTATGGTGTTGTATTGTTATTGAGGGTTGTTGTAAGATGTTATAACTTTGATTTCGACCTGAAGTTGCTTTAGCAAGTTTGTGTATTGTATTCTTTCATGTGCTTAAGGTTATCTTGATGTTGATTAAGTTAAATGGATAGAGTATACATGAACTAGTGAATAAAGCTACAAATTGAAGATAGTTGGAGTTGAGGATTGTTTCCTTTGTTATACATCTTTGGTATAAGGATGGAATCATTGATGAATGACTTCATAATCACATTAATGATAGTTTTAAATTAATTTAAGAAGTCTATAAGGGGTGATATGGGTTATACGGATTCCAACCGGAGCTTGTCGCTCGTCGTGAAGTAGTTGTGACTTGTTGTTGTTATATGGTGTCTTGTTATTGATATTTATAGGTTGCTGGACTTCCATGGCTGTTGTTGTTGTTGGTATATGGTATTGGAGGAGGCCCTTTTTACAAGGGAGATGCTTCCCGGATTTACGTAGACGAGCTACTAGCTTAAGTTTCAGACTTAGCCTTTGCTCAACACTGATTTTGAATCTCTTTGTGCCATGGTAGACTGAGTTGAGTTGTTTGAAGAGTTGCTTGAGAGGTATTAAGGACTCACCATGGTGAAGGTATATTAAGGCACTTACTTCTTTCTTTTGGCATAATCTAACGTGACATGAACATAAACGGTACACTAATATATAATAGATCTACTCCTAGAAACTAAGATTGTCCATGTTGTTCTTTCCTTATAAAGTTATTCTAAACAAGTGTGTATAATTCTCAAATCCTGCTAAGGTTCATATTAATGGCAGGGATGTCCATAATGATATTAGGTCACTCAGAAAGGTTTAGAACGTGATTCCATAAGTCGAGCATGCATTATATACATGTATCTATTTTACTCTACCGAGTCGCGCTATAGTCGGCCGCGTACGGCACCTATTGTGCAACCACTGATCAGTTGGGTTTACCGAGCTCCACGTGGCCGGGTATGTTTTTACCGAGTCCTCTTTGAGGCCGGGTATGATATGATGATAATGATGCCCCCAGAGGCAAATGTTTTTAAAGATATATGTATATATATGTATTATGCATTTCATGTCAATAGCCCCCAGAGGCACTCAGATGTTCCAGGTTGTATTTCCTTCATCTCTCTTTACATTACTGTTCTTGTTTATGCTTTCTTGCCTTACATACTCGGTACATTATTCGTACTGACGTCCCTTTTGCCTGGGGACACTGCGTTTCATGCCCGCAGGTCCCGATTGATAGGTTGATTGTCCTCCTATTAGGCTATCAGCTTAGCGAAAGTGTTGGCGCACTCCACTTGCTCCGGAGTTGCCTATTTGGTCAGTATGCTTAAGATATGTATTGGTTGGTATAGTGGGGCCCTGCCCCGACCTTTATGATTTTATGTACTCTTAGAGGCTTGTAGACAGATGTCATGTGTATGGATACTTGTATGGCCTTGTCGGCCTATATTTTGAGTTTACAAATGGTCATGTCGGCCTTATAGGCCCGTGTGTCTTATGTATAAGTTTGTATATCATGTTGGGTCATCATATGTTGAGTATTCCCTTATGTTTTATTCTTGTTATCTCATGGCAGGTTTTCTGGCTTATTTACTCATAATAGTATAATAAGAAAGATATGTTACGTTGGTACTCGGTTAAGTAAGGTATGCCCGTTGCGGCCCATCGGTTTGGGTCGTGACAAAAGTGGTATCAGAGCAGTTCTGTCCTAGGGGGTCTACAAGTCGTGTCTAGTAGAGTTTTGTTTATGGGTGTGTCGTGCACCACACTTATAAGCAGGAGGCTACAGGGCATTTAGGATTGTCACTCTTTCTTCTTACTCTAGATCATGTGGTAGAGCCCACTTATAAGAATTCAAATCCGAATTTTTTTTGTTATTCGAAATAAGATGATACGTACATCCTGAAAGAAGGATTCGAAAGAAATATAGTTGTGGAAGAGCTGAATCAAAGGAACTGGATTTTGTATAATGCCTACGATAAGTAAATTTGAGGTCTTCAGCATATCATGGGTATAGTGAAAGGTGTAAGCCTCTTGATAAGGAACCTTAAGCCAAGAATGCCTACCCACCTTTATGGTGAAAGACAATGAGAGATTAAAAACTACAAGTTTTAACAAGCAAAAGAAGCAAGATAAAGAAGGGTACGAGGCTCCCAATTCATGATGGTTAACAGTGTTTATAATTGAGGCAGAGGAACATAAGCTTTTTGAGTTATATTCAATAGTAGCAGAGGTATATACAATTGCTCGCACCCATTCAAGATATGCCCTATGGGTGTTAATATAAGTAGTATAAGAAGATAGGATGGCGGAATTGTTTGTGTCAGTTGACATTTCTGAAGGATATTGCAAATGTGCTAACAGATCTCCTTGTGAGATACCCAGATGGTACACTTTAAAATAGTGTAGCCAAATTTGAGTACGACAAAGACATGCACCATAAGTCTTGAATTGATACATATTACCTTAGTGTGGCTCGTGTTCCTATTAAAGCGAGAGCATTAAGCAACCTGAAGAGCCACTGGATAGAGCAAATGGAAGTTAAAGGCAAAAGAATGTTTTGTTCGAGTGTTCAAAATAAAGTGATTGACAGAAATGTTAGCAAGAAAATAAGAAGAGAGTTAATGAAGCATTATGAGTAAGAGCTAATACATGAATGACAACAGTAGAAAAAAAATGACAATATTATAGAGTTTATAGTCAAGTGAAAGGAAATACAAGAGGTGACAAGCCTTGAGACAACAAAAGAGTATAGACCATAAGGTTATATCCTCATTTTGAGAAATAAGTTCGTGACGCCAATGCGACTACCAGACGGGAGAGTTAATCCCTAGTGTAACAAAAATCAGTATGGACTATTAAATACAATAATCTAAATATGAATTAGGGACTGAATGATTGGAAAGTACTCGACATCATGGGAATTTCATATTTCATTCCAGCGGTAATAAAATGGACCACAGAAGAAGATTCACGATGAATGCAGAGAATAGTCATTATGGAGACGCTTCCTAGAATAAGCAATGTGAGCAAAGTTAACCTTAAGAGACTGTATGTTCCAGTTACGCTAAGTGTCACCCTCGCGAGTAGGGAATTTTTCATCCTTGGTATAGCAGAATTGCCGCAAGGCAAGTAAGGATCATTGATGAGAAACAATGCCAAAGATGAAGAGGTAAAACATCTATAGGTATATCCTCGTGGCTTCAGCTTTTAGTACACTTATAAAGGGGGGAATATGGAGTGATATGGCATTAAGTCAGAATTAAATGGTTCTAGTAACTATGAAATGGTAAAGGAAGAATGAGATAAATAAAAGTGGAATGAGATGGCACTTATCCAAATCATATAGATACGCTACCATTCAAGAATATTCTGCAAGCACGACATCAAGGAGAGGAAGTAAAGGTTCTTGCTCGAGCTGTTATTAATAAATAAGGAGCCAGTGCGAGACATAAGTTAAAACAAAGTAATTAACCTAAGAAAGATTACGAGGAATATTGATATGAGAATGGGCTAACGAGTAGTTAGTAATTGGTCAGGAAGATCTCAGTTATGGCAAAATAGGAGGTTATAGACGAATCATCAGATCATGTAAGATAAACATAGTAGAACCCAACATGGAGAATTCAGTTTCGGAGAATATCATTTTGAGATATATATTCAAAAAAAAGTCGAGGTAGTTAAAGGTACCGTAAGAGTGTTTTGGGGATAAAAGAAAGAGCCACTGGAAAGGCAGTCAAAATATCAGTTCAAAAGCAACCATACAAGCACAGGGGCATGAAAGCAAGCAACTATAGATGATTATAGGAAAGTAAGGACATCAAAAAGGTTCGTAATAAGGTCACAACTTTACGAGAGTCAAAGGTTATCCCTAAGTACTATAATGAAAGACTAGCCGAGGAGATAAGAAAGAAGGCTCCAACCTAAGCACAACGACCTAAAGATGAAATAGTCGTGTAACAATAATCTCGCAACAACATTGTAAGAATTCCAAAGGAAAGTGGCACCTACCATGGCTAATGAACGGGAAATAAGAGTTAAAAGTAATATTCAAAATCATGAGTAGTATAAAAACTTTGGAAAGTGTGGGAACTAATATAAGCTAAGTATGGACGCAACAAGGAGGTAGAAAAACATGGAAACGAAATAGCTTACATTGAAAGAAAGCTAATATGTAAAGAAAGAATTATTACACTTAAGATTTTGGAACATTATCCAGGCAGCATATCTATTAACAATCATACAGCCATAGAAGACTCCGATATAAGTTGAAATAAAGAATTGAACCCAGGGCATAAACAAAGGATTAAATTGTTAGAAGATTGTATCATGGATATTTCATAATGCCCATGAAAGGCTAAGGTGATAACTGGTACCATGAGCCTTCGATTGAGTAATGATCTGACAAATAAAAGAAATGGTTCTCATGAATTGGACAGAACTAAAATATCTACACAAGGTAAATCACATTGGGATACCGTGAGATACTGCTATGAAAGCAGGGTATCGCCCTAGATGGATCAATCTGATCATTAAGATATCCCCTAATAAAACATGAATCCTAGCACCAATATTACATAAAAAGGTTAAGTTATCAGGGGTGGATTATCGATCAAAATTGATATGAATCAACAATGGATGGACAAAATTCACAAAGTATGAGATGAGATTAGACTGTCATTATTAAGATTTACAGTAATGAGGATGCATTAAAGGACTTAGATTTATACATATAGGACAATCAGCGAATGAATAACACGGAGCCGAGTGGCAGACCTCGTTAATAATAAACCGAAGAAAGAGTTAGGATATAGTATGACCTACCTAGATATAGTAAAACCATAAGCATAAAAACCCGAGGATATGAAGCAAGGTATAGCAATAGTCGTAAGTTCGACAAAGTACCAAGCGAAGAACTTTAGTACAACTATAGATGCCTAGAGTGACAACTTGTCATAGTTATGTATATGTCCACAAAGTGAGGTCTAGAGATTGGCTAAAAACCAAGAGGAAAAAGGAGAGAAGAGTTGCATTGACACACATACAAATACACGGTTGTACATGATGCATGACAGAAGCATTTACGAGATTAAAAGAATTTCGACCACAGGTTGTGGTGTGAGAAAGAGGCCTAAATGGGGGAATACTCTGGCCTTTGGAATTACTTACAAAATAGTTTCCTATATGTCAAGGAAAATATTCAAGTATTCATCAGAGCTAAAGGTTATGATATTGGTAAATGCATTAGTCAACATTCGAGGACAAATGTTCCAAAGGGGGGAATGATGTTACACCCTAAGTTTTCATACGTGAGAGTATGTCGTAAGTCAATTGATGTAAGCTCATAAATGAGATTATATTTGAAAGCAAATAAAGTAAGTTAATCATGTTACTTTGGAGGTTACAAATACTTAAGATCATGAATGACAAGTACTAAAAGGGTTGGAAAGCTTAGTCGCTAAACAAATTGAAGAAAATAAGTTCCGTCGAAAATCGACAAGTTTTGAATGTTATAACATATTCTTTTGGTGTGAGACTAGGGTGATTAACATGATGAGGAGGTTAAGTTATGAGTTATTTTAGTCGTTTGATAGTCGTGTGTTATTCGTTTTAAGTCAAACGAGTTACGGAACAAAAGTTAGCAAAGGCCATCACAAGTTGCATTCATAATATGCTGAAATTCAGGCCAAATGTAGATGCGCTTTTCTCCAAATATACTTTGAATAAATGGATGATCTACATATCAAATTAAAGATCTACGAGTCTAGTTTTCAACGCATTAAACCGTTCATCAATACGACATCGGAGTAGAAAGATATTCATGTTTTCGCGAGACCGCGCAAGCAGCTCCCAATGGGACCCACTTAGGCGGTGGTTGACCTACTTCAATTATTAAACAATTTGGACGCCTATTTTTCACTTATTTTCAACTCAACTTCGTCTCCAACCTTCTCCTAACCCTTATAAACAGATTTCACAAGGGTTTGAAGTGATTCCAAAGTGATTACACCATATTTCAACATCAAACATAGTTCTAGTGAAGAACAACACCTCTTTGAGGTTATGTTGTCATTGAGGATTGTTATGGGCTGTATTTGGATGAAATTCCAAGTTGTTGCTGCTGTATAAGGTGAGTATATCAGCCTACTAATTGTGCTTAAGCTTTCTTGTATGTTGGTTAAGTTTTTAGGATGTTAAATTACAAGATAATACTTGGATTAGCTTAAGTCACTTCTATGGTGTTGTATTGCCATTGAGGGTTGTTGTAATTTGTTTATAACTTTGATTTCGACTTGAAGTTGCTTTAGCAAGTTTGTGTATTGTATTCTTTCATGTGCTTAAGGTTATCTTGATGTTGATTAAGTTAAATGGATAGAGTATACATGAACTAGTTAATAAAGCTACAAATTGAAGATAGTTGGAGTTGAGGATTGTTTCCTTTGTTATAAATATTTGGTATAAGGATGGAATCATGATGAATGACTTCATAATCACGTTAATGATAGTTTTAAATTAATGTAAGAAGTCTATAAGGGGTGATATGGGTTATACGGATTCCAACCGGAGCTTGTCGCTCGTCGTGAAGTAGTTGTGACTTGTTGTTGTTATATGGTGTCTTGTTATTGATATTTATAGGTTGCTGGACTTCCATGGCTGTTGTTGTTGTTGGTATATGGTATTGGAGGAGGCCCTTTTTACAAGGGAGATGCTGCCCGGATTTACGTAGACGAGCTACTAGCTTAAGTTTCAGACTTAGCCTTTGCTCAACACTGATTTTGAATCTCTTTATGCCATGGTAGATTGAGTTGAGTTGTTTGAAGAGTTGCTTGAGAGGTATTAAGGACTCACCATGGTGAAGGTATATTAAGGCACTTACTTCTTTCTTTTGGCATGATCTAACGTGACATGAACATAAACGGTACGCTAATATATAATGGATCTACTCCTAGAAACTAAGATTGTCCATGTTGTTCTTTCCTTATAAAGTTATTCTAAACAAGTGTGTATAATTCTCAAATCCTGCTAAGGTTCATATTGATGGCAGGGATGTCCATAATGATATTAGGTCACTCGAAAAGGTTTAGAACGTGATTCCATAAGTCGAGCATGCATTATATATATGTATCTATTTTACTCTATCGAGTCGCGCTATAGTCGGCCGGGTATGGCACCTATTGTGCAACCACTGATCAGTTGGGTTTACCGAGCTCCACGTGGCCGGGTATGTTTTTACCGATTCCTCTTTGAGGCCAGGTATGATATGATGATAATGATGCCCCCAGAGGCAAATGTTTTTAAAGATATACGTATATATATGTATTATGCATTTCATGTCAATAGCCCCCAGAGGCACTCAGATGTTCCAGGTTGTATTTCCTTCATCTCTCTTTACATTACTGTTCTTGTTTATGCTTTCTTGCCTTACCTACTCGGTTTATTATTCGTACTGACGTCCCTTTTGCCTGGGGACGCTGCGTTTCATGTCCCAGGTCCCGATTGATAGATTGATTATCCTCCTATTAGGCTATCAGCTCGGCGAAGGTGTTGGCGCACTCCACTTGCTCCGGAGTTGCCTATTTGGTCAGTATGCTTAAGATATGTATTGGTTGGTATAGCGGGGCCCTGCCCCGACCTTTATGATTTTATGTACTCTTAGAGGCTTGTAGACAGATGTCAGGTGTATGGATACTTGTATGGACTTGTCGGCCTATATTTTGAGTTTACAAATGGTCATGTCGGCCTTATAGGCCCGTGTGTCATATGTATAAGTTTGTATATCATGTTGGGTCATCATATGTTGAGTATTCCCTTATGTTTTATTCTTGTTATCTCATGGCGGGTTTCCTGTCTTATTTACTCATAATAGTATAACAAGAAAGATATGTTACGTTGGTACTCGGTTAAGTAAGGTAACGGGTGCCCGTCGCGGCCCATCGGTTTGGGTTTTGACAGGGTCGGCCCATTGAGATCATCATTGTCTGCTCGTACCTCGGCGCAATAGGCGTTGTGGATCTCCTTCCAAGTTGTGGGAGGATATTTCATAAGTCGGCTTAGTAGCTTCTTGGTTGCTCTGGAACCGTATCTACTGAGTCCATTCTGGAAGGCGGCTACCGCCACGCCTTCTGACAAGTTTGGCAGGCTCATCCTCATCTTATTGAATCTAGCGAGGAAGTCCCTGAAGCCTTCGCCCGTGGTTTGTCTGACGGTGAAGATGTCATTCACCCAGACCTCTGCCTTCTTCGAGGCGGTGTGTGCAGTGATGAATTTGTCTGTCATTTCTTCGAAGGTTGAGATTTCTTTAGCAGGCAGTTAAGAGTACCACGTCAGGGCTCCTCCAATCAGCGTCTCGCTGAATTTCTTCAGCATTACAGATGATACCTGTTCTTTAGACAGGTCGTTACCTTTCACGGCGGTGACATAATGGATGAGATGATCTTTGGGGTCGGTAGTCCTATCGTACACCCTCATATAAGGAGGCATCTTAAAAGTTTTCGGGATGGTGTAAGGGGCGACTCCCTTGAAGTAGGGTTGTTCTACGAATCTCCCCACATTGCGTTTGGGCAGCAGTTTGGGCGTTCTAGGGATCTTGTCGACCTTATCCTGATGCTCTTTCATTGGTCGTGAAGGTCCTTATTTTCTCTCTCCATTTCTTCCATTTTTCTCAGAATAGATGCTAGTGTGTCGTCATGCATTTGTGTTTCGACGGGTTGGTTGTTGGTTTGTGTTTCCTCTTGCTCGTCCGATGTGGCAGCGGTACTCGTCATTGGTGCTGCTTTTGCGTGACTTTGTGGTGATTTTTCCACTAAGCCGCTCAGGGTGCTCGTCAACTATTCTTCCAGTAACTTTCTGACCGCCGGGGGTGGTTTTTATACAACGGATATGGAAGCTTCTTTGTCGTGCAAGGTCGCAAGGTTCCCGGATGGGGAAGGTGAAGCTTTTGTCTCCGGTACGGTATCATGGGTGGTGTTGATGGTAGCGCTACCACGACCTCATTCAGGGAGCTCAGGAGGTTGGTGGTAACTTCCATTATAGCTTTGGACCTGGTGTTCTTTTCGGCCATTTCGGGGAGATGATGTGGTTATCTGATCCTTCGGGTGTATACTATAGGTTTGATTCTCGAAATTCCCACAGACGACGCCAAATTGCTTGACTCAAAAGTTATCGATTACTTTATAAGTTAGGAACAATCAAAAGTTGTAAAGTGGGTAAATCGTAACCAACAATAATAAATCCCGAAGATATATCTACGATTTATGTGTTACAAATCCTGATAAGATTATAAAGAGATTATGTGGATTATCAATGAAGATTACTGGGGAGATCAGAAAAGGAGTAAATAATAGAGAGAGGTTGATACAGAGAGAGAGATAGTTAGAAGTTGTATTATTAATAAATAACACCCGGTCTTACAATAAGGAAAACCCTTCTTTATATAGAAGAAGGGTTCCCTCGTCAAAACATAATTCATTTAAGGGCCGCTGACGTCCCAAAAATATAAAAGGACGGAGAGGACAGAGTGCCCGTGTGGGCGAGCTGACGTTACGCCTTCGTTGTTAAAGACGTACCCCCGATGCCATATGGGTGTGAGGAAAAATATACTTGGCCTTTATTAGGCGTGGTTGTGAAAGAAGGCGTACTCGACTTTCATTGGTTATATCCAATTCGACCCCATACACTTCCTTTTAGTTTTATCAATGTCACGACCATATGAACATTTTCCACCAACCTAACTACCAAGGAAAAACAATGGGCTAATGAAAAGCGCTCTCCAAGGGTCAGGATTTATCCAATATAATAGATGTGGCGCTCAATAGGGTGGTAGGTTAGGGGTAGTAGAGTTTTCCTTACTTCATATGCGGGGTGAGGCGGGGTTGGATAGGCTTAGATCTTAGAGGGCTTGCGGTTTATGCTGAGTCCACACTGTCCTTGCTGTTTATCATAGCCCTGGGCCTTAGATGCTAGTTACTATTATTGCATGTCATTTATCTTTTTTTTTTATGCTTCTGTTATTATTACGGTTTCTACCAAAGTTACTAATAAATTGTTTGTTATTTCCGTCTTTCTGAGCCGATGGTCTATCAGAAACAACCTCTTTGCCCTATCGGGATAGGGATAAGATATGCTTACATATTTCCCTCTCCAAACCCCACTTTATAAATTTTAATGTATAGTTATTATTGCATATGTTGTATGTGGCGCTCAACATTTGGCATAAACTGAAGGTTGAGAAGGACTACAATGTATACAGATTCCATTAGTATAGTTATAACGAAAACTATAAAAGTCAATAGAAAAGGAAAAGGATGAGGATTATCATCCAGATCAAGGGTAAGTTTTACAATGCAAATGCATACTTAAGTTATTAGGTGCAAATATTGAGACTCAGCACCTAGATAGGCTTCATATCGGGGAGTTAAAAAATACCAATCATCTAACATTGTATTTCTTAAGAATATTGTCCTTGCTAGCTGTTTACAACAAGATATTACTTCATGACTTGAACGTATGAATATTCAATGCCTTATATTTTCCAAATAATATTTTCTTATAAAAATTGTATTCATTATTTTCGCGTAGTGCACAAATACGAATACAAGTATTCATATAACGTAACATGATAAAAATTCTCTTTTGCCCCTTCTCTTATCTCAATTCTAATTGATTAGTTCCTTTCTTCGTGCAAGCCCATGGTTTGGCCCTTGTTATATTAAATTTTCTGATGTTTATAATGAATTTAAGTCCTACTTGTTTTATATAAATTTTTATCACTTAATTATTATGTAGATTCTTGTGGTTCCCTAACCCCGTGCATAGCGGAAGTTTAGTGCGCCGGACTATTTAAAATTATTATATAAGTAATACTATATATTATTACTTTAAGGCCCCGTTTGGCCATAAATTTTGCCAAAATAAATTTAAAATTTATTTTCAAACACATATTTGGTCATAAATTTTGCTCATATTTTGACCAAATCCCAAATCAAAAATTTTAAATTCCAAAACTATCTATTGAGCTGAATTTGGGCCAAAATCCCAAAACTTGGGAATTATATACATGTTTTTTCAAAATAAAGTTGGAAAATATGTGTTTGAAAACGTATGTCCAAACACATTTTCATCTTCAAACCAAAGATTAACCAAATTAGACTTTTCAAAATAAATTTGGGATCTATGACCAAACGCTAGCTAAATATAAGATTCTTATAGCATGTTTGGCCAAGCTTATTTTTGGCCAAAAATGTTTTTTTTGCCAAAAGCACTTTTGGCAAAAAATTGATGTGTTTGACCAAGCTTCTAGAGGAAAAAAAAGTGTTTTGAGGAGAAACAAAAGTAGTTTTGGAGAAGTAGAAAAAAGTAGATTCTCTCAAAAAAATATTTTTTCAGAAGCACTTTTGAGAAGAATATAATTAGAAGCAGTTTTTTAAAGCTTGGCAAATACTAATTGTTGCTCAGAAGTGCTTTTCAAACTAATTAGCCAAACATAAACTATTTCTCACCAAAACTAATTTTGAGAAAAGCACTTTTAAAAAAAAGCACTTCTCAACATATGCTGATTTTTGCGACCAATTAAACTTTAGCAAATATTGAGTGTTAAAGTGGGAAAAAAATATTTTTAAATTTATTATTATTATTATTTTCTTTTCTCTAGAGAAAGATGAGATAGCCTTAAATGGCCCAAAACAAAGTTCCAATTTTGTTTCGGACCTCCAACCTTTTTCTCTTTCGTTTGCCCAACAACAAACCAGAAAAACAAAACCATCAAAAGATCAAAAACAAATCAAAAGAAGAAAAATTTCCCAAATCTTACAATCTTATTACAATGATGGCAGCAGCTAAAGCCAACCCAAATTCCCTTTTCCTTTCATCTTCATCAACCCATTACTCTTCTTTCCCACCACTTCGTCGGATTTCTTTAAATAAGCTTCCTTTTTTGCCTCATTCTCAATGTTCAAACCTTATTTCTGCTTGTTCCAAAAAACCCATTTCGGGTTCTGTGAATTTGGATCCGAATATGACGAGTTTTGGGTCCGGGTCAACAAAGATTAATTCTTTGGATGAAAGTGCTGAAGTTTCGTCTTCTCCTTCTAATGCTATTGATTTTCTCACTTTGTGTCATAGTCTTAAGGTAAATGTATCATTGCATGTGAATCTTTTTGTGATTTTCATGTACTTTTTAATCTCTTTTGAGTTTAAGTTTTGTGCACTATTTAAGAAAACCGATTTTTTCAAGGTAATCACAGGTTACTCTATTTAATAGCATTGGTAATTTCTAAATAAATGGGGTAAGTATCCTGTTATAACATTACACTGATGTGATAAAATTGTGATCTCTTACAAATTTTTATGTAATGCGGGTTCGCGTAGCAATTTGGGGAGAGTAACTGAGTTCATTAGTTTAGCTGCAGAATGGAGAATAGGATATGCTTGTTAAGGGATTAAAGTGGGAAAAACTTGGGAATTTGGCAACTTGGGTTGAATTTATTTGAAAGGCTATAGTTTGATGAAGTAAAGGACTGCACTTTTGTGGCATCTAGGCTTTCAAAACTTCTAAGTATAAGGAATCCAAAAAAAAAATACTCAGATGATTTCTTCCCATCTGCCTAAGCGTTGGTAGGTAGAATTACTTGGTACCCTGTGTTGCTGGGTGGTAACAAATTAGCAAGTACCGGGTGGAATAGTTGAGGTGCGCGCAAGCTGGCGTGGACACCGCCGTCATAAAAAAGAAAAGTTAAGTAATCAAAATCTAATAAAAGGTTCTTCAATGGGATGACTGAATGGTTAAGCCATAGGAGTAGCAACCTGGAGAACTTTGGTGCGAACCCCAGCTGCAACACCTAATGTGAGCCAATATTGACAGGAAGGTTTAACTAGAACCTCTACTTGTGGGCCATATCAAGTGGTCGAGGTGTGAAAAGTTGGCCACGACGTTTCTGTTATAGTAAAAACAATTATTGAGTTTAGATGTTAGGCTATCCTGGTCAAATATGTATCACTACACTTAAGAAGTAAACGAGGTCCCTTTTCTGGGTTGCTTTGTGTTTGGTTTAGTGCTGTTGATAATAGCTTTCTTGGGATATGCGCTAGATTGTAGCATCTGTAACCTGAGCTCAATTTGGCTTTTCTATACAGAAGTCAACTTGAAAATTGTAGCAAACTCGGATATATCTTGTAAAGTGGTTACCAACCAAAACCAGAACCACAAACTTAAGCTTTGCTAAATGAGCAGTTAATCTTTAATAGGAAAAGACGAAGGGAGGGATGGTAATTTTCTGGTTCCAAAAATGTTTCTTTTCAGCAGTTTTCTCTGCCTGAAGCTATCTGATTCTTCAAACTCATGTAGGCAATGTGTGTGTAGTCTTGGACAATGTTTTAGTAGTACATCATATAAATTGTGTTAGAAATAAGAATAATGTCTTCCATTTTCTCCTGCAGGTCTTTTTCAATTGACCTCTTTTTGCTGTGCAATGCTGTCTTAATGATTGATTGTATTTTTAATTTTCTTGTGTTTCATTTTGTCTGTGCTCTACATTCAATTTGGCTAGGATGTGACCCAAGTTTGCTGCTATCTTTTGTTGGGAAGTATAACATGTGTCTCTACTTGTTTTGTAGACCCAAAAGCGGAAGGGATGGGTAAATCATGGGATAAAAGGTCCTGAATCTATTGCTGATCATATGTACCTCATGTCTGTGATGGCTTTGATAGCTAGTGACCTTCCCGACGTTAACAGGGAAAGGTTGGATTTAATATACCTGATATAGAACTTGCCATTTTGATTCAAATTTGTTGATATTTTTTTATGCTTCTGCTATGCAGCTAGCAAAATGTAGGGGGAGTAAGGGGGTTAAAGGTTGCTTGCCGTGGTTTTCCAAACTTATTCATTCTCAGATGGGAGCAGTTGTGACACTCTCTGTTTTCGCCAAGTGCGCATATGCCTAAATTTCTTTTTGAAACGTAGGGAAAAGAATGTTACTTGTATATAACTAACATTTTTCCAAGCTTTTAGAGTGATTAGCATGTCCATGCAGATTAATGAGAAATCTTAATGGAACTTATATCTGATTTCTCTTCTAATGCATAAGAAAAGCTAAAATACAGATAACCTCGTGAAGAATTTTCTATGTTGTTCTTGCGTTACTGAATTACATGCTACTAGAACAAGTTGAGAATATTGCAGTAACAAAAGGGGTCTTTTAGCCTGTTGGTTTGCTAATTCGGCTGATAATACCATTAAGTGGTCCAGCAAAAAATTTTGAAGTTTTGTTTACTAAGGAATCATGGTGAAGTTATATGAGATCTGAATGATTGTAATCTGCCGTATCTACCAACATAGAATTGCCTTGGTAGAACCTAGGCTGCTGTTCGTGTTGAATGCTCAAATGCGGTGTGTAGTTCTTACAGAGAAACCTGAAGTTTGTCCATGCAAACATGATCTCTATCCTCGTTCTAGCGTATTACTTTCTTGATGCTTATGTTCATCTTTTTGCTTCATCCAAGTTAATTGCTTGATTTATGTAACAGGTGCATTAAGATGGCCATTGTTCATGACATTGCTGAAGGTACGTCCTCAAACACACAAAAGTATCTATCTAAGAGAGCTTTTCTGTTTTTGACTTGTAGGCTAAATTGTTTGCAGTGACTACATTTTTATATGATTTATCCAGTATCAAGATGATGAATATAGTATTCATTTCAGAAGCAATAAAAAGAAAAAATGAAATGATAAATCCAAGCATGCAAATTATGATGTTAGTGTTTAGTGTGTTTATTAGTTGATCTTGGAACCCCCATCTAATAAAGTCAGTGCTCCTCATTATCCCGCTAATCTAAGAAGCATCAAGCTCCGAATGATTTTGAGCTTATATAGCAGTTGGTAGACATGGCGCGTCTTAAGATTACTGAGGTCGAGCATTAAAGTTGTAGGTTAGGGGGAAGTTGTGGATATTGACTAGTCAGTTAGGAGTTAATCTTAGCCTCTATCAACTACTGATGCAAGGATTTATCTGTTGGATATTAGTATATCTTCCATCCTTTTCGTATTTCCTATTTTCTTATATTACTGTTATTTTGTTTTTTTATGTTATGTATTTTATGTTATTTTAGTATGAGTCTATTGATAGTACTAATATATCGTGTCTTATTGTTGTCTTGAGCCAAGGGTCTCCTTGAAACAGCCTTTATGTAGGGGTAAAGTACCCTCCTCAGACCCCACTTGTCGGATTATATTGGGTTGTTGTTGTTGTATAGCAGTTGGTAGACCATGTACACGTATTAGCAAATTTTTAATAGGGGTTGTATTCTTCGTTGTAAGAATTAGGTTTACCACCTTCTAAATATTTCTTTGGTGTTTTCTATTGCTAGCTTTATCTTCTTTTTCTTTTGGTTGTATGGGGGCAGAGGAAGAGGATTTTCACCATGTTTTTTATTTTTGCATTTGATGAGAATTTTAAAATGTTGTAGCAATTGTTGGAGATATAACTCCATCTGATGGTGTGCCTAAGGCAGAGAAAAGCAGACGTGAGCAAGCTGCCTTGAATGAAATGTGCAAAATTCTTGGTGGAGGGATGAGAGGTATTCCCTAATGGTTTTTACATATCAACAAGGTTTATTTATATTTCGTATCGTACTCATACTATATATTGCATTTTCTAATGTTATGCTTTATAATATTACAGCTGAAGAGATTAAAGAACTGTGGCAAGAGTATGAAAATAATGCTTCATTGGAGGCCAATCTTGTAAAAGATTTTGACAAGGTATGAACACTAGCTTCATCTTTTATCTAAGTGAAATTTTTATACAGGAAAAAGTTTCACATCTCGAATATAATAATGTAATTCTGTTCAAAGTTTGGCTTTCCAAAGCCAGTAGTATGCAATTCAATTTTAAAATATAAACTTAGTACTCTTTATCAATTACTGGTTCATTCAACTGCGCCTCCTTTAAAGTTAATGTATATCCTCCATGGGAACAGTTGGAGCAATTGCGATATGCTCATGTAACTTAATATGTCTTGCTGACCGGAAACTGGATAATAATGTATATATCAGATAGGAGGCTAGATAGGAGGCCTGCCTGCTTGAGTAGTCCTCTTCCTGAGAAGTGAACTAACCTGATGCAGTGACTAGAGCGACACTTGGCAGAACTTTACTTAAAATACATATTCATGCCTTTTTTCTAATTCTGGATATACATATGCATGCTAAGTTTTCCTCTTTCTTGTTGCATATCTCATCCTTCGGCAAGTTGGTTCTTATCATTCTTGTAGATCATTGAATCTTATAGCATCTGATGGTTTCACCATTTTTCCGATCTTCTCCAGGTTGAAATGATTCTGCAGGCATTGGAATATGAATCAGGTAAATAACTCTTCTGCAATGAATAATGTTAAAAGTATAAGTACCTATAATTTTTGCTGAAATTCTTTTTCTTCTTTGTGCTTCTCACTGATTTTCATATGGTCTTATGCTTTTTGCATACCTTGTATAATTAAGGCTTTGTTCCTGTATTTACATGTTATTGATACATCCTTTTCTCTCTTGAGAGTTAGATACCTAAGACCCTCTAAAGTGATTTAACCATTCAAGTTGTTTGGGCTGCATGTAGTTGGCAGCTCAATGTCCGCTTTACTATAGCAATTCCTTGTCAATTCATTTACGACTGCCGATAGAAAAATCGAAGTGAAAAGTTGATCCGTGTATCAAATGACAAGGGGCCGTAAAACCTATGTTTCTCGGAAGTGAAGTTGATCCATGTATCAAATGACTAGGGGCCCTAAAACCTATGTTTCTCGGACTCTCTAAAAGTGCTGCCGCACCCGTGTTTGATCCTCCAAAAACGTAATAAATTTGGAGGATCCAACACATACCCAACAACATTTTTGAAGAGTCCGAGTAACATAGCGTAAAACTAATTTATTGGAGGTGTTTCTTCTCCAATTTGTTGTCAAACTAATTTTGGCGAAGTTGTTCCTTCTCCAATTTGTCGTCTATCAGGACCATAGATAGTCATCATTTGGTTTTAAATATTTTTGCAGCTTACCGATCAGTCTCACTGTCACCACTTGTGTCACCCCTTTAGCGTTGAAGTACTAACAGAAATACAGCTAAAAACATTTAATTTCTTTCTGCAGTAAGTTTATTGAAATTTTAAAGGTTCCTGGATGAGTCATTTATTGGTACAATCAGCCCTCTCCATAACAGTCACCCTATATAACTACATTTTACTATCAAAGCCAAGTTTTTTTTTGGAACTGATTTTTCATGTTATATTTACCCGCTATAACAGCTTTTTACCTATATAACAGCTTTTAAAACCAGGTTGTCATATTACATTTGATGCAGCATGATTTTCTACTATCTTCTACATGTTCTCCTTTCTGTCCCTTTACTGATAGACCTCTGTTTATGACAGAACACGGAAAGGTGCTGGACGAGTTTTTCCTTTCAACTGCAGGTAAGTGACCCTTTAATTCAGCTTAGGAAAAAAATGAGTTCTTTTTCTTCTCCGTCATTGAGTTATACCTTGACATTGTGTATATATATTGACATGCAGGAAAATTTCAAACAGAAATAGGAAAAAGCTGGGCTGCTGAAATCCATTCCCGGAGAAACTCCAGATTGGAAAATAGACTCTGATATTATTTTTATACAATCTTAGCGCCTTCTTTCTTCAAATAACTGAGAGATAGTCTAATGTGTTAGTGTAATCGGTGAGTAAAAGTGTACTCGCTTTTTGTTCAGCTAAGATCCGATTAAGCTGAATGCTCGAAGTAAACTTTAGGTAGGAGATGCTGTACTAGGGATATACTTACCCGTCGGATGCACTGGGTACGTGTATGTTTTTTTCTTTTTTTTTTTCTTTTTTGGCCCAAACTTAAACTCTTGACAAGATGACATCTTCACAGTGTTTTCAAAAAATTCAGCAGTTTTTTGCTATGTTTCCATTATACTGTTTTATGTAGAGGTAAGATATGGATTTACAACATTACCCAAAGACAAGTGTGTGCCTTGGTTTCGTTTTTTCCCCCTCTATTGGCTTGATGGTTGCATATGAATTTGCCATTTGTTCCTTCAGGTTGGAGAGAAAATAAGTTAAATAAGGGAAAATTATAGGATGTTGAAACTCAACAACAACAATATACCCAATAAAATCTCATATGTGGGTTCTGGGAAGAGTAGAAAGTACGCAGACTTTGCCCCTGAAAAGTGTAGAGGCTATTTCCATGAGATTCTCGGCTCAACAGAAAAGATAATAATATCATAAAAAAAATAAGAGAAAAAAGAGATGTAACAATAAAAGATATTAGAAAGAAAATAACCACAACAAATAAGGGATGTTTAAACTCCTTTTTATTTAACGAAATTTTACAACCTATCCTTATTACCCTATTTATATTAAATAAATACCAGTTTAAACATTCTATAAATACATTTTATCCATTATAACAAAAATTCTAATTATAGTTATATCCTACATTTAAGGCACCATATATGCTAAATAATATTTTTCTCTCTTTTTTGTATTTTCTCTCACATAATCACCGTATATCTCCTCTGACCAGCTTCTCTCTTTCTTCTTGCATACACTTTACTCTCTTCTCCCACAAACCTACGTTCATAAATCTTCTCCCACCCAAATTTTCTATTTCTCCGCCATTATCAATCTCACATTCAAAATCATCAGGGATTCACTATTGTAGTTCTGATATTTATGTCAAAATCGCGTGGCATAGCCACTTTTACGGTTGGCTATCGAAAAGCCACTGTTTACGAAATCAATAAAAAATAGCCACTATTTGTTGCAACAGGGACCGGTCCCATATAATTTACGGGAGTTTTGCTGCATTTGTGTACGAACTCCAACATATTATGCTAGACCGGTATACTTTGCTAACACCTGTAAAATTTACGGGAAACTGGAGCATGAGTACTCCAAACTCCAGTATATTATACTGGATATCTATACTTGCTGGAACTCCCGTAAAATATGCGGGAGTTCCAGCATAATTATGCTTGAACTCCCGTAAAATTTGCGGGAGTTCCAGCATAGTTATTCTAGAACTCCCGTAAAATTTGCGGGAGTTCAAGCATATTTATGCTGGAACTCCTGTAAAATTTACGGGCGTATTTTTCGGATTTAGAACAGTATTTTCGCTCAAATTTCTCTTTACATAAAAAGTTGCTAAATTTCGATAACTTTTGAAATTTGGTTATTTTTCAACGATTAGTAGTAAATCTGGCTATTTTTAAATTTCTCGCGATTTTTATACGCATGGTAAGGTATCTTCTTCGAAATTGCTTTACCATTATTTTGTTTCTATAATTTTTATACCGATTTTTCATAAATTTCTGAAACAATAACCATTGGTATTTACTCACCAGGAATCTTTGATTTTTCTCTCCAATGGCGAATTCAACGCCACTCAACAAAGTACCCAGAGGTATACCCACCAAAATTCTCAATTTTGATGGCCCTCTTTCTCGTTGCAAATAACTCAAGCGGAGTCAAATTTTGCAGGTTTATCAGCATCCACAGTTGCTGAGAGAAGAACTAAATTATACAATGACAAGTTGAAAGAAGTCCAAGTTGATAAATCTTCAAAAGAAACCAAAAATCCAGTTGGCTCAAAGAGGAAAAAACCTATGAAAGACACACGAAACCAAAAGGTAATTGCTATTTGTATCAATATGCATTCAAAGAAACTTATTTGTATTCATAATTATTCAATCCTTTTTACATGTATGATGTTGTATTCATATGTATCTGGTTGTATTTTTGTACTTTTTGGTATACTTATTTTGTTTCTTTTGTAGTATGTATATGTATTCATGTGTATTTTGGTAGTTTCCATCTGTTCAATTTTAATGTAAATTTTACTTGTATTCATGTGTATTCAACTTTAGGTATTTTTGTTTGCAATAGCTTCAATTGTCCAGTACGTTTTCAAATGTATTCAGGTGTATTCATGTTACTTATTTTTTATGTTACGTGTGTGGTATCAAGTTTGTTAACATGTATTTAGCCTTGTCATTGTATTTAGTCTTCTGTAAGTGTTTGTAGTTGTATTGATATGTATTCAAAACTGATTTAATATAAAATATTCAATGTATTTAACTTTATTAACATGTATCTATTAGTATTGTTAACTGCATGGAATTAATTTGTTTGTGAAACACCAGCCAAAATTGGCACCCCATATTAGTGTTTATACTAACACTGATATAAGCTAGCTAAGCTTCTACCTCTATATCTATCAATCAGTAGATTTTACAGAGATAGTCAAGGCATAGATTAGTCTGCTTATCCAGCATACACTCACAAGTCACATAACGATCCCTTTGAAGTTATTTTCATTTCAGATATGCCTCAACAGAAAGCGGGCATCATGTAAGTATGCAATCATAAAAGATATGGTGCTCTCCTCTGGGACTATGCTATGCGCAAGATAGACGCTGATGCCATAAGCGATAACGAAGAACCTTCAAAGATTGCTAGGCAAATCGTTGATTCGGAGGCAAAGATGCAGATAGTTTTAGAAAAGCTTTAGGTTAATTTAGTTTTTTGAGTGTTGTTTCAAGAAAGATACTGATTTGAGTAGTTTTGGATGTAGATGCGATTTAGCTTGAAAAACTAATCATTTATAGCAACAGTGTTCGTGTATGACACGTGCAATTTTTCAATTACAATTTTACTAGTTTGTTCATAAGTATCCCTACTCATTTTTACTTTTATCTTATAGGAGTCGAGTATGTATTAATACCAACTAAATATGCTTGAACAGGTTTTAGTTAATGAACATGTTAATGATAAAGTCTAAAACTTTATGTATGTTGATGGTAGTTTATCTAAAATAATTGAAATGTACTTTTTGGTTGTATTCAGTTGTATTCAATTTTATTCAGCTGTATCCATTAAGATATATCTTTCAGTATTAGCTAGTTGTATTTAAGTGTATTATTCAATATTAGCTAGTTGTATTTAAATATATTATTCAGATGTATTCAGTTGTATTAAAATGTATTATTCAGTTGTATTAAAATGTATTATTCAAGTGTATTCAGTTGTATTCAATTGTACCAGTTGCATCCATTCACCTATATCTTTCGAGCAGATAATATATATTAAAGAACACAACATTAGATGTATTAAGCAGGTTGTACGTAGTCAGATGTAGTCAAATGTACTCAGTTTTATTTAAGTGTATTATTCAGTATTCGCTAGTTGTATTTAATTGTATCATTCAGATGAATTCAGTTGTATTAAAATATATTACTCAGTTGTATGTAGTTGTATTCAATTGTATTCAAAAATATTCAACTATACTCAGTTAAACTC
This sequence comes from Nicotiana noctiflora, assembly GCA_032618575.1. NCBI lineage: Eukaryota > Viridiplantae > Streptophyta > Magnoliopsida > Solanales > Solanaceae > Nicotiana > Nicotiana noctiflora. Next base: position 304,614 of record JASVEL010006666.1, read on the forward strand.
AACTATATACTTCATATATATTTATATGTATAAAAAATACTTCAACTACATGTAGTCAAAAAATATTAGCGAAAGTCATTCCAAAATATATTACTTGACAAAGAGAATTTATTATAGCTCATAATGTCATCATAAGTTTTGACAAATTATTGAACCACCAATACGGTTACATGCGTTTAAACACAATGAATACAACTGAATACACTTGTATGAATATGAAACACTTAATACCACAGTAGACAAAATAAGAAAATAGTTATGGACAATGTTGTATTTTTACACCAGTAAAATACATTTGAATACATGTAATTAAGCACCCTAAACAAATACATGTTTTCATATATGTTCATCATCAGGAGGAAACACACAAATATGCTTAAATACAACAAAGTTAAACAAACAACAAACCTGACAGCATTAGACCGATTAACCCGGAATTGAAACCTTTTAGCTATAGCATAATTCTCCATCACCCCTTTTAATGTAGCCTTATACTTATAAACTTGTCCAGTCATAACCTCCTTCTGATTAGTTTTTGAAATTATCAAATTCTTGTGGAGTTCGAACACTCCAATCGCTTCTCCTGAATTGACAAATTCTATAGCCAATGTATCATCTGTATCAGAATCATACCTTTGAACTCCTTCGTCTATTTACACAATGTCGCCTTGATTTAAACTACCTCCGGATATAAGCTCTTTTTTCGATAGTTGTTATGCACAAATGATACATCTCAAATTCTCTGTTCTCTTTTTTTAATTCTACATACACTCTGTAAACCATATCATTGTGTATTTTCATTAACATGCGATTTCCTTCTACATTGTATTGTATTTTAATGGTCTTTGAGCTCAAATTTATACCCAATTGATTAGAAATTGAAGCAACTAGATCATTAAAGGAGGCATACTCCTTAATCAGTATACCCTCAATTGAAAAGTCGATGTAATTGCCTTCATCGTTCTACTTGCCAGAATGACGCAACAAAACTGTTAAATTTTTCATATGTATTAAGGAGTTATACCTTCTTTTGCATATAATTTGTATCAATCGAAAAGAAGGAGAAGAGAATGGCAGAATACCGATAAACTGTTACTCTATGTTTTCGCTTTTTTCACGTTTCTGGGTTTCTTTCTTTGAGAAGAATACAGGTTAATGAGGTGTCTTTTAAGTTTGTTGAGTAAAATTAAGGAAATATCATTTGATTTGATTTCCTTCCATTTTTAATAAGTATAACCTTCCAGATTTTGTGCAGGATATGTTACGGTATTTAATGTTAATGAGGCTTGAATACAGGTAAATACATATCAAAATTAGCTGGCATTCCTATTTTTACGCCTTTTTTTTAATACAACAGCTTAAATATATAAAATACATTGTACAAAAACATAAAAGATATCTATAACACCTAATATAGCAAAGGGTATCTATAAATGGCTAATTAAAACTAAAAGATGGTGCTTTGTGAAAAAATCTCTTTGTTAATTGGTTTTCCTATCTGGTGTCCATTATCTCACGTTTAAGATTTGTGTCGCGTAAGGCTCAATGAAAGAGGAAAGCATTTTCTGTCAGGATTTTTTTTATTCTCGGGATTCGAACTCGAGCTCTCTAATTAATTATAAAAAATCTAGGGATTTTTTCCTATCTATACCATATAGCAAACCTTATTACCAAAAATGTTCACAAATTTCTATTTACCCGATCTATTCACATTATCCCTATAATTTATATACCAAACCCAAATTAGCAAGATTCTCCCCCTAAAAAAACGCGCGATTTTGTTGGAGAGAATATCTGACGGAAGTATCTTCTGCATTTAATTCAAAATTCTGAAACGACAAAAAATCTTTAGCTGCGTAAATCTCTCCTTCTCCAACGGAACGAGATCTCTCTTCTCATTCTCATCTACAATTCTAAAAATACGAAAGCTATAGAATCTCCAGCCATCAAATTTTAAAAATTCAAAATTTTTGGATACAGTTCTACATCGACAAAGAGTCTCGAATCTATATATGTTCTTAGCATGTTTTTTCTCTAAACTACACGAAATCATGTCAAAAATCACAATAATGCTGAAATCAAATGGTAACTGGGATAAATATGGAAGATATAGAGATTTTGAAGTTGATACCATTGTGGTAAATGATAATTCAAGCTACACAATTCTCGTTTCTACAATTGTAGAACAATTGTCGATTGATACATCGGATAAAATTATAGAAATCAAATACATTGTGGATGAGAATTTTCCTCCAATGGAAATTAGGAATGATATGGGGTTCGTGTGTATATGGAAACAAAAAGGGAGAATAGGAACTTAGGTTCGCATCCCTTATGTATAAGTGTTAGAGATTTCAATATGGAATTGGCAATCACCAATGAAAGCACTAGTACAGGTATGTTTTATTCGACATTGCAGAGTGTTATGATTTTCCTTATTAACTACAATGTAACTACAATTAACTACACTTCAACAACAATTTTCATATAGTGCTTGCACATATAAAACAATTTTGCTTTCACATTTACCTGCATAGTTACTACATTTGTGAATTTATCTTCTGCAAGTTCTTCTGGATCCCTAAGGTTACTAGAAATTACATCCTCGCCAGCTATAGAGGAATATCAAAGTGAAATAATAACTGAATCTAAGCAATTATGTATTGAAGAAGGACAAATGTATCAGGACAAGAAAACAATAGCTGCTGCAATGGGAAATTATTCAGTGCAGCACAAGTTTCAGTTCAGAGTAAAAAGATCTAGTCATAGAAGGTATGTAGTTATTTGTGTAACATATATCTGCAATATCAGTGTATTATTGTAGATTTTTGGTTTTATAGTAGTCTATTTGTAGTTAATTGTAGTGTGTACTAAATTTGTGTAAATACATTTTTTTTGGTAGCTATTGGCTTATATGTGTAGCTGAAAGCTGCAAATGGCATTTCAAGGCAACGTTAATTAATGATTCGACAATGTTCAAGATAAGAATTTCCAGTCGACAACACACATGCTGCATAATGGATGAACATTCATACAGCGCAAACGTACTGCAGTAGTAGTTGGTAGCATGGTTGCTCCAAAGTATTGTGATCCTAAGACTGTGTACACACCAAAGGACATACAAACTAACATGTTATCTGAACATGGACTGAACTTAAGCTACATGCAAGCATGGATCGCAAAGGCAAAAGCATTATATTTTTTGAGAGGGAATCCGTGTGACTCCTACAATAAATTACCAAAATATTTTTATATTCTTGAGAAGAATTATCCTGGTTCTGTTGTTAAACTGGAGAAGGCAGCAGATGATTACTTCTTATACGCCTTTGTTGCTCTTTCTACATCAATTAATGGTTGGCAACATTGTAGGCCGGTTGTTGTGGTTCATGGAACATTCTTAAAGTCAGCATACAGGGGGATTATGCTCACAGCAAGCACCATAGATGCAGCAGGTAAATAAAGGCAACAATTTTGTGGATATATTGTAGACAGTTTATACATAGTAGTTAAATTGTAGTTGTTTTGTAGTTAGATAAATTTGTCTATAATCTCAATATATAATTGTAGTTTCTATTTAATCTTATTTTATGTATACAAAATATAGGTACTATTTTGGCCTTGGCATATGCTGTGGTAGATTCTGAAAACGACGTGTCGTGGAAGTGGTTCTTTGAGCAATTCAAGGAGGCATATGACGAAAGACCTTCAATGTGTGTTGTTTTAGATAGGCATGAGAGTATATTGAAGGCAACATCAGTTGTCTATCCGAGGATGGCACACTACTCTTGCATGTGGCATATACGCACAAATATAAGGTCAAAATTCAAGAAGGGACATCTACAATTATATGAATTGTACTTTGCTACAGTCCGGTCATACACTCTAGATGAATTCAATAAAAGGATGATGAAGATTGAAGAGGTAGACCCGCGTGTAAAGTCTTACCTATATGATATTGGCTATCATAGATAGTCGAGAGTACATGCAACAGTGAATAGAAATTTTACTATGACGTCAAACATTGCCGAGTCATTGAATGCTGCAATAAAAGAGGCAAGAGAGCTGCCAATATATGACCTATTTGAGTATATGATGACTCTTCTTGAACATTGGACAAAAGAAAATTTGTTGAAGGAAAAGGGTACTTTCACATTCCTTGGTCACAAATTCTACAAAGAGTTGGATGATAACAACACATTATCTCCAAAACTAAGGGTAAGATATTCTTGATTGGTGTAGGAGAAAAAAATAGTACTAGTTGTAATGTTTCCAGATTGTAGTTAAAATGTAGTCAAATTATGGATAATTGTAGTTACTTGTAGCTGATTTGTAGGTAAATTGTTGATAACCCAGTTAACTGATTGATGTATTATTTTTTCTGTTTGCTTTTCAATTGTAGGTGAGAGCTTCAACAAATCATATACATATTGTGTTAGATGGTGCGAAGCGGTACATTATGTGTCTACAAAACAAGAAATGTAGTTGTGGATAATTCCAACTTGACGAACTTCCATATGCGTATGCTCTGGCAGCATTAAGGCATATGAATGAAACGCCTGAAAACTATTGCTCTCCGTATTACACAAGGGAGAGCCTTCTTCTTACCTATGAAATGCCAGTAAATCCTCTTCCTGATGAAGCCAAATGAGATGTTCCAGAACATATTTTGGATGAGGTAGTAAAGCCACCGGCGGGAGATAATGTGACGACCCAGCCCGTCGTCACGGGAATTACTACCCTATTATCTTGCATTTATGTCTTTTATGCTTTCATATCAGTGTTAGAGTCTATCAGGTGAATTAGAAGTGATTTGGGTTGGAAATGAGGCATATAGCCTTCTTGAAGGAAACTTGAATATGGAAAGTCAACCTGGAGTTGACTATTTAGTTAGAGGGCTCGAAATCGGATTCTGATGATTTGGCTAGTTCCGATAGGTGATTTGTGACTTAGGGGAGTGATCGGAATTGAATTCAGAGGTCCGGTGTAGAAATAGGCTTGAATTGGCTAAGGTTGAATTTTTGCGAAATCCGAACGGTAGGTGAGATTTTGATCCGGGAGTCGGAATAGAATTCCGACAATTTTTATAGCTCCGTCATGTGATTTTGGATATGTCCGCAAATTTTCAGGTCATTCGGACATCGTTTGGTCGGGTTTTAGACCGAATGTGTAATTCAGAAAGTTTTAAGGAATTTAGGCTTGAATTCGATGTGAATTATGGGTTTTGGTGTTGATAGATGTGTTTTGAGGATTGGGACAAATTTGAATAAGGTATTAGAATGTGTTGGTGTGTTTGGATGAGGTCCCGGGGGCCTCGGGGTATTTTCGGGTGGTTAAACGGAAGAAAACATGGAAAATTGCAGGTTTTGGGTGTTGTTCTGTTGTTTTCGCTCCTACGGAAATGGGAGCGCAGGAGCGAGTCCGCAGGAGCAGACATGGGAGCACCAAAGCGCTGGTCTTCGCTGAAGCGAATCTTGGTCTGCATGGGCGGCATCGCTGGTGCGGAGTTTAGGTCGCAGAAGCGGTCCAGGGTTGTGAGGGGATATCCGCAGGAGCGGAAGTGTTGGCCACTTAAGCGAGTCCGCAGAAGCGGACTCTTATGCGCAGAAGCGGGAAGTCCCGCAGGAGCGGAGGAAATTCCGCAGGAACAAACGCGCGGAAGCGGTCCTTGGCTCGCAGAAGCGAAAATGGCCAGTTAGGCCTGGGGTTCGCAGAAGCGACCAATTGGTCACCGAAGTGGTATCGCAGAGGCGGAAATTGTTCGCAGAAGCGAAAATCGCAAAGGGTTTAATTATATCAGAAGTTAGAAATTTCAGAAACATTTCAAAACATTTGGGGCTCGGCTTAAGAGGCGATTTGGGCGATTTTGAAGAGAAATTCAAGGGGATTCATTAGGTAATCAACTATGGACTCAAATTATGATTAGTATTGATAATATTATGCAATTATCTCATGAAATGGGAGGAATTTGGGGTATTTTATGGAGGTTTTATCCCTAGGCTTGAAATATAGAAAATCAAGGATTTGAATGGGCAAATAGAGTCCGAATTTGGTAAATTTTATATGCTTAGACTCGTGTCGAGATGAGGGTTCCGAATATGTGACTTTCGTAATTTTTTGAGAAGCGTACCGAAAGTCGAATTTTGACAACTTTGTGAATTTTGGTGTAAATTGAGTTGCTTCGACTGGGTATCATTCCATTGGCCTAATTTGATGTGTTTCTACTATATTTGATCAGATTCTACACGTGCGGAGCTTGAATTTCGTGGCAAGGGCATCACGGACTAGTCGTCGAGCCGTATTGAGGTGAGTAATAGATATGGGTGATGATCAGCCGGTTCGAAACCTCGGTATACCACTTTGTGACGCTGTATAGCGGCGAGACATGTACTCTCTTGTGAGTGCAAGGTCGATTGTGATTTGGGGACTATGGCTTAGTCCGACCTGTTGCGTATTATATTATGATATTGGCTATCCTTTAGCCGCTGAACCTCCTTCTCGGATGGTTGCGTATTATATTGTGATATTGGCTACTCTATTGAACCTCTTTCTTGGACGGTTGAGTATACTTATGGGCTGTGAGCCAGTTATTGGAATCCTGTAAGGATCGTTATCATTATCCTGTGATATTGACATGCTACTTCTACTGCCAGTCCGTAGCTATTACTGTTATCATGATATTTCCAATCTCTGGAACTTGACATATACTGTTTTTCAGTTGAAAAATGATAAAAGAGTTTTCAAACTACTTTTGAGCCTACGAGGCTGCATTTTTATATTATTTGACGGGTAGTGGATCGGGCTGCACGCCGCAGCGTATATTCATGATATTGTGCTTGGGCTGTAGGAGCCCCTCCGGAGTCTGAACCCCTACAGTGAGCACGGATACCCAAAATGGATCGGGCTACGCGCCCTAGCGGTCATTTCTTGCATTGCATTGCATTTAGCTACATCTGCTAGCTGTTATACTATGTTGTTGATACTTGTTGGTACTTCACTGTTGATATTGAACTGTTACAGGGTATTGGTTACAGTTTCACATAGTGCTTTATTGTGGATTTCTTATATACGCTGTCTTACCCTTGTTTATTACCACTGAGTCTGGCAGTACTCATTTTACTCCCTGCATCTTGTGTGCAGATCCAGGTACCTCTCAGCAGTCATGATCAGGTAGCTATTCGAGGTGACTTCTATAGGATAATCGAGGTAGCTGCAGAGTCCGCAGGACACGATATTCCTTCCTACTGTCTTTTGATTTCGTATTTTCTATTTCTTTCGGCACTTGGTATCATGTAAAACACTATTACACTTATGTTATCTGTAGAGGTTCTTGACTCTTGACCCCTCGGTCTTTGGGGAGTTGTACTGTTTTGGGACTTGGTTCCATGGTTTGGTATTTCTATGAATGTTGACTTATAATTGTTATGTCTAAATTGGTTAAATGAGCTCATAGCTCCGTAATTGTTGTTGATTGGTCGGGCTGGCCTAGCAATGTGCTGGGCACCATCACGACCGGGTTGGGGTCGTGACAAGTTGGCATCAGAGCCTAAGTTTAGTAGGCCTCATGAGCCTTGAGCCGGTTAGTAGAGTCTTGTGGATCAGTACGGGGACGCCTGTACTTATCCTCGGGAGGCTGCGAACCTTTAGGAAACACTTCACATTTCCGGAAATTATAGTGTGCAGCTGGGTAATACATATACACACAAACACTATATATTATTGTAACGACTCGGCCCGTCGTTACGGGAATTTACCACCCCGTCAGGTTGCAATTACATGTTTTATGCTTTTATATCAGTGTTAGAGCCTATCGGGTGAGTTAGGAGTGAATTGAATTGAAAATGAAGCAAATAGCATGTTTGAAGGAAGTTTGAATATGAAAAGTCAACCTAGAGTTGACTATCGAGTTAGAGTGCTCGGAATCAGATTCTGATGATTCGACTAGCTTCGGGAGATCATTTATGACTTAGGAGAGCAATCAGAATTGAATTTGGAGGTCCCGTGTAGTTTTAGGCTTGAATTGGCTAAGGTTGAATTTTGGCGAAATCCGAACGGTAGGTGAGATTTTGATCCGGGAGTCGGAATGGAATTCCGACAGTTGCAGTAGCTCCGTTAGGTGATTTTGGATGTGCCTGCAAAATTTCAGGTCATTCGGACGTCGTTTGGTCGGGTTTTGATTGAATGTGTAATTCGGAAGTTTTGAAGAAACATAAGCTTGAATCCGTGTGTAATTGGTGATTTTGATGTTTAGGATGGTGTTTTTATGATTGGAACAAGTCCGTATCATGTTTTGGAGTATGTTGGTGGTTTTCGTTGGGGTCCCGGGGGCCTCGGGGTGAATCCGGACCATCATCCGGCATTTTTGGAACTTGGAAGTCTGCTGTAAATTTGCAGACCACTGTGCAAAAATTAAGCCATCGCGTTCGCGAGGGCAAGGCCCGCGTTCGCGTAGGCTGGGGCATATTTGTCATCGCGTTCGCGTGGGATGGTAACGCGTTCGCGTAAGATGAAGTTGGAACGCATCGCGTTCGCGTGGAATAAGGCCGCGTTCGCGTAGGAGAAAGATGGAGACCATCGCGTACGCGTGAAGGGTAGACGCGTTCGCGTAGAAGAAATCCGGCAGCTGGGGAAATGATCTTCACGGACGCGTGATAAGGCGTCGCGTTCGCGATGAAGTAATCAAACAGGCCATCGCGTTCGCGTGAGGTGCATCGCGAACGCGTAGAGTAAAATCGTCCGGCAGTGAGTTTAATTGCAGAACAGAGGGCTCACGGGTTCTTATACCCAAAACACAATTTTGAGCCCTAGAGAGAAGAAAACTCGAGGAGAACACTGAGAATTCATCGGGTATTCGTCGGAGGTAAGATTCTTGACTCAAAAACATCATTTTATGGTAGAATTAACATCAATCTTCATGAAATTGGGTTGAAATCTTGAAGAAATGTGGCCTAGATATTGAAAACGGGATTTTTAGTTTTGGAAGGCCATTTGAACTCCGATTTTAGTAAATTTTATATGTACGGACTCGTGGCGGGACGAGGGTTCTGGAAATATGAGTTTCGAGATTTTTCGAGATGTGGGCCCGGGGCTCGGGTTTTGCCAATTTCGTGATTTTTGATATTTTGGAGTTCTTTCGATTGGGTTATGTTCCATTAGCCTATTTTGATATATTTGTGCTGATTTGTGCCAGTTTTGACGTGCGTGGATGCCGGTTCGAGGAGCTAAGGCGTCGCGGGCACGAGCTTTCGTCGGTTCGAGGTGGGTAATACTTGTAAATGATGTCCTGAGGGTTAGTAAACCCCGGACTTGCACATCTTAGTTCTGTGTTGAGGTGACTTGCACGCCGGATAACGGGCGTGGGGTAGAGCACCATTGGGGATTGTGACTTGGTCCGTCCCGCGTAATAAATAATAACTCCTAATTGTTGAAGTGAATTGGACTAATTATCATGTTTGGACTTCGTGCCAATTATTTGAGTCCTTCAGGGATTGGTATCACTGTTTTGATAACACCGTGCATATTTTATTCTAATTTAAGGTTTTAAATGGTATTTTTGCTATTTAGCATTCTTATAAGGTTATGAAAAACTTGAACAAGGTCTTAATAATATTTTAGCTGTGAGCTAATGTGATATTGTTGCCCGTAGGGCTTTTCTTGATTATTTATTAGACTGATTGGGGCCGAGGGCCATATGTTAGGACAGGACATTCATATGAGCATATGCATACACATGC